>CM073769.1:40940778-41256121 GCA_037158775.1 Hetaerina titia | reverse complement strand
CAAAATTTCCAAAATAGAATCAAAACACATATCCGGCAAAACAGTTAATTTTTTTATGCAAAACTGGCTTCTATTTCGTCAGATTTCTGCCAATTCGATTTCCATAGTAATATGCGCAGGAATTTTTCATTGCCATTTATGATTGAGCTTGTACACATTAGTGTTCATTACAAAGATATTATGTTCATGTGCAATGTGAAATTGGTAGTAGTGCATCAAATTTTAGCGTGAAAAAATATGAAGTTTACATATTCAGTGATCATGAATTTTCACAAAGTCGACCCTAAAACCATTGATTTCATTACGCTCATAATATACGTGATACAGGATCCCACGAAACACTTCTAAGATGCGAAATATGATGACCCATGAGTGAATTGATTACAGTGAATAAAATAAATGATTTGGTAGTGTTTTTAGGAGAATTGTAGGAGAATGAGAACTATTCACTAAACACCATTTGTGCGCATTAGGCAAAAATGAATATAATACTCGTTTTAATTTGAAAGGTATAGTTTCCCAAATATTGTGAGATGACGTAATTTTAATTCCAACTCAGAAAAGATGCTTTGGTTTGATGATGATGGTATGAAATTAACTATCAAATGTTTTGATCTAATTCTGAAACACCGATACTCAGACTGAAAATTTATGGCATTAATGTAGGGTTATCCTAGATATCGATTTGTCTGTGATAAAGGATAATTTTTCTTTTAGTGTCTCATTAGCTGCAAGACATATTTGTACAATTATCTATCAAATTTGAAAAGTATGAGACATAGTTAATGCTGCTTGAAAAATGATTTCCAATTTTTTCGATAACCTAAGTTTTTTACAGAAAATCAATACGATGCGCACATTTGAGCAAACCAACTAAGGAGGTCATGTTGTGCCTAGTTCCGACAAATAACCAAATGGTGGGCATGAATAAATTTAACTGTAGTCTAAGAGGCCCTTGTGAATGCCCCGCTAAATTATTCGCACACGTTCGACTGAATAGGGACATAGGAATGGATTTTTTTTATTTTCCGCGAAAGATGGTTAACATTAACTTCAACACTCCTGAAGAGAATATGATGTGTTCTTTTCCTGTACTTGTTTTCAAATTTAAGCCTTTATTTTCATAACGGAATCATATGTATTTGCAACCTATAAGTTTACTTTGCGTCACTTAAAAATAAAAAATTAAGAACTCAGTCGTTTCGCAGTTGCGGGGGGGCGCACTTATGGGGACCATATTTTGACATTACATATACGGTTCCCAATCCTTTTGATAAAAAAAAGCCAAAAATACCCAATGAGGTATCAGCTTTCTTGTATTTTAAATCGGAAAGATTACGCTCAGGATGCACACAGCCAGTATCTCTTAATGAGATTTATCTGACAGTAAATTAGTGAGAATATAAAGCATTTATTAAAGTCTCCTGACGTTATTGTGAAAATAGTAATATTTTCCTGTTTCATGAAAACAGCTTAAAGTTTTACAATATTTCTTTGAATTTTTATTTCGGTTGTATGGTTAATTAGACTTCTATGCATCGCTGCTGCTCAGTACTTAATTTGTGATGCATGGATTTGGATGGCTCAGTCCCTTTTTTCCTCATACTCGTGTATACTGGGAGACAAGCAGTCATTTCAGACCACCGGGTCGAGTGTTAATCGTATTTAAGGAAGCACCTCATGTTTTCAAAACGTTGTTCAAAAATAGCTAATACACGTGCGATGCCACGAGCGACGTTCGTTGAGTATGCATTAAGTAGCCATCTGTTAGGCTACTATCTTTTTCCCGAGAGAAGTCCTTCAAGGAGGGATGTTACTGACCTATGAATATTAATTACCTACGTGGACGATATTAGATCAAAATAATTTACTTGGAGCATTTAATCTAGCTATGTAGTGACATCCATACCCTGTAATTAGTGAAAATGGCAATGGATAGCTAAAAATAATTTCCAAATGAAAATTGAATATGGTGTACCTATCTATGATACTTCAAGCATTTTAACTGATCTAGAAAACACAGGAAGTGTCACACAATTAAGTTTATTATTGTTTTCATGAAAATGAAAATGAGCTCTTGCGGTATAATTGTAGAATATGATTTTATTAATAGATATATCATCCGTCTACTTGATCGTTTACGTTCCAAATGTGCTCACATAAAAAATTCTTTTAATGTACACTAAAATGAACCTGTAGCATTGTATTAGAGGTGAAATATAGTTTAATAGCTAGATAAAGCATAAATCAACATCCCCATTCACCTACATTCAGAACCGTATTAGTGAATGAACTGGGATCAATGCAGGAAGAAAAGAAAACGCGCAGGGTAAAAAAGTGTGCATTTTTTTCCACTACGGATACGAAAGCCTTAGTGGGATTTTCTTCGAATGGATAAGGGCAGGCAGGCGTCGTCCCCTTCCTTACCTTGCGACGGATTCTCCTTCCCCAGAAGGGCGTCCTTGCCGTTCGCCCCTTCCGCCTTCCTCGCTCCGACGCCGCCGCCGCCCGGGCCGCCGCCAACGTCAGGGCCGCCACCGCCGCCCATTTCGTCGTCATCGTCGTCGTCATCATCTTCGTGGTGGCTGTTGTTATTGTTGTCCTCATCCTCCACCCGGTTCCTTGGCTCCCACGTCATCTTGTTCTCCTTCTTCAGCCGCCGCCTGGCGTTGGCGAACCACGTGGACACTTGCGTGAGTGTCATCTTCGTGATGATGGCCAGCATTATCTTCTCACCCTTGGTGGGGTAAGGGTTCTTCTTGTGCTCATTCAGCCAGGCCTTCAGGGTGCTTGTGGTCTCCCGCGTGGCGTTCTTACGCCGCGCGCCATTCAAGTCCATGCCATACCTAATGTGTTTCCGGGAAAGGAGAGGAGAGTTAATTAAGGTTGGCGAGGCGGAATGTTGAGTTTATACATAAGCATGGCGAAATTTAATTAAATTTCTGGGAAAACGCACACTTTCTGGCCATTTGCTCGGCAAGGCATAAAAATTAAAACTCTGGGAAATTGAAATATTGGAAATATAGGAATACATGTATAGGAGAGCCTTTTGCGTCAGAACCAATTACTTGGTGTGATTGTGGGGTGTGCATTGTTAAAAACTCTGCTTCAGTCTGACCTTGTCTATAGCGGGTGATTGGGATTAGGAATTTGAATCCAATGAGAAGAAAGTATTTGGAAATATATAATTTTACTTCTAGTTTTCTAGGATTATTTTCCATCTCTCCTGCCAGCCAATGGAAACCGGAGTAGCGTTCGTAAGACTATATTTGGGCTTGATGGTTCTAACCGCTATGGTGATAGTGCTCTGCTATCACGGTGCGGTAAGCTGCGTTGCGATCCACCGCAATGCCTACCCAGATAAACCGTCGAACATTTTGTTAGGTAGAGAGTGCATTATTCCTCACCAGTATAACAGGACGATCGTCGGTGTTCAAAGCGAGATTTATTGTATTGCAGACAACCTACCTTCCCACTAATTCAACCGTGAGATCCCTTAGAAACACCATCACGCAAGGAATACGATGATCATAAGTCACGCAAAATTTACTGGGTTAGTTTTGCGTTGGTGGTAAAGTTTTACTGAGTTAAGAAAGTATTTTTGTAGAGGATAATAAAATCCGATATGTTTCATGCACTGGTTACTGAAATATCATTTATCTAGATTTATTGTGTTAAATCTCCTTCAATAACAAATATAACAGAGTGTACTTTCTAAAGTACCCTTGTATTGCCTAAATTATGATTTCTCGTATTATCAGATTCCGGATAAATTTGGGCGAATTGAATTTCCTGTAACGCAGTGTAGTATCTCCATTCATTTAAATTATTGAATGATTTCAAAATATTCAAAGGTATTTGTTCGTCCTTTAATTTTTAAAATACGAGTTTTTAGTCGTTGACCGTAAGTCGTTGACCAGTGAGTCGTTTAGTCGTCACATTTTGTGCACTTTGATAAATACATGACCTCGTTTTTGAATAAGGATAACATTGTGGGACCTTCAGGTTATTTAATTTTGAGAGAAGCTGTGGTATTGCCTACCATGCCACTCATCTGTCCACCTAAATTTCTCGCCATGTGATCTTACGAGTCTTATCTGAATCATGTCATGTGTTTTTCCAGAACCTCCAAAAAGCTCGCGAACGTGGTCAACTCCGTGAGGAACTTGCCAAACGTGCGACCTCCGCTGACTTCGTTTGAGACCACGCCTTTCTTCTCTACACCCTTCGCGATATCTGCACCCTCCTCCTTCCTTCATCACTCATCGAATCCTAGAGTGGCGGGATCAATTAAAAATGTTTTCCCAGTCGACGCATGCAGGCGCCACCATCTTCTTATTACGCCTTTTGTTTACCTCACTGTGTAGCATCTCACCCCCTTTCCCCCGTCCCTAATAAACCATCCCTTTCACTCCCCTTTCCCCTTCCACTCGCATCACTCACTCGCCTTCTTTAACCATTTATCTTTCCTTTTCGGTCCTGGTCCCCGTGCTGGGGCCACTATGATCAGAAGTTCCGCCATGTCCAATTAGACCTCCCTTGCGTTTCGCTCTACTGTTTTATTCAGGCCTTGCCTTGTCCTCTACTTTTCGCTTCCCTCATTCGCTGCTCTTCCCTTGCGTCCTCCCACCCAACCTCACCAGTGTGACGCCAATCTTTATTTCCTTTTCTCCCAGTCTCTCCTCCAGGTATCTCGGGAGTGGGAGATATATTTTCTCGCTCTCTCTCTCCCGAGAATTGTCTGAAAGGCTGGGCTGCTTAAATAAAACACGCCTTGGGTGGATTATTTCGCGATGGTTCTCTTTTCTTTACCTGATGTATCGGCATAGCCAGGCGGCATTTTCTTCCTTGCTCATTAGGAAGGAATTTCGTTTGAGCTTCTGTATTATTAATCCAAACTGACTGTTTCTCCCTTGCCCCCAAATTCGACAGATTTCTATAATAGTAAAGAATCGAGGTAGGAGTTTACGTCTCGTATCAACATAATTACTGCAGCAATTCATTTTCAAAGTTAAGATGAAGATGCCTGAGTCCGCTTGCATTAATTATTAGCTCTTCCTCTCAGCCTGAGAAAGAAATGTTGGATGTGTCTCTCATTAGAACAGTTAATTAAGGAAACTTAATTTGTATAAAATACCCAAGGCTTTCTTGAGTTCTTTCTACTCTTCTAAAATGTCTACGTCGATTTTTCAAAATTTTGCGGCTTTTGTGGGAAAAATGTAGTGAAAAATTGAAATTAATTCGGAAGACCTTTGGTACGTTCTGCGTGACCAATATACAACATTTTAAGAACGGCTCGTATATAAAGCTTTATTTATTTACGCATTCATTTGAAATTAAAATTTCTGGTAATAGACCAAAAGCTATGACCTAGAAGTAAACAACTTTCCACGCTTGACTATTTAGAGGCCTTAGAGACCACCATTGAAGTATGGATTTTAGTAATTCATCGATAAAAATTTCATCTTTCATGTCAATTTTTTTAAAACCAGATTATTAGACATGGAAATAATCTTAAGGAAAATATTAAGAAAAGTTTCATAAATGGTTACGGAAAAATTATAACTCATTATTAACCAAATATATCATCTTTGGCATGATAAAAATTTCGATATTTCTCTTTCCTTCCTGACCATCTCTGGCGTTTAAAGTGCATATTCATAACAGACGTAGAAATCAACGTTCCTAACTGCCTGTTCGAGTTCAGTTTTTAAGAAACCAATGTTCCCCCCATTATAATCATCCGATTTTTGTGATTTAATAAGTTTTCAGGCTTCAACTGAGATCTCCCATAGATTTGTGTTCACTCTCCTTCTTCGACCAGGCCCTCCTTACACCTATCTCAGCTTTCAGCAATCATACTTCCGCTCTGCAATTCCCGCATTGTTTCCTGCTCCCCGCCCTTTTCTTCTTCATGTCGTCTTCCCCCTGTCCTCTCTCTTACTTGGACCCACCCTCCCCCGTGCTCCCGTGGGCACCCCTTGCCCCTCTTCCTCGCATCCCTTCTAATTTTATTTTTCCAGAATCTCACCACCCGCTCCTCCTCCCCCATCTCGTGCCCAGCCTCGCTATTTCTTTTTAAACCCCCCAAAGCCACTCATTCCCCACACTGCCAAACACCCCAATACCTTCCCTCTCGACCCCCTCCCCTCCCCTGCCGGTCTCTCTCCTGTTCCTCTCTGCTGCTTCGGCAGGCTTCCTTTCCTCCCTTATAAAAACCCACGTCCCTCCTACTTTAAAATCTTATCAAAGATTAAACTTCTCTTTCCTTCACGGCTCCGCGAACCTGTACCCTTAACTCTCACCCTCTCGCCCTCACCCCCTCCCCATTCCGCCCTCCACCCCTTCAGTAACCGAGCCGGGTCCAAATCTCGCTCTTTTCTTCCCTCTCTCCTTCACCCTCCCTCCCACTCTCTCCGTTCCACCCTCATTCTCTTCCTCCAGAGAGTTGAATCCCCCACGAGGATCGAAATTAAATTTCCCTCCCCGCTTCCCTTCTTGCCTCCCACCAGCCAACCCGTCTCCGTCTGAACCCCACACCACCACTTCCCAAACCACCCTAGTACGGGTCTTTACCCCCCCACCCCCTTTCCCTTTCCCCTTCCTATTCGAGAACTGCACTTCCTCCCTCCCTTAGGCGCCAACCCCCTTTCCGCTCGTTCCCTTCGACGTCCCCCGTACTTAACGAAGGAGCCGCCCGGCCCCCTCCCCCATCAACCCCCTGCGCCTAACCCGCCCCGGTCCCTCCTTTCCACCCCCACCCCAATGGCACGCCTCTCCCTCTTTTCCTTACCTCCCCATCGCCCCGCAAGCCTCCCCATACAGACTATAATACGCCCCCTCAAGCATTCGTTAAGTGAGGGGAAGAAAAGGGCCCTTTTATATTGGACTAAACGGAGGAAAAACGTTAAGGAGATAGAAGGGCTGAGGCGGGAGCCGCATTTTTGGGGGAAAGGAACGTTTCATTCAATCGGTTTGTTGATGACAGGGCTTTGATGGCCGTGGAGTATGATATGGGAATAGGGCACTTGAGAAAGAAATGAGTGAGACTATGGAGAGGTGCATAGATGGCGCCGTGAGATGGTGAAAGGTCTCTTAAATATGTACTTCGAATCTTTATATTTCCCGTCGGTTTCCTTGATTGATAATTTTGTCAGATTTTCATGTGCTTGAATGAAGTTAATTTTACTGAACACCGAAAATTTTTGGTATTTACTAATGCTAAATACCAGCAAACAAGATGAGAAACACGTGGAAAACAAATGTTCTTGACTTCTTAAAAATCTTTCACTCTGCTTTTGAATGTTTTTGAAGATTATAAACATGCCTAGCTTCATTATTTTAACAGAATATTTCCTTTTTATGTGTTGTTTCTTCATTTTACGAGACAAAACATAGAGATCTCTTCGGACCATAAATTATTGCTTCTTTCAGTATGAGAATGGATTGAATGTGTTTCATATAATTGATTTTTGTGTTTTTGACTAATAGCTGATTATGTCTTATTTCATTCGCTAATGAAGCTGAAAATGAATTTTAATAAGCAATATAAAACAATAGTTCAGTAAAGGAATATAGGCTCAAGGAAAAAACTTTACAACAACATGAAAAACCTAAAGTTTGATGTAGATCAAACTATTCTCTTCCCTATCATAACATTAAAAAAATATCATTTTGCACTCTCCCAAAATGCATTTTGAATCCAGAATATCACCCTGGATGCCAGAGAAAAAAATAACTCACTTTCGATCGAAGTATGAAAGCCGTTTCGCAAAATAATGCCGCCATTTCCTGCTTGGAAGGCGGGCATTTTTTTCTGAAAAATACACAGGGACGTGATTTAATTAGGGAAAAAATGGAAATTCTAGGGAGGGCGACAGGCGGATAAAGGGAGGAACCTCCTGAAAAGTGCCTAGATATCCGGCTGCAAGGTGAGGAGGAGGATGTATAAAATGAGGGTGGCGGATGAGGTGGAAGTGGGGGGATGGTAAGGGAGGCGCGGGCATCACCGGGTGGGCCCACACAAAGAAATCCGCTTTTTCTGGCGGGGAGAGAGGAAGCGTGGGGAGAGGAAGAGGGAGCCTTGTGCAGTGTCGAAAGGATTAGAGCTTTGAATGCGTGTGCAGTGGTGCCTCGGGGGTCGGGAATGCGAGGGGGGGAGGGAGGGGTGTGGCAGAGTGTGCCAAGGGGTCTGGGTGCGAGTGGGACATATAATAAGGCCGGAGATTAGTTTCGATTGTGTACGGCAAGGCGTCCACCGCTGCGCGTTGAGTTGTGGGGAAGGGGAGAAGGGAAGGATGGAAAAAATGGTGTGAATGAAACGGACGAACCCGCCTGGCATGCATGCGCAATATCACGCCGACTCCTCTCCACTGAACAGCTTGTTCTCCCCACCCCCATCATCCCACACACTCCCTCCCACCTCCCCCCCTCTCTATCTCTTTCCCTTTCGTCCTCAATTTTCGAATTTTCTCATTCGGTTTGATCTTTTAAAATCAATCCTCAGTTTTTATCACCACTGGGAAATTTATCCCATTAAGCTCTATATTTGGTTTGAAAATCGTAGACAAGATTCCATTAGGTTATATATGCTTGAATATGATGATAGGCAATTACATTAAAATGTGTGATTACCAAGTACGCTTGAAACATTTCGAAGGGCAGGAGGATTACTCTTATGCATATTACCACGTGAAGAGATATTCTACGTAATATTTCCAAATAGTTCCTAAACCATTGTTGATATGTATAAAAAAAATCTTAATTCTCCTTTACATGCCTTAATGTTGAAATTTCATGTCAGGATTTGAATTGATTTTTAAAAAGTTTATTAAATAGTTAAACATTTACGTCATTATTGTAAAATTGCGCAAGTGCAAGAATAATCAATTAAAATTTTCAACAAAAACATACTTCTTCGCTAGGTGACGGTGGTTTCAGAGACAATGACAGGAATTAATTATTTTTTCTTGCTCACATACTCAATCTTAATACTAATAAACTATAAATGGATCAAATATTAGCATATAAAATTATATTCCGACTGTTATAGTTAGATTCCTCATGAAATATTTCACAGGATAGTGGTAAATTGGAAAAGGAACTAGTTTTTTCGTCTCACAACTTCCACCATCCCGTATTCACTTCCAAAACAATGTACTGAATGTAATAACCTCCATAGTATTTTCATTTGTTGAAACAGCTTGAAATCCCTCCGACCACTTTCCTCCTCCTCGTACTCAGGTTTCACCGCCGAGGGATCAACACCGCCCACTTATTTCCCTCATCCACTTTCCTCTCAAACTCAGTTATCTTACGGAACCTTTGCCGTCATTGGATTTCCTCCATTTCACTCCCCCCCCTCCTCTCTCCAACCATTCTACACACTGGATCTCATCCGAAGCGACGGCCACCATAGTGACAGAGGAAGAGGGAGAGAGACGGAGGGGGCGCGGCAGGCATCCGCGGGCGTAAAAGAGAACCGGGGAGGGAAGGGAGGTTTGGGTAGCTTTCGAGTTTTTTTTTTCCTCTCCGCCTTCCGCTTGCACACACGGGGGTCCTGAGGTTTTGGCGCATTAACGGCTTGTTTCCATGGTGATTGCTAATCGGAGAGCGTTGGATTTTCCAGTGCGAGCGACGGTGGTGGAAAAAAGAAGAGCGAGGGAGAGAGCGAGAGAGGGAGGCGGGATAGTTTTGGGGCGATGGGGAGGGGCGAGTGAACCGGCGAGGAGAAAGGAGAGATGGAAGTGCGCAAAGGGGAGGACTGGTGAAAAATAAAAAGGGCGCCAGGGGACGAGCGAGACCGGGAAGTTTCAGAGGTGAAATCATTTGGGTAACGTGTGAATGAAAAAACGAATGCGGATTTCACAGATGTTACATTACTGAATGAAATACCAATGGGTGAATATATATGTGAACGAACTATGGGAAAATTTGATGATTTAATACAAAGACATTGGACACTTTGTCAATTTCTTGGCGAGCATATTCGCATCGAGCGCAAAAGATAATTCATTTGCGTCAAATTCATGCGCGAAACCACAAATTCCTTCCCTCTACATGCACGTTCAGGCGTCGCCGAGCAACATAGCGAACCGGTGTGGAGGGGATGGGGCTGGTAACAAGGAGGAAGTGAACGATTTCGTTAAACTCAATGTAATTATGAATGACTGGATAGAGGATTAAGCATCCCGAGTTGAGTACACGCACACCAAAATTCGTCGCCAGCACTCGAAACGGCGAGTAGGTTTACCCAAATTTAGTCTCGTTGGTCGTGGAAGTCGAACAGTCATGGAGGAAGAAAGGTATTACTACAGCTCTCTGCGGATGAGGGTGGATGGTGAGCGGAGAGGGATGGGGTGGAGTTTTAAGGGAAGGAGGCATGGGGAATTAGAGGGTGTATGTGTGGAGGAGTCGTGGGAGGGTGGGAGAAGGCGGAACATCGCGTCACGGGCTTGAAGCTGCTCCTGGCGGTCGGGAGTTTGGATGAGGGCGGAGAGGGAGGGCGCGGCGTGGCGTTGGCGGGGGGGGGGGCGGATGGTGGTGGTGAGAGGGCGTTGGTGGGTGGATAGGGGGGAGGTGCGGGGTCGTTCTCCGTGGGTGGTGGGGGCGAGGGAGAGAGGACCCTGGGGGGGGAGGTGAGCTGGGTGGGGTGGGGGGAGGGGTTAGGGGGTTGGTGGTGGAAGAGTTGCGCGCGCCATCAGAGCCCCGCCTCTCATCGACGTCCTGGATGCTCCCACTCCCTTCCCCCGCCTCCCTCGCTCCCATCCGACACCCTATATTTCCTCCTCTTTCTTCCTCCTCCTCCCCCCTCCATCTCGCTCCATCTTGTACCCACCTCCCAGTCCTATTTATACCTTTCTCCCCTCATTTTGTGTCCCCTCACCCCTTTGTGATTTCAACTCACCCTCTGATAATTCGTGCTAGTTTCAAATAGTTCCATTATGCTGGTTTCTGCTGAGAACGGCGTTTTCCCCTCATCTCATTGTTCTCGATAAAATTATTGCCCGCACTAGGATGCAATTTATTCCGCATTTTGAACAAGCGTTAACTAAGATGGCGTTTTTGTAGGGATACTTAGTTATGAGAATCGTTTTTTTTTTCAAATTTCCCTTCAATTGTTAAATATTCAGTGTCGTCACCAATGTACTTGGTAAATATACTGTCCCAATTCCGAACGTATAGACAATGCACACTGTTGATGAAATAAAATATTTAACGCACTTATGGGTTACTGGATGTCTTAATTAATAAATGTGACTGGCAGAAATTAAAGATTAGGAACTTCGAATTACGTCTATCAACAGTTGCTTTTAGAGTAATTTTTATAAACGTGAATTACAATGCAACAGTTTCACAGCGTAAAAATCATTCGCCTTGACCGGAATGATTTTAAAAATTTCAAATTTTTGCATTTTAATGAGCTTAAGTTACTCTTGCGGCATTTCCCACTTTATATAAAGTCAGTACATCATACTTTCCTCAACAATTATTGTAATTCCCCTTTTTAATTTTTTAAAATTTCAAATGATAAGAGATGGGCATTAAGTCAATGCGAGGACATTGGTTATCGGCACTACCCGATTATATAAAAATTGCATAATCGCAAACAGAAATAAAACGTTGAATCGCAACACTTCACTGTCCTTGGATAGCGATTGCGGATAACGAAGTCGCAATAAACAGATCTGGCTGATGGAATACAGTAAGAATATTTCCATTTAGATTAAAAGGAATTATTATCGATGATTTTCTCATTCTTTTTCATAAATGCTTAGTCTCATATCCTGGTTCATATTTTATATGACATCCAACCCCAGATGCTGAAGATGAGATGCATTAAAATGCAACAATTTCGATGCACATTAGCAGATGACTTCGTGAAAGGTACCGTCACGGCATCTCCCCCAGTGCTTTGAATGTGACATGCTTTGATTGCTTGTGCGAAAAATAAACGGGGCAGTGCCATATTCGTACTTGCACTATGATGTTGATTTTTCCGCCCCCTTTCGGCGCTTGAGTCGGACACTCAACAAGAAATCCATTGGCTAGGGTTCCGTCTGGGACAATAGCGGCAAAGATACTCGTAGATCAATCGGTGACATTTTCGATTTGTATATGCCCAGAAATTCATGGAAAACTGTCAAAAGAACCTGAAGAGCAAAAAATATGGGGTATCTTCAGACTCATATTCTAGATACATTTCCGCTAACCTTGACGATATATTAAATCCTCTCGAGAACAATTGAAGATAATGAATTCTATTTCCTTGTGCTTATCTCAGAAAATCCGTTTTCCCAGACTCGCACACAAACATCTCATGAAATCTGTCTGATGACTTGCTCTACTGTTTCGTCGACCTCATTCACTCATTTCAGCCATCCGCTAAAAATGAACTCTCCTACAATGCAGTTTAGAATAAAATATGAAAGGAAAGACAATGAAAAAGACAATTTGTGTTATAAATGGCATAGCGTCAATCATGGTTAATACAATGAAGCTACTAACACGTTTTTCAAAATGACGAAATTTAATTCTGTAGTAAATTGGTCTACAAAAATGTTTACTCGTAATCTGTTCGAAAAAGTTGGCAATGTAGTACATCATCCATATCAAAAAATACCATACATTAAATGACAAATTTGAAGGGCTAGTGAATGGAAATGAATTACATATAAGTGTGGACATTAGAATAATCAAAATAGCAACATCTCAGCGAAAGAAATTATTTGTCATAAACCTTATAACGTCACTCAAAGTGAATAAGCATTAAATACCAGAGAATTAGACAAGAAAACACCATCTCACCCTCAAAGTTCGAGTAAAAATTGCGAATAAGCGACCAATAGGAATATATTATGCTAGGGAAATTAGGAGTTCGCATAGTCAGAAGAATGGGAGGAAATTAGGAGAAGATATGCGGCACCGATTTTTTTCATCGCATGAGCAAACAAATCTCCACCCCCCCCCCCCCACCCACATCCAACTCTCCCTTCCTTCCAGTCTCCCATTGCCCAATCCCACCTACTCCTCCACTTTTTATCCGTCCTTCTCCCACTCCGCCACATTCACCTTGTTAGTAGAGTTTACTCAGACACAAAGAGCTCGCGGGGTCGGTGAGAATAATTAGTTTTCAAAGTGGAACGCTAGCTAGCTTTCAAGCAGTTCGCATCCTCTTCTTCCTTCGAGCCTCACCCTTTCCGCCGACTCCTCGACCCCCCACCCGCTCCCCCCCCACTCGTCGTCTCATCTGCCGAACCTTCTCCTCCAACTCCACAGTCGCGGAAGAAAATAAAATCATCCGTCACATTCCCCGTCTCGCCGCTGTAACCAGATGGGTCTCCTCCGTACCATTCCGTAGAACACCCAGTTCTCATTCCTGCCTTCCCCCTTTGTTCGTTCTCATAACAGTCCCAGCCTTTCCACCCACGCCGCCTTAGGCGGTCCCCGAAACTTCTCGTGCTCTCTTTCTCTGGACTCCATCATTATTTGTCGCTGCAATGCCATCGGACGTCTACTACCAGGTGCATTCGCCTTCTTCCTTGGGAGCACGACGAAACACGGACTGAGTTGATGATTGACTCCAAAGCATTGATATTGGTTGTTGAATTAAGCATTGAGAATATAAAGATTAAATTACATGCAGTTATTTTAGTGGACTCAACCTTATGTAGCTCAATAGTTTTGATGGAAATACTTCTTATGGGCACATTTTTCGGTGAAGTTCGAAAGTTTGTTCCTTGAGATAATGTTGGAAATAAGAAAGTATTAGGATAATCCGGAAATAATTTTCAGGAAATGAAAATCTAAAGACTTTTGTTTTCACTTCTCTTGTAATACTTTTAGGTACTATTGGATGAAAAGTTCTTTTTATTAATGGAATATATGCATAACGATGAAAATAAAGTTAGCAATTTACTCTTCGAATAAAATTGAAAGAGAATTAGAAAAAAATGATGAAAGTAATGAATGCAATTTTTCAGCCACAGATTTAGGAACAGGTTTGGATCTATCTTGTATTTTACTCGAGTTATATCCCTATCGATTATCACATCTGATCAATGTTTTCTTCGATTAACAGCGGGAGACCGCTTGGCAATCAACCCAGAACTTTCATAGTGGCTATGTCAAAATTCGGCTCGAAATGATGTAAAGGGGTATGAGAAACGGCTTGGAGAATGGAGTTGTGGATGGAGGGTGAGTTGGGAGGCTGCCGATAGAAAGAGAGAGGGAAGGTGGGAGTCTGGAGTTAGAAGAAGAGCAGGGGGGAGGGAGAGAAGAGGTGGGGAGGGGCGAGGGTGGCGAGAGTTTGGAAACCTCCAGCGAAGAACAAGAGGTGAAAATGGCAGCGAATGGGGAAAAGGAATTTTCCGTGGAAATCACATCAGGTCGACGAATCTTCGGAAGGAGTTCCGAACGGTTGGGAAAGGCGTGTCGGGGCGAAAGAACAAAAGATAAGACTGGGGAAATTATGAGATTTTCGAAGTTGTGACCTTAGAGGGTGGAATGTTATGGGAGAGACAGCGGGTAGGGAAAGAGAGAGAAAGGCAGGCAAAGGAGGAGAGGGATGAAAGGGATGGAGTGTAAGGGTGTATGTATAAGGTCAGGGTGTGAGGGCCTGGGGGATTCTGGAAGGGGGAGGGGACTTGGAATAATCCCGACCGAGCGCTCCTCACCGGTGGCGGCGTGGAAGACTTCACGGGAGAGTGCTAGGGGGTGGGGAGTGGTTGTGGGTGGAGAGAAAGAAAGAGGCTCCACGGAGAAGGAGGGGACGCGAGGGTGGGGGAAAGGAGCTGAAGACATTACGGTGGAGGTCGGTGTTCTTCGGTTGGAGCATCTTTGAAAGAGGTTGTTGTAGAAAGAGGGCAGGTTAAAAAAGGGGCGAGGGATGGAAATGGGGGAATCAAAAAGGGAGCGAAGAGCGGATGGAACAGGAGTTTTGCTGGAGATGGGGGATGAAATGCGGGGGAGGAGAAGGAGAGTGTGGAAGAGTTTTGGCGCGGGGGTGGAGGCGTCGCATGAAAGATGGCGGAGTGATGAAAGGGAATCTCCGAGTCGAGAGCTTGAGGGTCTCATTGGTCCCGTTTTTTCTTTGTTTATATCTAACTCGCTTTTATTCGCCCCAAAAACAAAGTTGGTGATCTCAGAGCGATTTTATTCTGCTAAAAGGAGAAAAGGATGAGGAAAGGTTCACATCGTCGTGATTACTGTATAAGTAGATAGGTTGGGTAAGTATCACAAGGGGCTTCATTTTACTCGACAACTTTGGCGACCAAGGATCTGTCGGACTAATGTTCTCGAGTGTTTTTTTGGCAGTGTCTGAGAAATATTATAACGTCCTGATCAGAAAAATAGGCTACTCAAGTATAATTCATCAATGATCTACAAGGGTATCTACCCACATATGAGTAATTAGAAAATGCGTTGGCTAGTGATTGTTGCCAACTTCTATGCTCACATGCTATGGACAGTTTTAAATTGTATATTTCGAACAGGTTTATAGTTTTTATTATTACAATATAAACATGATATTACCTAGTATTCACGTAAATAAATTTTGTTAAGTGTTTGTAAAATCGTATTTCCAATGCCAGTGTGAAATTTGAAAAATATAACGATGGGGAAACCAAATGGGCTCAACCAATTCGCCCCCTGCCATCGGTAGTAGGTTGCCTGATCGTGAGTTTTCTTGGACTAATTGAATCGGATAGAGGAACAGAAATACGATATTTCAACCTTACAGTACGTGAATCCCGCACAATGCAATGAAGAATTAGTGTCGTATGTTTTGTAATTCCCGTTCAGTATAATTGATTGGGTTCCCGGGGTGGGAAAATATTTATGATTTTATCCTCCTTGTGATTTTTACACATTTTTCTTGCGAAAAAGTATTAGAAAAGTTTGCATTCATCCATGTTTTGCTTTCTGTTGAGAGTTTCTCAAAGCGCAAATGATCCACATCGACACTCTCTGTCCTGCCTGTCATGGCGGATTATTTTTAGGTGATTAAGGAACTTAGAGAATGAGGTTGGCGCTTCAAGAAGAATTAAAAAAAGATAGGAAAAGAGTCGATGGGAAAGAGGTACGAGAAGTCAGTGGAATCCGGTGAGGTGACGCCGGGGTACCGTGCGTCGTCATTCGAGGCCCTCCAGGTGAATAAGGGAAGAGAGTGAGTAGGGGGAAGTTTTCAGAATCCCATCGCGGTTCCAAGAGAGAAAAGAGATATTCAAAGAGGGAAGGCAGTGTGCGCCTTTATGATCACTCGGTAGCACAGCCACCACCGCGAGATCTGGAATACACAAAGCGTGGGAGTGAATGCACGAGATGAGGCGCGCGCTCGCGCCCGCGCGTGTGTGTGTGTGTGGTATCTGGGGACGAGTGGGACAAAAGAAGGTTGAGAAGCGAGGAGGCGAGGAAGATTCTCTGGAGTTAACGTGACCGAGCGGGGTGAGTTGGGGTGGGACCGTTGTCGGACGGGGGTGGCGGATTGGGCAAAGAAGAGCAGGACCTGGGATTTAAGGAGAGTGGGCTGCCGCCTCTCCTACTCATTCTTCCCACTCGTTTCAGGGGGTCGCGCATCTGTGAAGGAAAACGACGAATTCACTTCATGAATGTAATGCCAACTCCACTTCCCTCCCCACTCCTTCGCAACCTCAAAACTACCGCCTCCATTTACTAAGACAACTCTTTTCCAACACCCGCCGGTGACATTGGTGGGCGCAACTTTCTTCAGCTCCTATGTCGTCTCGCTGGGGCAAAATTTCCAACAAGCGGGTCTAGTATTTTAAGATGACTCCGTTTCATCCATCTCATTCTTTATTTGCAAATGATGGCATCTTTCTAATGCGTTCTATGTAGGATGAGATAATGGAGATGACACCCTTATATATTTAAGATCCATAGATTCACAACCTAAACGTGAAATTTAATTCTCTAGGATGGAATAGTATTTCGCGTATTTTGGTAATTTTCAAAGCCTAATTTTGGTCACATTCAGAGATTATATTTTTATCATTGACTATAGTAGTTACTCTTTACTGAAACAATGAGCATCAAACACCTTTTTATGAAATATAAAGCGGCACGTAAACAGAATAAACATGTTCGCGGTTAACTGTACTTTGAGAGGTTTGCTGGACGTTTCCCACGTTCCGACTGCCGTTTCTCCTTCAAAAGATTTTCACTTGCAGATATGCGATACATGCTGTTCCCAAAGGCCTCGCGTGTGACAAAGCAAGGCAATATGTATGAATTTTCCCGTCTTAATTTCTTGGGAGAATCTAGTGCGATTCATGTTTGGAAGGTATTACTCAAAGAAAGCCATTTCACATTCAAAGACACAACGTGGATGATTCTTTAAATTCTCTGAGGCAATGTGCTACATAAATGTTAATAACGAAGCAAGTTTGTTGAAACTTAAAGTTCCTATTTCTAATAATGTGTGTGGTTTTTAGAGGAAGAATATTCTTAAGATCTTATGCTTATTTCTGCGGAAATGATGTTTTTGGCATTATTTTATTTTTATAATCTGTAATTGGAGCAATTAAATGTAAATTTTGAAAGGCTATCTAGATTTGACAAGTAAAACACGGCGAGAAACACGAGTGAGACCCGTGTGATGCTTGTATGAAAGCTCTCAACTGTAACTTCATCGAATAGTTACGACTCCCTTACTCTTCTTATGGTAATTGTTGTGATTTGTTTCCAGATTGAAATCTCTATTAACGGACGGACTTAGCTTTAACTGTACCGCCTACATGCCTAGAAAAGTTACTCCAGCAAGTGAACACCTAATTAAAAAACCAGTACGACTTCGAAATACGGCTTCCGAGGAAAGTAGACACCGGGTCATTACATATTCACAAGATATCATCGAGCTTCTCTTCACACCAATCTTTTATAGTCCCTCTCTCATCAAGGCAACATCGAACGCCATAAGGAAATAAACTCCGTTTTTATTGCAACCTCACGTCTCTGCTTTAAATTCCCCAAAAACCTCCGCCCGTCCCCCTTTAGACATTTTTACCCTTCGCCATCTTCCTCCAATATCCTTGTCTATCTTAATCCTTATACGACAATTCCTTCCCACGTCCGACCCTTGCACATTCCGTCCTACTCTTCTATCCCAGGCGGTCCTCCTCCAACCCCCCTCTTCACCGCCACACGGAGCCGCCCCCAACTCCCCTCCCCAATGCCATCAGAGGGCGAGAATCGATTTTCACCTCAACCCCTTTCTTGAGTCGTCTCGCTGAGGGGACGCTCAGGGCAAGGAGGGAGATAAAGCGGAGGGAAGGGGGCCGCGTGTGCTCGGGTAGGAGGAGGGAGCACGGGAGGAGAAGATGTGGATGAGGGGATGCATATCGGGGTGGCTAAGATTGGGAGTAAAAAAATGACATAAATCTTCAGGGAGCACCCCTAACTCTTATTCCCTTCCACCACCTCACGGATCCTTCCCTCCCCATTTCTCCCTACCCACCAACATCCACAAAAGGGTTCCAGCTATTCCGCAAACCCCATCCCTACCCGCATCTCCCTCTCCCCTCACCTTGATGCCCCTTTTCCTTCTCTCCCCATCTTCCCTACACGCCCTTCTTCTTCCTTATTTTAACATTCTTTTCGCCTTTCGGAGGAGCAAGACCCTAGCAGATACCTCTTCCCTCCGCCCGCCCGCATTCCCCTTCGGTCGACACCTCCCCGCAAATCCCCCAAGAGAAATTCGCTCTGATTTAAATTTCAATTCCTCCCGTCTCTCCTTCGCCTCCGCGCCCCCTCTCGCCCCCTCTTCCCTTATCCATGTCCCCGTGCACACACTTTCATGCGAAGTAGATCTCGTCCTCCTCCTCCCAAGCGCCGCCCTACTCAGCATTCCTACTCCAACCCCCTCCACACACTAACCGCCCCACCACCGATGCCACCGATTCTGAAAGAGTCCCAGTGCGCGCCTTCGGTTCCCCCCTATCGCAGATTTCAACGCCAACACACGCGCCTTTCTTGGCATTTCTTCTCCCGCTATTTAGAGCTACATTCCGACCTCAAGGCTTTTTCAGTTCGATTATATGATTAAGAAATAGGAAGCGCAACTTTTGAATTAGTTTCTGATGAGTGTTAAATAAGGCCTGAATTTATGATTATAATTGCGTTTAATTAAATTCGTCCGTCAAGGCGGCGTTATCATTCAAGCATTTATTCATAGTTAGTATTTGAATTTTTCAATCAGTTTAAAATTAAGAAAGCATGGAATTTATTAACTTATGGAATTTTCATCAAAAAATCAATTGATTAGCACCGGAAATTTCAATTTGGAATCTCTTATTTTATAATGGAAGAGCATATTAGTTCAAAGAAATGTTTTTATTTCAAAAGGTAAACGTATCTATTAAGTTTATAAGTAAGTTTATGGAGAGTAATAATAGCAAAAATAGGGTTTTTCTCATGCCCCAAAACACAGCCCCCTCATTGGTGTAATATATCTATTCAAATTTCAACATTATGCTTAATGGGAAATACCTAAGCTGTCGGGAAACCATTAAAAATTGCTGTACTTTTTAAGAAAGGCTTAAAGGAATCTACCGGTTTGAACGGAAAAACTATTCGGGCCTGTCATACGAACATATTGCAGCGACTTCACCTAGCGCATCCCGTCTAATACAGTGAGTCAAAACTTCTATCGGAGCAATGGCGGCTATCCGGGTGTACACACTCATATCCGCCCACTTGCTCCGCTTGTCGTAGGCGGAGTCTTCGTTCTTATCTGCTGCTTCGTCGTGTGTGGCATGGGAGTACTCTTTTCGCGAGATAATGGAATGGGGGAGTTGGGTAGGAGAGGGCATTGCGAACGTCTCTCTCCTCGGAAGGCACAAGTGCAAGATGGGATCGCGGGAGATAAATGGTGGCGGAGGAGGGAAAAATTTAGACAAGGGGGCAGGAAAGAAAAGAAGGCGGGTAGATGCTCGAATAAGAACGCAGTGGCTATCTCTAAATAGAGGCGTTTGCTTATAGGCCGCAAATGTCGAAGGAAGTGTGGAGGAAAAGAGAGAGAGGGAGAGATATATACGTATAAATGAGACCTGAAAGAAAGTGAAGAACAAAACAGTGCCTTCGTCTCAATCCTTATCTTCATCTCCCTTGCTACGCCTCTCAGTTTTTTCGTCTATCTCTTGCCCCTTCATGACGCACTTCCCATGCGCCATGCTACTCAACATCCTTTCACCAACGCATTCCGTCACTGCTCTTCCATCGTTGCTTTCCCCACCCTCCTCCCCCGCCCCCATCGCTCCGCTATCTTATGGGCGAGCTCTCCTCCCACGTCAGTCGCCCGCTCTTTCGCCTGCCACGGCGTCGTTTCCTCCCCCCCCCCCACATCCCTCCACGTTTTGAAGAAAAAAGAACTCACTCACCTCATTGTGGAATCCGCCATGATTCCGGCATTGCCCCCCACCCCTCCCTCCTGCCCCCAACTCCTCCACCTCTCGTCCCCTCAGCGTTTTTTTTTTATTCTCTCCCTCCTATCGACACTCGATTCTGTTCTTGCCGCGACTCCCTTTTATTTTACCAAAGGCTCCTCATCCTCCCGCAAAATGCCTCCTCCACCCCTTCCCCTTACCCGCCCACCATTCCTCCACCTCTCCGTGGACCCCTTCATTCTCTCGCCAGATCCATCTTTCCCTCACGACGCTTCTCTCTCCGGCTAACGTCCCTCCCCTCGCTCTCCTTCGTCTCCACTCCCGTCTCCCAACTCGTCGCCATCTTGTAATTCACGACTCGGTGAGCAGAAACAAGTGGAAAGGATGTGATCGGACCGCAAGCAAAACCGGCCTCGCGGCGTCCCGAGAACTTCTCCCATCCCTAAGTCCTTCGCTCCTACTCCTCGCTATCTGGGGTCTCCGCCTCCCCTCTCTCCTTCTCCCACCCACACCCCTCCTCCCGCCCGCAATTCCTCCCTCCCCTCCTGTCGCTGCTCCCTACATTTCCTATGCCCGCTCAACATCAGCACCCACCGACTTCCTCTCGGCCCCTTCCTCCTTCTCTTTATCTGTCTTTCCCTTTCTCTCTTCCTCTCTGTCTTCTCGAGTCATTTTCGATCCTTTAGCCTCCGAGAGATGCAGAGGCTGAGAGGAATAGGATCTCGTGGACCCATTGGACATTTCACAGGAATGGCACGTGTAGTTGACGGCGTAGCTGCGCTTACGGCTTATGTATTGAGAACAAGGTTAAGAGACGGCGTTGTTATCTGCAAAAAGACGGAGCATCGAGGAGAGGAAGCTGATCTGCCAAAACGGAGATGATTTCCGAGAAAAGCGGTCGGGAGCTATAATTGTGGGTTGCTGGAAGATGGCCACGTTGAAATTTTGGCGTATCAGTCAAACTACTGCTGGCAGTTTAAGTCCCGAATGATTTGTGATTTGTCGAAATATAATTGTTGTGAATTAGCCATAGAAGTGATTTTCATTATCAAATTAATTTTTTAAAATGTTTAATTATTCCCTAACAAAAGCAACTCGTTTCTTCTTCTCTCTAGCTTGAACGATAGCGAAGCTATTTCCTATTAATGTACAATATTTTGCTTTTGCTACTGGCCTGGCTTGGATATGTACAAAAAATCAGTCACATCATTAATTTGCTAAAGAATTAATTGAACGTAGAGTATAAATAGAATCAATATACAACGAGTAGTTATGGATTCATGGTTTCCTTCCGAACCTAAATTTCTGTTTAAAAAGGTTCCAAATCGGTCATAAAGTGCTCAAATTCATAAATATTTGACCCTAGATGCCGTAACTATTCTTACTATATGTGCAGATTTTTATAATGTTCACAAATTTGATCGATAAAATTGATAGATTCCATGAGGTTTTTGAGAAATACTCCTCGGTGAGGAGCGTTATTGTATCCAGTACTTTTGATTAATTTTCTATTACGTGAATGTCATTCATCCACTAGTGTCATTACATTAAATATATAGGAGAGTGGATAACTCTAATGATAAAAAATGGAATGGTGTAATACCGCTTTGCAAGGTTTGCCTAGCTGTTGACGCATTCTCAAATTATTTACAAGAGCATTTATGATTTTTGATACCATTTACTCGCTGCCTTTATTTATTTTTTAAAATTATAATAATACGAATATTTGCGAAAGTAATAAAAGATGTAAAATTTGAATGTTATCCCACCGTTGGATTTGAAGATCTCTGTGTTCACATCGACGTCAAAGAAACTTTGTCGAATACTTTTTTATTGATATTAATGCAAGTGCTTACTATATAGTATAGCCTTCTTTAAAGCTAATTATCTCGTCTTTAAAATACGGGTGGCGAGCAAGAATATTGTTTCTCTTATCATCAATTATTCCCACGGGCATTGAAGCATTTTCTTTAGAAATAGTGCGTATTACAAACATTGCAATCAAGATTTATATGGCAGCGGCAACTATGATCGTGAGTAAATAAGAAGACTCTCAGAGAGCGCTTTTGTGTTTTATAAAAATCTCGCTTTCAGTAATTGGAGCTATCTTATTATGAATACAATTGGGACGAGGGTGAAGTTGGGAGATCGAAAACAGAGGAGAGCCATTTCATTACGATCCGTCAAAGTCGCCATCAAGGCGCCGCTAGCGTCCACATCAAGCGGGAAAGACTTTGAGATGCAGATATTAAAGTGGAAGCAACCTTTAAAGGGACAAAGAAGCCAGTATAGGGGTAGCCGGTACATCGAGAAACACGGAGACGAATGCACGGCCGTTGAAATCACCCCACGCCCAGCGCGGGGCATGTCGCCTACCACCAGCTTACATTCATTCTGGGATCGAAGTTACCTCGTGTGTCATCATGTCGGGGATTAATATTTTATTTCCTTATTAAATCAATACGCTTCAGTAAGGTTAATTGCTGGTATCATATTTATTTGTTCACGCTCATCAACCTCGATCACTTATAGGTAGGTTTATTGAAAGGCTATAAATTCAGCAAGTGAATCGATGCCGGGATAATAAAGCCAGTGTTGAGCAGCCTTCTGAACTCAATATCTCTCGGCACTCAACCCAAGGAAATCAATCTAACTTCATCCGCTCGCCACACAATTAACCGCATAAAGCTCATATACGTCATGCTGTATCAAAGAGTATATATCCAAGTTCTCCAATAACTGAAAATATGATATTTTTCTTAGAAGTAGAAAATATTAGCTATCAAATTCTATATTATTTAATTTAAACTCTTGAATCAATCAGTTTTTGAGCATAAGTTATAAAAAATACAAAGCTGTGGATATCAATTTTTTTCATTTAGAAAAGGTGTTAAGGAACCGTTTTGGAATTCATTCAGTTTGCAAAGAAGTATGTAAAATGTAAGCTGAAGTATGTACTTTTACTTCTTAAATAATGTTCATAAGTATTGATGCATAGAGGAAACATTTTGTTTGAATGAAGTTGAAATGCATCTCACGTTAGTTATTAGTGATCGATTTAAAATCATTGCATACACGTATTTATCCTATTTAAAGCTAAAACCTTTCCGTAGTTTGGAATGCTTGTTTCGTATTAATGTTTCTAAATTGTATTATTTTTCGCTTTCCAATCTCGATTAAATACTGAAACGAGTTCCTTGACGCTTCTCCCTCATTTTTCAAAAAGATACGTCCATGGCTATAAATGGCGGGGATAAAAACGTCCTATGCCTCGAGCGAGGAGGAAAACGGAGCTTCATCTGTGCAACACGGCGGATTCAAATGAGCACTTGTGCTCTGGGATCGAAGTAGGATATTTATGTCTCACCCAGCTTCCTTCTGCGAATTTGTCTGCTCCTCATTATCTGAAGCTTTTCTTTCAAGCCCAGTCACACATAGGTTCCATTCATGACTCTGTTTTGATTATGGTTTCGCCGCAAACAATCAATGGGCTCCCTCCCTATAGACTGCCTGATGTTGTGAAAAGGCATGTACGTTCTAATGACCCATAGAGCTCTGCCGGTAGGAACAATGATTTGATAAAATTATGAGCAATGAATGGATTGGAACAACAGGCGACTTATCCGTAAACTTTTACGTGCTTCAGACTGCTCAGGTACGAGTAGGAGGTGGAGAGTCAGGATGAGCTGTATTAGAAAGAAAACTTAAGGGTAAGACGCATTCCATTACGTATCACCTTTGCTTTTCGACATATGCATGGAGAAAATGGTAAAAGAGACATGGAAGCGCTGCAGCTAGGAATTAAAATAGATGAGGCATCCATTAAATCAGTTAGTTTTGCTGATGATCAAGATTTATTTTTCCTCCCAGCCAAGGATTTACAAACAATACGGAGCGAATTGGGAAGCCCGTGCGGTAGACATGTGATGGGAATACATGCAAATAAAACGAAGGCTATGGGATTTTCGAAAAAGAGGAAGGCTAAGTTAAATAAAGTAGGAGTTCATAAAATAGAGCAGGGGAAACACTTTACTTATCTAGGAAGTATTCTGGACCAAAATGGAAAGTAGTAGGTACGTTGGGGGAAGACCATCAACCAAAGATTTTTCACATGTAGGAGAGAATTGATGACAGAGACCTTGAGTAAGGAGGTTATGAAACGACTTGTCAAAACTTTAACATGGAGCGTGGTTTTGTAAGGCGTGGGAACATGGTCAATGAAGCAAAATGATAAGCGTGAATTGTAGTCCATAGGACGGGCAATAATAATAATGGAACAATTTCAGAGTTTAAAAATCATTCTGTTTGACTGGGATTCGAACCCGGATCCCTGGATGACCGGGTTCGGATTCCGCGAATGTCAAGGCGAATGATTTTTACACTGAAATTGTTGCATTGAAATGCGTATTAACGGATGACTCCGTTAAAAGTTTCTGTTGCGGCATCTCCCGCAGAGTCTTGGAATAATAATAATACTTAAGGGACTGCTAAGATGGGGCAGTGGAAATGAGGGAGGATGGGTAAGGAGTGAGCTATGAAAGGACTACATCAAGTGAATGGCTCCCCCTTTTTGAGCAGTGTGGGTGGTCAGAGCCGATGTGCATTCAAACACGCCCTCAGCCGTCCTCGCTCCGTTAACGGCCCTCTTGTTGCGAGGAAAGAACTCAACGCTTTGCGTGGGCTATTCATGAAGATAAGCTCAGCTGCAGGTTGCTGTTTTGACTGAATAGGCAAAACTTTAAAGAATTAAGTAGGGTTGACTATTAATATTCGATGTTAACAATTTGTCGTCAAAAATGTGTTGTCGTAGTGTTGCTTCTTTTTAGAGTATGGCCAAAAATTGTGGGATTGGCAAACTAATAATATTTTACTAGTTCCATTTGATTCATCAATATAATTTCATTGATTCCCCATGATGAAAAGGATACCGATATCGCATTTAGAGGTCTCAGGCAAAATAGAATGTAGATAGTTAGCTTCTTAATATGCATCAGATTTCATTTTACCCCCGCTTTCCCATGAAAATAAAAGCGGGTCAAACTCGACACTTATATTTCACATGCATGGCAGGGCACTCCGTCTGAGTGTTTGTTCATTGAGTGCCACTTTGATATTCGCTTTCCTTCATCCGTGTGAGAAAACAGAACTCCTGTTATATAGCTGTTGGAGAGAAATTCGATAGGAGGATATATTAAAAGGAAATTTCTCAGGTCGTATATTTAGTTGTCAACTGAAGGTTGTCATCTGATTCCTATACATATTTTTGTTACGAAACAGAATTTTAGTTAAACAAAAAAGACATCAGTCATGGAGCTTAAGCTCCATTTTATAGAGAAAACATTTTAAATAACACGAAGGCACATATTGCTACTAGCATTAATTTATAATTCATATACCTTTTGTCTTATTGCACATCATATATATATATCTTTTGGTTATTTAATAATGTGTTAAAACATTGTCTTTTTGAATCGCAAATGTCAATGAAGAAAAACTATATATTCTGATCAATTTCTAGTTTTACTGACAGCTTATAAATTGCAAAAGATTACCGAATTATGACCATCGTGCAAAAATTTAAAAGCCTTGGATTTAGTACAGGTAAGGCCACATATTCACCAGGTAGACCTGAGTAGCGCATTTTCCCCTTAAATTAGAGAAGGGAAATTCTTTCTACCTCTCCGCTGCTCGAAGAGATGAACCGTCGGGGAAGGCGGAAGGCATACCGCCGTTTTTGTCCGGTATCTGTCCATCCAATCCGTGAGGTTCATCCATTACTGCCCGTGAAACATTGATGTTGCTAGGAGGCGGAGGTAAAGCATAGTTGGAGGTGCGGATATGCGGAGGGAACGAAGAAAAATAATCGGGGAAATAACTCGCGTGCCTCGAAGAGCGTACGCAGCAACCGAGCAGGCGGGAACGAGGCGAGAAATAGACAACATGACATAAAAGGCGCGATCGATTGGCATGATCGGAAGAACGAAATTGGAAGAAACGGATGGAAAGTGATATACGAGAAGAGGGTACATGATTGAAGGCTCTGGGGGAAAATATGCACTGACAAACAACTCCCATCCGCACCTCCCGTTTCCCTTGTTAACCTTTGAGGAATGGTAACGCGCGGGCTTAAGGGCGTCCATGAAGTCTGGTCACCATCTTGCATATGCACGGCTTCGACGCCATCGGCAATGGAAAACAAGCGAGGAAAGAGAGAGAGGGGGGGCAGTGAGAGAGTGAGAAGAAGAAAGATAGAAGTCGCCGACGCCGGAAAACGCCTTAGAGACATTGCAAGCGCCAGTGCAAGCGCGAACGTGCAACATGCGCATGGATACACTCACACACGTCCCCGGCGCCCCCCCCCACCCACTCCCATTTCCCGCGCCCTAGGAGGAGGAAGATCTCCACCGGGAAGGCGTGCGCCTGGCAATCCCTCTCTCCATGCGTGTTTTCGAGCGTGTGTGCGCGAGTTTTGTTCGTGCGCTGCCGTTAATATTTTTTTTCTGTCTCTCCCACTCTCTCGCCCTCTCAGCGAAGCGCGCAAATGATATCATCCTCCGTGGGTGGGACGGCAGCCGGGAGGTATGTGGCGACGATCGAAGTGTAGGTGGCGGCGAGGGAGAGGATGAGAGGAAGGAAGAGAGGCAAACGAACTGGAGGCGGGGGATCTGCAGCAACAGAGAGGAGGTCGAAGTTGAAAGCGGGAGAGGAAGAAGATTCGCCAGCAGGCCTGTTTGCGGGTGGGTGGGGAGTAGGGGTTAGAGGGGATGGAGGTGGTGGGGGAGGAGAAGAGAGCGAGACGGAGGCGTGGGTGGCTTATTCGTGAGAAGGGACAGAGGGAGAGGAGGAGGAACGAGTCGGTGGGTGGATGGGAGAGGTTTCCGCTGCCGCCGAGCGGATATCCCTCTCGTTCTCCTCTTCCCTCCTCCGTTAGCGCCCACTACTTACCCAAATTCACCTCCTTCCCCGTCCGATTCCAGCCGATTTCCTCTATTTAATTTATGGTATTTGGCAAATTAGTGGTGTCCAATTCATTCGTCAATGGTCACATGTGGCGCGTAGACAAGTACATCATGACTAATGCACCGGCATTATTGAAATTCGTAGAAAAAAGTTCTCGTGGTTATTGGTTTTCGCTAAGTCGATTGATGTCTTTAAAGTGCGCTGGTCCCTTGAATCTACCTTTTCTAAAGTAAAACTTATTAGAAATGTTTGAGATAGAGGGTATCAGGTGCAGATCTGGATTTGGGATCGGATTTGGCGGCCAGAGTGCAGGCTGTAACAATTTATAACCGCTATACTAGCCATAAGAATAGCACTCAGGTGCTGGCTTAATACCACATCATCTTCGGATATAAAAAAAGGAATTTTTTAATTTCACTACAGTTAAGTGAAATTTAAATCAGTTCGATGGAGTGCTCTAAGCCATTTTAATGATGCGGAAGAAAATTGAAATAAGAAAATTACAAGCGTGGTTGGCACCGCTCGTATTACTATCGGACATGAATGTGCTATGCGCCTGGCAATAACGGAAAAGACAAAAAAAAAATTAAGCTTGCGGCTGAGGTAGGTAAGAAGGCTCGGTGATATTTTTTTTCTGAAAAGTGTGGATCTAAGGAAGAAATGAGAGAGGGTGTGAGGGGAGGAGAAAAAAGAGTAGCTCGTGCGCTTGAGTTTTCTGCCTTTCGGACACGCGTTGGAAGTGTGGTGTGAGGGTGCGGGGGACTGATTCACGGCACGGGGTCGCGGCAGTCGGAGGTTACGAGTGGGATGGGAGGAGGAGGAGTATGGAAGGTGGGATTGAGGAGAGTTGGCTGGTGTGAGAAGTTAATTGCAGCGAATCATCACCATCATCAATGCGAGGTTGTTTACGCCTTCCGATTTTTTTCCTGCAGTTGTGCACAAATTCGAGCGCCTGGCTGAGAAGGGAGTGGCACGTGCAACTAGAGATGGCGGACGTGCGAGCGCCATTTTGATGCAGATGCATCGAGGTTATTCTACCTGTCCCCCTCGGGAGGCTGACGCAATCCAACGACGTTTGTGTAAGTATCCAGTCGGCATTTTTACATTTCTGCGGGACGATACTCTTAAACAATTTGCTGTTACTGGCGTTCCTGACGTACAAGGAAATTACATTTGCTTCACTAGCGTGACCAAAGGTGTTTTTTGAACTATGCCCTCACATGGTAGAGCTATGAGATAGTGAAAAATATTCCTCTTCTCAAGAGGACCTTATTGCCCGCAATTGAATTCTTGGTATCAATGCTTGTCGTGAAATGTTATTTGGAGATTACGTTGACTCAGTTCCTCACTTTTTGTATTAATTTATCGATACAGTATGATATTCTTTTTAAGCAATTATGTCCATTATATCAAAAAAAGTTCTCTTAAGTATCGTAATAATAACGAGGACAGCGTGGGTAAAAGAGAACTGAATTGCAAATGAATTTTTCAGCGATTCTGCATCATAAAATGTATTACATGGGAAAATAATGGGAGGTTAGAGCAGCTGCTCACCAATAAAAATCAGTTCTAGAATAGATTGTCATTAACCAGGTATTTATTTATAACAAGTTTTTCCAATATCTTAGAGATCAGGAGAACTATTTAAAACGATGAACCGTAGTATTTTCCTTAAACTTAAAAGAAAGTACTACTTTACGTAACCATTTCCTTGAATATGACCTCAATTTCATTCAATGGAAATAATATTCTCCTTAATGGAAAATGTCATCACTTCGAGTGTAATTTTGAATGAATACGTTCCCCTCTCGTTTATCTCTTGTTTCCTCAACGCGTAGTTTCTTAATTATCGATATCTTCCGGACCCTGATCGGGCTCACGTCTCCCTTCCCCCCCCCGGGGGGGGGGGGAGCACATCATTAAGACACCGATCCTCCTTACTCCGAAATGGTAGTTGACGAGATGTTTCAATACCCAATGACTGAAACCGATGCGGAAATCCGGCATATTGGAAAGGACGAGAATACGAAGAAAACCAAAGCCCGGCTTTGTTTGCACCACATCATTTCGTCGTAAGCATTGGGGTACACATGTGCTTAGGTGTATAAGATCCAAGAATCGGCTTCGAGAAAAAGGAGATATTGGATATCACATCGATGACACACGAAAAGCGCCAATTCGATGGAGAAACCTTTTTTTTTTGTCATCCGATTCCTTCGCGATGAGAATCGATATATTGAGTTACCAAAACACAGAAGAAGGAGTTGCGACTTCACGTCGGTTATTATCGGTTATGCCGGATCAAATCGGAAATTTCGACGGAAAAAAATAAACAGAGTTGTTGATCAATGGTTGAAACTGACGCCTCTTCCGGAATTATCAGTGTTTCATTTTCCTGAGAGCCAAGCAAAAGACAAGCGCCTATTATATAGTATGATGATGACGTGACTTTGATTTGGTCATTCGTGACTTGCGAGTGAAAATTAAGGAGCCAGGTGGTATAAGCTGATATTTTTCGTATAATTTATTTGATGGTCTTCTCAGAAATAACCTGAAATGAATTCAACTAATTTGAAAATAAAGTGCTTTTCAGTGCAATCAATGAAATATTTTTAAAACGTAGACAATAATATGAAACAGTTTTAGGAATTAAATTCAGTACATCGATTAAGAGGACTTTAATTATAAACCGTGGCCATCCACTTCCAAAAACCTCTATTCATCATTGTTCTTCATTGCGATTATACTAATCAACTTTTGTATTCTTTATCCCGAGAAAATATTTTTCTGCCCAATAGTGAACATATAACGGTTAAACCTACAAGTCACTTAACGAAGCGGCTGAAATTTTAGCTCTAGTCTTTTTCATATTTATAGAGCACTATTGGACTATTCGTCATAGTCTGGGTTCTTATTGGAACATGAGGCACGCATTTTGAGCTTTTTACGCTATTAATTATGCATTCTTCATGCATAATTTCCCACTCACTCCTAAATGTAATGTCTACATCTGACGTTTGGAATCCTCCAAAATGATATATTTTGTATTTAGTGCCACTCTTCTGAAAATACGTTTTTTTCATTCTCTTTTACGAAAATGGATTATGGAATGAAGACTGACGTCTTACACGGAAACGCAAAAAGAATTTCGGGACCTCATAGATGCAGATAGGTTCTGAAAAGAACAAATCTTTTGATGGGTGCCAGAATTAATGCAGTTTAGAGAAAATACATGAATAAATTCGGGGTATGAATTACACTTTCAAATATACTGTGATGAAGGCAATTCCGAAAGCTGCCAATCTTAATCGATGTGGCTTTATTCAGCAAGCTAACCAAGGGAATTTTAATAAGCGTTTTGTTTCACATATTTTTTCCCCTTCAACACGCCTCCACGTCCTCATATATGAGGAAATAATTTTAGAATCGCCTAATTTATTAGTTAAGGACATCCCTATGAAAATGAATGTAAACTGGTAATCCATTTACAATCATCTCAAACCTGCAACGAGCAAAATATGCAAGATTTATAAGTAATACATTTAGAGAAAAATATATGGGTATTATGAATTCTCATGATCGATATTTTTGATTTATGTTCCTGTAAATGACAGCATTTAAATGTCAAATGGGATTTTACTTGTAAATATTCAAACTAATAACTTCCTCTAGCTGTAGTTTATTGCCTAATCTTACCTTAATTCCAAGCTTTCGCCTGTCATAATTTTTTCTTCAAATATTTTTAGTTTAACTGATTACGTGCTAGCATAACTGTTTCGTATTATGCTTAAAGTAGCTAATAGTTTTCTTTAGGGAGTTAAAATCTTCATAGTAAATCCGTGTTAAAACATTAACTTTGCAACGCATTGTATATACGTATTTGACACGTATATACTTTATGCCCGACTCAAGATTAGTGATGGATTGTTTAGAAAAAGTTAAATACTAAATTGGTACTATGAGCACATAAATGTGGTTTGTTATTGTGGTAAACATTGGTAAATGTGAGCACATGTTGTTTTGTCAACTCATGCGTTAATACCAATGTTTCGTTACAGTGAAAGTAAAATAATTTCACAGAATTTAAAAAACGATTATATATAAATTTTTATTTTTTTCAATTTGATATTTAAATGTTACTCAGAATAAGGATTTTCTACAAATGTTGAGTGGAATAGGTACAGATTTTTAAAAGCACAAGTCTCTAAAATATATTAAAATCAATATTTAAACGAGTAATTATTATTCAATTTGATCAGGCTCAACCTTGTGAAATAGCATCTTTAGGTATATTTTCCGTGAGTCTTATTTTACATTTGATGACAGTATTTTACTATATTTCGGTAATAGCAAGCAAATGAGATTTAATATGATCGGTTATCGACATTTTCAAGGATTCGGTTTTAGCAATAGAAATGTCTCGGCAAGCGTAGACCGGATATCGAAGGAAAAGAATTCTTTACTCAACTGGAACAAACCATTGATCAGTTCCATCGATATTCGACCTTTTACAGGATAGGCCCCTTGTCGCTATACGCTAGGGATTTGACAAGGTGTATGATTTATCAGCCCAAAGGTGTTGCAATTTTCATGCCGGCGGGAGAATAAACAACAAACCAGGTCTCCGTCGACGCCATTCTTCGAAACACGCCTCTTATGGGAATGTGTGTGTAAGATTGGGGAGCTTCAGAAGTTGCCATGGAACCCACAAAAGCACCGGTGGAATCCCTTCTCTCCACTATTGCCTTTCGCTTGCCTAACCCTCGTCCTCCTGCCTTTTCCTCGACTTCAATCTCCTTCTTACCGCGCCCCGAATTCTATCCCCCTTACACTCTCCCTTAGCCTGTCGCCTCCATTTTATCCTTGCTTCCTTCGGCACATACTCGTTTCTCTTCCATGGTAAATTTTTGTCGGTATTTATTTCTTCTTTTCTCGAATACATTAATTGCGATTCCGAGGAATAAATTTCTTCTCATAAAATATTTTTATACTCGCCCAAACATTAGAAATCACTTATTTTTTTATTTTATACAGAAATAACCGTTGTCGCAAATTATGGTAATTCATAAATTGTTTGGACAAATGGGTAATGTTTCCTCAGTTTTTCAAACGTCTAAATGTGTCAAACATGGGATCTGCGACAAAAAAATTCTTCGACAGCAGTCGGACTTGAATTACTTGCCAATAAAGCACCACGGATGTAAATTCTGATTGAGAACAAAGGCCATGAAAAGAAATGACCTCCCATTTGCCAATATTGAACTCCAAATAATGCGTCTTATATTATGCACTATGACCACTTCTTACCAAGCCGGGTATCGTGATTCCATGGTCCATCGCCTCCTTATCTCTCATCACCCCATAAACTATCGAATTTCATTACTATTTATGCCAAAAATTTCATATATGTGCCTCTGTTTTTTCATCTAACATTTTTCTATCCATTTCAACCTACTACTAAAGCCACCTTATCTCCATACACAAAATTAAACGCTGTTAGCATGAAGCACCGTTCTAAGTATTCCAATGTCAGCAAGTTTCTCCAATTCATTTCCTCCTAGTTCATGTCATTCGCCATCTCCTCCTTTAGCCTCTTCCCTTTTCTTCAGCTTTGCGTTTCAGCTTACTTGCTTCTATTCCACTCCCTCTCTCTTTTTCTCACCCTGCATCCCCAAAAAACCCTTTCCCTTTATTCCAATGGAACAGCTACTCCTTCGGGAGTGACACATGTAAATTTGTTCCCCTGAAGCGACACAGGGGCGCGTGTGTCTGGTTTTTGATGCAAGAGACGTGTGTGGGGGTAAGCGAGGATGCAAGAAGGAAGCAAAAGAGATCCCCTGTGGTGGGGAGGGGGTTAGGTGTTAAGAAGAGTGGGGTTGTTTGGGGAGACTGGAAGAGACGTGGAGGATACGCGCACTTCGGAGGGCAGAGGTAGGGAAGAGGAAAGTGAGAAAGAGGGAGTAAGGTATAAGAGGAGGTGGAGAATGAGTAATGGGCACGCGAAGTATGAGACTGGAAAACAATAAGGTACCTACGTTTCTTCCTGAGGAAAACCCCAATGGTGGATGGGGTTAAGCTCTTTGTCTCCTCTCTCGTCCAAGGTTAGAAGAATATGAGCTGGAAACACAATGTCGAGACGTGTTTTCCAGTTGAATTTGAAGGCGTGAGGCATTCTACAAAACTCAGCACTATATTTGTGATTCTAATGCGCATGTTTAAGAATATGTATAAGACCAAGGGGATTGACAAACATTTACAGGAGAAAAAGGCAGTTCGACCTATCAAAGAGGTCCGTGAGTTTTCAATAGTTTGGTAAATTTTGGTTTATCCTTTACACACTGGATCCAGATTTGAATCGGATTTGTAATTTCAGCAAAAAATATTTGAGATAGGGTTAATTTGAGCGAATTTGAGGTATAGATAATTCTCACTGCAAGTAGAATGGCATTGAACTATTGCCTATAATCCTACGTCTGTTGTCTACAAGTATTAAGTGCGACTTTTGTTGAGTACCTTGAGATCATTATAAACGGTTTCACTATATTAAATATCATATTTGTACGTAACTGATTGTTCTTTGGTGCTTAGTTCAACTTTATCAACGTTTATTTAAAAAAAAAATTTTAATGACGAAATATTGTAAATTAGTAAAAGTTTTCATTAGATATTAGAAAAATAAAAAGAAAGGTTCTTAAAATACTAAGGAGCACTCCTGCATATATGGTAATTAGGTAGGTATAGTATATTATGTAACCGTTGCTCTTTCCTTGCATTTTGTCATTCATCTTTCGTGGGTTCAATGCTTTTATATTATTCCACAGGCAGAATATTTTCTATTTCACTCTTCTCAAATGATAGTGTCTCTTCCTATGAAAAATTAAGTCTGAAGCTAAACGTGACGTAGCATATTATGTTGGTAAATTGATTCATAACTGTGCATAAACTTATACTATGGATCAATTTGCAGAAAAGTAATTTCATGTCTATGGTATCAAATCTTTGACACATATCTTCCACGCCCAAAATTAAGGAATCCGCGAAAAAATTAGAATTGACGTAGGACTCGGAGGGCTTATACAGTTTCTACCACGGTGATTGGATTGCAGGATAGAGAAGAGAGAACCGTCAGGAAAAGGGGCTTAACTGAAAAAAAGATCTTTTGGCTGTTGAGAGGAGAAGGATTGTCAAATGAGCAGTAACAGGGAGAGGAAGGGGGTGAAAATAGGCGTATCGGGGCGTTGAATGGCCGAAAGGGGCTGCTAGATGAAAAGAAGGGCGAGGAGAGCAATATCCCAGATGCTTCCAGCCTTCCTTCCTTCAGTTTCCAGCCTAACACCCTCTCTACCCGAAACCCCCTTTCCTTCCCGACGCTGTAAGACCACCGCCTCCTTTCCCTGTGATGTATGGGTTTTTAATTACTTTTTAAAGCGCCCAAGTCTTTTTCCAAATATCCTTCCCCCAGAGTCTCTCCCCTACCACCACCCTCGAAACATTCGAACTCCCTCGGTCAGTGCTTTGCCTCTCACCCTTCCCCTTTGCTGGCTGTAGAAATCTTTTTTTATGCGTATATACACCCACCTAATCTCATTGCTAGTCCCTTCAAATTCATTCTCCCATTCGGGTAAATTATTTCGCCGAGGGAGAAATAGTTGGGGAATAAAAGTCAACATACGCGGGCACACCGTTCTCCTTATTTCTGTAATGACTTAAAACGATTCGCATCAAGATATCTTTTCACGATTTGGCTTGATCCACGTTTCTTTTGGTAATTAGTGAAATTAACCTGCTGATAATTCAGACGAATAAATACACTTAGAGCTTATTGCTAGAATGGGAGACTTTTAAATCTTTCTCTTATTGAGATGATGGTTTGATATCGAAGATTTTCCCACATTAGAGTCCATAAGGTACGTGAAAGTAACTATTCTAATTTCTTCCGTCTCAAATTAATCAGGGATTTATTATATATTTTATTTTCATTTATCATTATTTTCAGCGGTTTATTTAAGAGAATAATTTTCTGCTCTAACAATACATAGGAATAACCTTTAGTAAGGATTAATGATAAAAAAATGTACGGAACTAAGATTTTTTAGTTAATGTGGTTTACCTATAACTTTAACTCCCTTGATATCAAAAGGTAACATCTTCAGCAGGCGTTGTATACTGATGAATAAAAAATGTTCTCAAAAACTTTGATTTATTACTTGATTGCATATCTCTATACACTATGTGTCATTCTAGTCAAGTAAAAAGAAAATAAAATCTAGCGATGGAGCAAAGTTACTTCAAGTTTATAGTGCCGTCAAATAATTAACGAAATAAAAATAGGAAAACCGTTCTTTTCCAATTGTACGTAGAACGAAGCTAATGCATTGATGTATTTCATCTTTAATTTCCATTTAAAATCTTCATATAATCCTGATGACAGTGAAAAAATGCGCAAATTAAACAAGTCATACCTCTCATTCATTATCCATGCATGATTTTGAGTGTCACAATGTACGGATTTGGCACAATGGTGACGAAGGTAGCGACATTTATACTCCAATATTATAAAAGATAACACATCAGTATCTTTGGATAATGTTTACAAATCAGAGATAATTCAGGCATATAAGAGTTCAATCATGGAAGTGTCGTGAGGTGGTCCAAATTGGGAGTATTTCCTGCCACATATTATTCCAGGGGCTCATTTTTCTTGCGGCGGACAACTTTGGGACAAATGTATTTTAACCTGCCCGGAAAAGGCGCTACAGATAATGCACGCACACGGAACTCGATATGAAGGGACTTAACCCCATCATGTCAGGCTAAACTAAAAAATATGGATTCAAGACGATGACGACGGGCAGACAGACTTAATGACGTCGTGTGGGATGAAAGACTTTTCAGTCTTTCTTTTTACAGGCATCAAATTTGCTGATTCCGCGTCGCACAACCTCCATTGTTGTCCGGAGGGATATTGGACCCCATGAGGCCTATAGAGACGCCGCTGCCTCCGTGGAAAAAAGGGTCCTTAAGTGAGTTAGCTTCCCCGGTATAAAAAAATTGAGCCACCTTCCCTCCTTTCTAACTTTCTCGCGCCTCGCCCTTAGACTTGCCAGCCTTCTTACGCTTCATCCCCCCTGTCACTCAAAATTCCTCCCTGCCAAGCATTGTCACCCGCTGCTTTAAAATGATTTTACCCCGGAACTTTACACTCCTCCCTCACCCCCCGCTTCTTCAGTCTCCCCATTCCAGCCCCCCGGACTCCTCGCAGCTTCCTCTTTGCCCACGCGTGAGCATTGGAAGCAGGGAGAGGAGAAGGGAAAAAAAAACTCTGCTTTGCACTCTAAAAAAAATTTCACGTCAACTTAGTGTTTCCTAAGTTCCACGGCGCATTAACATGCAATCAATCCCCCAGTTCCGTTCATAGTCGGCTTGCCATTTCCCCTCTCCCACCCCCTCGTCCTCCTTTTCCCGCTGCTTAACTACCAACGACGTTTCGGGGGATACCCGAGGGGAAGGAAGACATTTGACGATTGCTATTTTTAATCTTCCCCTTCCCTCTCCTCTGCTTGTCGAACCGAAAAGTCTTTTTTATCCTATTTATAATTTTTTCCCAGTTTTCTCCCTTTTCCTCTCTCCTGGCGTTTGAGGCCGGAGTGAACTTCTTTCCGATAGGATTTCCGTATCGATTCGACCGTTAATGGTTATTTTAAGCCCTGGAGGCGGGAAAAAATTGCGGACAAATTTGAGCGAGGAGTAAGTTAGGACAGAAGTCACTGGAATAAAAATGGAAAGAAGGGACTTAGACTGTACATTCTTGGATATAAAAAGGAGGGAGAGCAAAAGACGTTTATTGAAAATGAGTTTTACTTAACCTTTTCTCCCGTACGGTTTAGAAAACATCACTTAGCTCCACGGTTACCGTATTCTCTTTTCTATCTGATGTAACGCTACAACTATGATTTAACCAATTGCCTACTATGCATAACAGCTTACTCTCACGAATGTTTAACAATGTCGTGTCGAATTACAATATTTTTAGAACATAATGTAATTGAACCATTAGATCTCATAGTAATGTTGAGCAGTTAGAGCAGAACCGGAAAACATAAAGTTCAGCTTAATTTTAGTCTAAGATTAAAGACCTGAGGAAGTATTTGTTTTTGGGAGGTGAGGAGTACTGTTCACACCTAATATATGCCTCCATTGTTTGTCTAACATATGCCTCCATTGTCCCACAAAAACATTTAGCCTATGATAAAATTAAAATGGACAACCGGTAGAGGGACACCTAGCAACAGATAAAATCGCTCTTTTATAAAATAAAAAGGCCCCATCGTTTTTGTCCCAACTGACGACCGTTTTGCTGCCCTAATATGATTTTCACTACTGCGCTAAATTAGGGAACTAGATTCAAACGAACAAAAACTCGGCTGTATTATGAAACAACACTGTTCTTAGTAATGGAAAAAATAATTATCTTTTGCTCCTAAAAGATAACAATTTACTGAACCTTCTTCTACGTGTAATTGCAATAAAACTTTCTTCAAATACTCCATGTTTTTATTCATCTACATCTACATAAATAGCCTGCGAGCCACCAAAAAAGGTGTGTGGCAGGGGGTGTAGCACCAGGAGGGAAGGGTAAGGGATGAGGGGGTTGGGGTTTTATTCCAGAGGTAAGGGTATAATTAGAAAAGAAAATAAAAAAATTCAATTATCTGCGATCTTAATTTCTCAGATGCTCCGCACCTTCAAAGATAAGTGTAGTGTAATTTCAACTTCCATTAAAAATAATTTGTTGATTTATGGTCCTATATCACAGTTTTTCATTGGAATTTACGTCCTTGGAATACATAATGTCCTCAGTTCCAATTTTCTCGGGAAAGGCGAGAAAATATTAAAAGAAACTATATTAGGTGTTAAATGTTCTGGTTATTATGACTTTAATTAATTTTGAAAGCTTCCCTCATTTTTTCCAATTTGTCATTCATAATTTTATATGCACAGAGTGAGAATAGTTATTTTCTCGCATCTTCGATTTTATTCTCGTACTTATATTTCCTAGTCCTAGATGGGTGATACCTAAACCAGTAGAACTGACATCTCACCCTTTAACCACTGTCTATTCTCCTCTCTCAATACCACAAACTGCGACATCCCAGTAACCGCGAAAAAAATAAGTAATCTTCAAAACATGCCTCCTTAATTTAAAAAACGTATTGAGTGACTTGGCCTTGGCAACTCAACTCTGAAATATTCTATTGTTGCGATCCGAGGGTTAAAAATAAAATCCGCGATTTAAAAAAAAATAAAATCTGCGATCGAGACCTTATTCATGTAAGTTGTTAATGCTGAGCGATAGGATGGGCTAAAAAGTTCAGTTATCACAAAATACCATCACAAGCATAGAGAACAGCCGAAATATCAGTCATATATCATGATCTAGTCCGTTGGCTTGTTTTTTTTTATTCTCTCATTAAAACGTATTCTGGAACAGTTTTTACTGCTTTCGTTATGCATATTTGTGTTTATGAATTTGACTGGCAATCACTCAGATTTAGGGAATAGGAAAACGCCCGTTTTAAAAGGATTCGCTGATCGGCATTGACCTTCACTACTTATTCTATTTTACTTTAACCATTTAAAATGTGATAAATAATAGGTTTTGAAAGTGAAATAAGACCTCCGCGTTATATATTTTCATTCTCTTTGTACAGAACTGCAGGATCAATGAATTTCACTTACTTCCTAAAACAGAATGCCATATGAGAGAACGTGCGCTTTGACCATTGGTCGCAAGAAAACCAAACCCAAATCACTTAACGCAGCTGGCATATTCAACAATTGCAAAAAAACACATGCCTACCTAAGGCCACACTTTATCGACCTAGAGTCGGCCATTGTTAAATGGGCATCACATGAACCTGCATCCTTCCTTTTTTTCGAGCATCACGAGGAAAGGAGAGGGAGAAGGGAAGAAGGTGAGAAATGAGAGGATCCGAGAAAGACAGGCGCGTCGGGAGAAGGGGAGTGAAGGCATCGTGGCAGGGCTCACGACGGCCATCCCGCGAAGACCTCCAGGAGGAAAATGGGGAGGTGGGCCGGGGGGTCAGTGGGGAGGGCGACGGGGGTGGATAGGCTCTGTAGAGGGAGGACGGGGGAGTGAAATGGTGGAAGGGCAGCAGTCGCCGTCTTACGACGCGACGCTGCCGCTCTATTGAAATTGATCGACAGACTTGGGATATCCGTGACCTCTTCCCATACCCCGCTCTTCCTCCCATGGACATACACACAAATCTACCGTCTCTCTCACCCCCGCCTCCACCCCTCCCCTCATCTTTATAGCACGTTCTGATCCTTTGAATCGTGATCCTCGTTCCTCGAGGAATCGAAGCTCCCTGTGTTTTTTTATTTTGACCTTCCCTACCCTCCTTCTCCACTCCCCCTCTCTGTCTCCCCGGACCCTCCACGCCTCAATGTCCTGAACACACAGTCCCCTCCACGGCCGACCACCCTTTGCCCCGGCACCGCGAGCGCGAGAAAAAAGAGGAAATTTCTGGGGAGACGTGGATCGCCGACACGCAAACGACTCCTCCGCCTCCTCTTTCCCACTTGACCATATTCTAACTTCGCATGCCCCTTTCTTCCGCGAAGCGCGCCAGATCCCATGCGGAACCTCCTTTGCCTCCCTTCCTACTTACGTTATTTTCTGAATTTAAAAAAATATTCCCCTCCCCCGCCTTCCTCCTCCACTCCGGGGTCCATTCCCTCCTCGCCAATCCCCTCGCACAGGCCTCATCTCCCCCGTCTCCTCCTCTGTCTTATTCTTCCGTCCCCCCTCCCCCATCTTATTCCTCCACCTTGCCGTGGGCCCCTCATCCTCCTGCTCCTCCCTGTCTCCCTCATACTCTTCCTCTTTCGCGCCTCGCCTGCGTTGCATACAAATCCACACAGGATGTGCGTCACCGGAGCGTAAGGGGATAATGGTGTTTGGGAAACAACGGGGCGATGAGGATCCCTAAATGGGTGGAACTGATTGTCGGAGTGAGCCGAGTCGGAGTGAGGGAAATGGAAGAGAAGGCGAGGTGGAGGCGGACTCAAGGTGCCGGTCGAGGCGATGGGTGTACCTATCTGAGCCTCAAATCGCATGCGTGCATAATTACATGCATTCAAGAGGTTGTTTTTCGCGCGATGACAAATATTTGCGCCGGCAATTTCGGTGACCATGATCGCATGACCAGCTTGTCATGTTATTAGGTAGAGCTCAGGGTTGATCGAGCTTGTGTAGTTAAATATGGTCCTTGTTGATACCCTTCGAGAAAGTTGGCGATGCTTTCGTTACTATTAAAGTTAGAGGTATTTTTACGCGAACTGTGATAAATGTATTTGATAACAATAACAGTTTAAAATTGTTGCATTACAAGCTTGAATGTTACGTTCTAGTGAAGTAGAATACGTTCTCCCGGTCTTAATAGATAAGTTAACACTGGGCATATGTTAACATAATACTCTTTCAGTTTTAATTCGATATGTGACGTTAATTTTCATCCTTTATTAGTCAAAAGTAAGGGGCAGTATCCGGATTAACTCCCCACCCCCAACTGATGCCGTATATTCGAATTAGGCAAATTGATAACAGATTGTTTCTACCTTTACCATATATTTTCCGGCTGCAGTCCCAGTAGCTCAAAATGAAAAGAATTTGAAATTGGATGGGTAGTTATTTTTAAAACGACTGTAGGAAGTCAATATAAGACAGGGTTATTACATTGATGATCTCACCGAATGGGGATAAAAAGGGGAATAAAAAATATTAAAATTACGTATAGTTAGAGGAATGACGAGGAATCTTAGAGCGGCACCAAAGAATTTCCATTTGAAGCAGCCTCGCAAAGAGCGAGGGGATCAGACAAGACTTTGCGAAGGTAAAGACTATGCAGAGACCTGAGGATTTCGTTAACATTCGCCAGCCATTATTATCGCATAGATTCCGACGGGTGATTCATCGGTATGCTATGCCGCACTCGACGATTTTCCGAGCCCTCGGCACGACCCGTCTGCCCGCAGCTGCTGTGATGTCCGAACACGTCAGGGTCTTTACCGACTGCAAACACGCCAGTGCTCCCAGTTCCGGTTGCAAAGGTGTTCTGGAATGCGCTTTTTCCTGCTCACGAGTTAAGTTAGGGCACTTCCAACAAACATTAATCAACTCTACCCTAGTTATTGGTTTTGATGCTTCTGAATATCTAATGTAATACCTTTAGATTTTTATTATTTTCGGGATATTTGGATTGAACAATAATTGTTTGTAAATAATGACATATTTTAAATAAATTGAATACTTGTCTGTATGACTTAAAATTGAAAACATGGGTTTGTTATTTGGAGAGATGAATACTAACGCTGCAGTTCTCATGATTAACTCTAGAAATTTGAGTGTGCTGATAGTAATCCCTCTTTAATGGAATAGCCGCCGGAGAGCCGTAATACATGGAGAGTATTTACGTAGCATTTCGCTACGAATTCACACCAGATACTTCCTAGTTATTTTCAATTTCAGTATTAATTACGTTTCATTGGTCAATACTCTGCTGGGTGAAATCCACTATTTCTATGTAATAATTTTTCTCACTGGCATGGGTACATAATATTTCTGGAATTAAATTTACCTTTTCAAGTACACTCCTTTCAAAGAAAGTTACGCCTCGTAATATTTACCTTTCAGTTATAAAACGAACGTGTCGCGAAGATATTTTCGCCGTTGTCCTTTTTATGGAGCTATAAAGTATTTTTATTTGTTTGCCGCAGTCAGAGTGAGTTTGGAGGTGGACCTCCAGCCTACCAGGGTGTTGTCGTCGGTGGAGAATGGGCGTGATTGTCATCCCGAATGTCCACTTTTTATAAGAAGACTCCACCCCGAAAACTATGAGGAGACAGACTCATTGTCGTGGAGTTAGCCACGTGCCCCTCACTATATGACCATTGTCATTTTTCAACCATCGCCTGAGTCGCATGCGAGAATCGGACGGGCGGTCGTAGTGGGATTGGGGTGAGACGCGCGGAGGAAAGGGAGAAGAGAGGGTTGTGAGGTGTGGGAAGGCCAAGGGGTTGGGGGTGGAACCACGATACTTCCTTTGAAGGACCCCGCCAAAAAAATAAATAAATACCCCTACGGAGAAACAGGCATCGGCAGTGCGCCCGAGTCGCTGTTGCCGTCTGTCACTCTTCGCGCATAGCAACGGAGGCGGGTGGAGTGAGGCAGAGGGAGGTGCGAAGGAATGCGAAAATAAAATAAAAACTTCGGAGCAATTTCTAAAGGAGCGGAATCGTATTACGGCCATTCGGTGCCCTAATATATATGCGATGATAATATGCTGACAGAATGGACCGTTCAGAATATTAAATTAAATAATCAGCGACGATAAGAGACAAATTTATGATTGACTATCGCATCCATTTTAACATTAGAGGTGAAAAATCATTTAGCGGTGTCGTAGTTGGATAGGGCGAGGTTCGGGAGACTGTTCCGTCAAAGCCGCTGACGATGCCTAGAAGGGGGGCATTAAATGCAAATGGTTTATTAGCTGACGAGATTTCGTCATGTAGCAGACAAGTGCGAGATTGGCATCACGCCGGTGCGATTGAGAAATGCGGCAACAGCTAATCGTTGCGATTCAAGTCACGCCATGTTATGACTCTTCTGCAGCATATTCGTCTTACAAGATCGTTTATTGTTTGATATCATTGAATCATGCGTTAGTGCCATAATGGGAATACTTCTGATAATGGTTTCACAAGCGGTTAATTTGGCAGTGCTATTTATGAAAATATTTAACCCCTTTTCATGCATAGAATACATGGAAACCGTTTTAAACAATCCCTCCAAGAGAATTTTACGGTGAATTCAGTCAATTCAAATTTAGGTTGAAAGTTCAAACTGCGACAGACATTAGTGATAATCAAAAATGTGTTGGCTCCGAGCCTTGGGAATACCTTAAACTATGAGCCGTTTTATGAATCTCGGGCACATTAAAATACATGCTGAAATATTAAAATTAAGCAAATCCACATTCTCGACTAATAAACAAAAAGGTTTTTTCATGTGAGAAATTTTTCCTATGAACAGATACTCTTCTCCTATTTCTTCTTCCGTAACCCTTCGCCTGTATTCGGAAGCTTTCTTCTGGCCGTTGGATTCGTATTCGATCGCGTAGTGCCTCTCCTTATCCCCTCCCAAATGGGGTACTTTTTCCATACATATGTGAATAATACACTTATATATGTATATATACGCACGATTCCATTTTTTCCTGCCACGCTTGTTTTCCCTGCTCGTCCCTTTTCCGTCGGCATGTCGCCTGCTATACCCTCCCCCCTCCAACCATCCCCTCTGACTCCGGAATCGGGAATAAATAAGTTGGGGCCGCAAATGGGTGAGAAGGATCGGCGAAGGGTCAGCCGCGGTTAGCCCGGCTCTGCTGCCTTCATTTATTATTTAAAGAGCTCTCGCCCCCGGATAAGCTCGCCCCCGCCTCTGCGTGTGGGGATGGGGGTGGAGGAGGCGGGAGGGCGAGACAAATGGCATAATGGATGAGGACCCATTGGAACAGGGAACCAATGCACTGGTGGTGGCTTTGGGCTTGCACGGCGAGGGAAAGAGAAGGGAAGAACTGGATTGCCGTCGAAGAAGGAAGGTGAGAGGGGCGATAGAGGAGTTAGATGGGAGAGGACGGATGAGCCCACAGTCACTCCATATTCTCGGATAGTCTCTCATCGACGTAAGTAGTAGTGGCACGCTGGGTGAGAATGTGAGGAACATTTTTCTCTGATCATGTTGGCATTGTGATTTTTTAAAAGCTCATTCGTTCCGCTTAATTCGCTTTTACTGCATTGACTCTGATGTTTTTTAATTATATCTATACATAGATAATATTACACTGTCTCAAACATTATACTTTTAGGATGGCTTTCATTGCAAATGAATGAAGACTAACTTTGCAATTGCCACTGAACTGTTAATTTTTCACGACAGTGGTTTCGTTTCAAGGTAACAGGATCAACTCCTGATGATGTTGGCTTGCAACAAAACCATAGTTGTGAAAAATTAAAAGTCCGATGGAACTTGCATAGTTAGTCTTCATTCATTTGCAATAATAATAATTATTTTCTAAGAAATATTTTTTACCTGAGCCACCTCAAGAACCAGGAACCATAGCCATTTAAATTTTTGGATAGTTTCAATGAAATGTGGAGAAAATACGATATTATGACCATGAACAATCTTTCAGTCAGGTAGCTAAACCTCAACTAACTTCAATTGTACTGGGAATACAGATTATACTTTTTACTAGACCCTCTGAGGTAGTCGAAGAGTTTGTATATGACTGTATTAAAAGTTGCTGACGTGGCATCAACCACAGTTTCTTGGAAAGTTTCATTGGCTTATGCACATTTTCTGTTTTTCAAAATGTTCTCGAGACCGTTTTAAGTTTTTAACTCTTATTACCTATTACTTTCAATATGAATTAGGCCTTTTGTCATTACTCTATCAAATAATATTTACGTAGTACCAGCCTACAAGAGATGTGCATGAAGAAATTAATATTAATTTTATCACTAAAAAATAAGAGCAAGGTATCTCTCTTATTTCCAGCAAAAAGTAAATTTAATGCTCATGAAATAGAGATTATTTTATGAGGTCCAAATTAATTCCAGACGGTCATGAATAACATGATAAATACAAATTGGATCACGCTTTTATAGATTTTTACCCTGGCATAGACTTGATCAGTCGTAACGGAATTGGTATAACGTTGACAGGTTGGCAGACCATTGCGAATTGGCCCGAGCTGTCCTTGCATTCCGAAATGAAAGTGGTTTTCATTTTTTCCCGAGATTAACGAAAGATATTACCCACTCTTATGAAGGAAATTTATAAATTTTATTTAGAGAAAGCAACGGCAGAGTCCAGTGAACCGATTCCCTATCTTGTATAGCTAATGCTTAAAGTAACTTAGTTTAAAATTTCAAGGAATTTATTGGCACGTCTCACGTTGAGGAGTACCTAATTGATTATGCTCACAATATATATAACGCATTATTGTCTCACTACAATATTGCTACTACTTGCCTAATGATAGCTGATCATGCATGGTACTGTGACATCTAGAATTAGTCAGCCGTATACCAGTGCGTAAGGAATGACTTCACCCGATCTTTAGAACGTACTCCCGTCACCACCATTCCATCACTCGCTTTTACGTCTTGAGATGCAAGTAATTGAAAACCCAGAAGTACTAAATATTAAGTGATTTACCCAGGAATTGCGCCGATAATAGAATTCTTCTCCAAAGGAAGTCATAATACATTGAATATTTTAAACTAATATTTAACAGTAGTTTTGGAAACCCTTTCTCCAACGACTAAAAACTACAGTAAAATTTCAGTTTATTTGCGATTAGTACTTGTACTCCTTGTTCAGGTAATTGCTACCCGTAATTATTTTCTGCGGTAATGATACTTCTTTTTTGATGCTTAAGTCGCAACACCTTAAGCAAGCCTGAGTTTAACTAAAAATATTTCAGTTACAAGCTCTTACATTTAATTGAATGATCCAAATGACATCAACAGGAGATACCCAATTTTTTTTCTTTTATAGGAAAGTAACAGTTCTGGGTACTAAATTACAGATTTAATGTCGGTAAAAATGTTTTGCCATCTCGGAAAATCCCAAGGCTTATAGATAGTTGCGATGAAAGCCGACCAGTTACATTGGACAGCCGCACTACATTGAGGGGCTCTAAAGCGACGGTAGTAATACTGGAGCAATTAATTACCCATTCGTCACGAACACTGGACCAATAACGGTGGGACACGGAGTGGTTCATTCTCTCTGGTCACGTTCCTTTGATTACCGCGCCCTCGGCATTCAGCGTAACTTTATATTCTGCGAGGTTTCATAAATAAAGTGATTTCGATGGAAAAGATAAAATTTTGCTGTAAAGGACTTACCCGTTGAAGGCATATCCCGCGAACGCGGTGTCATATGGATGGTACATGGAGGGATAGGGCCACGCTCCGGCTCCTCCCGCTAAGTTGTCCTTCAGCTCGAGACCCGCCGCCTGTACCGTAAGCAAGCGCAGCATTCCACACCCACACACATATGATGAAAAGGAACAGAGCGGGGATAATATCAGTTATCAGGACAAAGACATCGAAAAAAACCTATTCCACGGCTTCCAGTGGTTGTGCATATAAACTGAACAGGCATTGATACTTATCCGACACGGAGCCAATTTGCTCTCGGTAGTGAGACCCATTGCTGACAAGAAGTGGAGCAGAGAAGAGTGCGAAGTAAATCATTTTGACTGAGTGTTCACCATATTCAATTTCCTTGGTTATCATTATTGAACCTTAACTTAAAAGAGTATTATTCAATTGCATTGCTCGATTGCCAAGTGATAAGACTTGAAGAGTCATGATCTGGTTTCACAGAACTCTACTGGAAAGTAATTGATTGTGAAATAACCTTTGACAATTCAACGACTAAATAACTCAGATACTTACAAAGATGTGGCCAAGGATCATTGGTCCTACAGACTTTGTTGTGTCTACTGAAAACACTTAAACATTTAACCACTAAAGCATATGAATAGCGACATTTCCGTAGTTTATTATAAATATAAATTTAAAATATGAATGACAATGCTAAAACATAAAGAGAGAGAAGCACTATAAACAAGGGTTCCGTCGACATGTCTTTCAAATTATAGTGCATTAAAGGTTGTACAGGTTGACCATTGCGTTATAAAAAATATGTCAGGGATGCATATTTAAAAGAATATTGACGTAACATAGCGCTAGCGTGTAATATTAAAAAAAAACTCTGGTAGGAAATGAGGTACAAAACAATGCTTAGAATTCGTTATAGCCCAGGCGTCCATGTTGCGATTTCGAAAGCCACGTGGAGAAAATATTCGTGAACTCCGTATTTTCATCATTATATTTCTCCATTTTACCGAATTTTTCATACTCAATTTTGGCCATCATTTGGGATTCAGTATTTGAGCCAGGGATAGTTCTGACGTGGAGAACTACGCTCCAAGACCTCTTTAAATATGCATTAAAATTTGGAGAAGATGGAAGGAGGTGAAGGAAAGAGACAGTAGTTAATAACAGTGGACGGAAGAACACGCGATCATTCGCAAGTGGAATCGACGGATGTAGCGAGGAGAAGGACAGAAAATGTCTGGGGAAGTCCCAACTCCTTTTCTGGATAGACTTATGCCTCGTGCTACCAGTTAAAACTTTATCGCCGAAGAAGATTAACTCAGGAAAGAGGACTGAATGATTTCATTGCGAGTTGAATCGCATATAGTATATTTTATACACGTCATGGTATATTATAGCATAAGACTGAAATTTATGAAAGATTAGCCATTCTTCTCAAAAAATATACTTTTGTTACCTATCAGCGTTTATAGGTGACGTTAAAAATTGTGAGAATTTTCCAGCAATGCAGATATTATATAAAATGCGATCTATGTTTTGTAAAAAATGAAAGCTTTTAATACTCTTTGATCAATTAGGGAAACTTATGGCGTAATTGCAAAGTGATGTACAAAAATATATTCCTAATAATGAAGAGGTTAATTAAAATAACAAACAAAATAAATGAAGGGATGAGAGTACCGCGCGCACCTTCCTAGGCACGCATATTTTCGTTTTGAAATGAAAGTAATAGAAATAGAGAGGTTGATTACAAACAAATACTGAAGATGGGATAGTTTTGAGATTTCATATTTAATAGAGACATCATATGTATTACCTTAGAAAATGCTGGCATTATCATTAGATAATCGATCCAGAGGTTAAACGAATTATTATCAGTAAAGATCATAAATACTTGGGAAAATTACCACTAAAAATTTGATTACCCAAATTCAATGAGTTTTCAATGTTTTGGGGGTCAAAATGTTATTTGGCGTGAGCTTAATTCATCCTATTATTTAGAATATAATCATACTCATAAATCCGTTGAATAACTTAACAACATTAAGGATCATTGAAACGATATTTGGTGAATACAAATTCGCGGAGAACGTCAATAACGGATGTTTTACGAATTATGAAACTTGATGACATGAAACGTTTTACCATAAGAACATAAATTTAAATCATGCTGCGGGTAATTTATGTTTAAAACTTGAGAAAGAATGAGCTCGAACAAATTAAGAAGAGAGAAAGAATAGCTTTAATGCGCGAGCTGCTCACCGTTGGTGTGTAAAATGGCGACTGGTCCGCGCCGAGGGCGGCGGGGAAGTATGCTGCTGCTGCCATCTGATCTCCATAGGGACCAGCGGCCGCCGCTGCCGCAGCGGCAGCCGCCGCGGCTCCATAGACCGCAGACAGCGGAAGCCCTGCAGTCGCCAGCCTCTGGTATCCCAGCATGTGCTGCTGCTGCTGGTGTTGGTGCGCTGCCGCCACGGCCGCCATCGATTGAGGATCAGCCGCGTACTGGCACGAACAAACGGTCTGCCCGGTGAGGGGATCGGTGAATATGGGTCTGCCCGTGTCGCAGCAGCGAACGCCTCCGAGGCCGTGCGGGACGGTCCCTCCGGGGCCGCCGCCTTCGACGCCCGGGGGCCCCACTCCAGCCCCGCCCCCGCCTGTGGGCGTGGCGGGGGCGGCGGGGGCAGAAGCGGCCACCGCAGCCGCCGCCACCGCCGCCGCCGCCGTGAGGGAGGGTGCGGGTGGGGGCGAGGGAAGGGCGGATGAGGCCGCCGCCGCCGTGCTGCCCGCCGGGGGGCCGACGCACGGCGCCCCGTCGCCGCCCCGCGTCGCGGTCGTGGCGCGGCCGGAAGGAGAGGCCGCGGTCGCCCAGGGAGAGGAGCGTCGGTCCGGCGGCGGTCTTTCTGCTCCTGGTCGATTAGCGGGTGCCTGTAGGGAAAAGAGATCGGGCATCTGAAACATGTCGGCGAGTAAGTAATTCGGTCAGTCAAAGGTGATATCGGGGGCAGGCGGGAGGAGTGCTCATCTGTGGGACGGGCATGGAGAGGGGGGGGAGTGGGCTCTTAGCGTGCGATTAGTCGGGAGAGGAAGTGCGTTCTCCGTCGGGTAGACGGCCGATGGAGGAGAAGGAAGGAAAGAAGAAGGTTAAGGAGGGAGTGCGTTTGCGGAACACCGCGGTGCGGGGGCGGAATGGCGAAGCGAGAAAGAAAGAGGAATAAAAGACGCGGGCGCGGGCGAGCCAATGACTGCTCACCGAACCGCCAAACTGCACTCTAATCACTTTTCACCCCCGCTGAGAGAGTATTCTTCTTCGTGCCATCGCGCAGTATCATTTTCATTTCTTATTTCTCACTCACTCACTTCGCGTCAAGTAACGAGCATTGTGGAGATGACGGCATTTAGAAAATATGTACTTAATAACGCTTACGATCACAAGTAATGTACCTTTGTATGTTTGCTTAAACCCCTCCCGCGGTTTGCACAACGGAATTTCCTTTAGTGCGGTGATGGCGATCCGAATAAACGCTACTGGATTAATGGTCTCATGACACCCGGCTCTGCAATTGGTGGAAGATAAAGCAAATAAAATACAAGTAAATCCCATTATCTCTCACTATCGAGATAGCTTTCATACAGTGGTTTTAGCAGTACCATTGTTCCAAGCACCAGTTGGTGCCGTATATCTCCACCCATCAGATACGAGGCCATTTTGAAATCGCGTGTGTTTTTCTTATCCAGTGTGCCTCTCCTTCCGCTGGTGACTTTTATGAGAACATTCACATCGAACCTCTGATTAGGTGTGTCCATTAAGAAATCATCAATTTATTGCCATTGCTTATGAAAAAACACCGATTCGGCATAGTATGTATGATAAAAAACACCATGATGAAATTTTTTCTGTGACCGATTGAATTTCATTCCCAAAAGATAACACTAATTGTAAAAATGTCTACCACAGGTTACAGATTATTCAAAGTGATTTGAGGAATGGTATCCTTATCCTATCAAAGAGGTTCTAACTTTGTCTGCGATTAAGAGTGATGTCAGCACATTACACTGAAACTGCGATTTTACGTTTGCTTTTCCACTAGTCGGGCGCATATATCATGGAATGTGCATTAAGAAATCGCTGTGTGAGGAAGTTCTGTTCACCTTTATAACCACATTCAGAACTTACAATATATCGAAAGCAAACTTTGGCTAGCACTGCTTAATTTTTTAATGAAACAATTCTATTCAATTGGAATGTATGATTTATTTGCTTGGCAATAGGCTAATAGTGATCGTTATGTTAAAAAACGGATAATGTTGAGTCCCTAACTCAAGTTTTTCCTTCGTCTTGATTTAATAATTTCGGTGCCTACTATTTTTAGGATGTCTTCGTGGAAACGTATGGATTTCCATTTCTTCATATGGTCTAGGTGCTTTGAAATTTTCAGAGAGCAACCGGAGGAGAAGAAATCGCACGTCTTTTCTACTCAGCCAGATTAAGCTTCCCCCTAACGCATTCCGTTAACGGTTCCCGTCACACTCATTCCCCTTTAAAAATCCCTTATGAGATCCCCCCACCTACTCATCTAAAAATATTCATTCTTTTACAATCTTTCTATCTCTTCCGTCAACCTTCCCCTCTCTCCCTCACTCTCTCTTTCTATCGCCTCCTTCGAAATCCGTCTTGCATTTTGCCTTCCTCTTCCTCCGTCCCCTCTTGCTAACCCTCTCTTCAATTCACACTCCTTGCACAAACAAGACCAGGACTCCTCTCTCTCTCTGTAAATATATCGACGGCCGAATGTTTACCCGCAGACTATCTCCAAGAAGACTCATAAGAAGGTTAGATGGAGAGAGAGAGAGAGCTGACGAGATGAATCCTCTCGACCCCTCATCTTTTCCTCTCACCCACGCCCCATCTCCCCGCCTTCCCCCCCACTCCGCAAACCTCTATTTTTTCCTCGCACCGTCGCCCTCGCTCCGATGCCAGACCCCCTTGCGAACCCCCTTTACTTTTTTATCCCCACTCCATCCCACTCTCAACCTCCTTCGCTCTATCCTCGAAGGGGGACATATCTTCATCCCTTTCAGAACGTCCCGACCAGCGCCAACTTCAAAAAGGCTTTTGAAATTAAGAGCTAGGCTGTCGCAATATCGACGCCATCATTTCATCGCCGTTTCGTTAATACTTCTGTCTTTAAAAGGTCTATCATTTTGTTTTCATCAAGCTAATCCGTAACTTTGTGAGCCACTAGGAAAACGATGGTAAATTACATGCGTCATGAATTTTTATTCAAATACTATCGTATACCATTACAATTACTGATTACTCTGCCTGGTTTCAGATTCTTAGTAGAATTTTAATGCAATACGCACATAAAGAAACCTTCCAGCATCAAAAGTACAAAAAAAAGTATTACATTTGATAACCTGTATAATTATTAAATGCACTCATCACTTATTGGGCCCATACACATTAAAGGACGGGTGAACCGTTTTAGTAATTTCTTTTATTTTGCAAAAATCACAACTCTGTCGATTTTCTACTTATCCAATTATTTTTGCCCCATCTTAAAAATAATAGACACTAAGGAAGAAGAATTGGGTGGTAGCATTGGCAAGCCTTCCAGTTACGCACCTATCTCCTCTCGCTACATTCTCGACTTACATGTTTCAACTGACTGAAAAACCCCCACTCACTTTCTTTTGTCAGGATCCGTCCGCAGCAACTCCTAACAACACTAATGTGCTTCGTCATACTCGACCCGGGTCCCGTTCAAGGATTAACGGAAGGTCCTCGTCACGGTACCGTGTCTCTGTGTATCTGTGAAACTACTGTTGGTCTTCCTTCCCACTGAAAGTTTGTATACAGGCATTCCGGCGCTTAGGGCTCCATCACTCAAAAATCTATGCTGAACCAATCAGTCCACACGGATCACAATCTTTTTCTTTTCCTCCATCGCCATAAGGTGCGAGAGCGGTGAAAAAAATACAGACAAGTGAGAGAAAGGAGGTGCGTGAAGGAGCCAAAATGTGTAAGAGGCGGAATTGGGGGGGGGGCACAGTGAATGTGTATTAGGGTCTCGGAGTGGATGGTCTTGGGAGAGTGGGGTGAGAGAGAAAGGGTAGGGGGCTCGCAGTTGGTGTGACCCCTCCGCCTACCTAAGTGAAGTCATTTGTCTGTGTCTGTCATCTCCTTCCCTTACCCTCGACCTCTCCCTTCCCTTCTCTTCCCCCCCCTCTCTTTTTCAAAACCCTTTCTTTTCCTTCCGTTCCACGTCCTTCTCTCGTCTCTTCCTCCCTCTTAGCCCTTTCCCTCCCTCTCCATTCCTTCTTATTTTTTTATATCCCTTCGCGGTTCCCGGCCCTACTCTCTTCACATCTACCCTGACGCATTTTTGACTCTTAAACCTCACGACTAATAACTTCCAAACAGGGCCATATGGGTAGGTACTTTATCGAGGAGTGGCGAATGCATAGGTTCATTAGTATGACTGCCTGCTTACTAGGGGCTAAGAATCTACTCAAAGCTGTTATCGCAGGGAGATATTGCATAAGTTGAATTTCTAAGGTTCATTAAATATTTCAGAGAATATTTTTGGTTAGAAGTTAAGAGCGTATACTAGCCACGCTAAGAATTTCAATATCCGTAATCATATCCAGGAACGGAAGTTATACTTTGGATAGGCGATAAATCCTTTTGGGGGGGAAGGCAGTTTCACCGGCCACCTCGATCCATCCCGATGATCCGACGCAATAGTTCAACTCCACATACAGCTATCTTCCTCTGGTCCCCTTTTTCATCGTTTTATCTACCAACCCATCCATCCTCCCCGTATTCTTCCTCGTCAAGACTTGATAAGGGACCATATGATCTCACTTTTGCCATACGGAATCAGTTCCACTGCCCGTCCCTTCTTTCACAAGGCCCTCTGTACAATCTAATCGCAGTTCACAATCCTCACAGTCAGCTTTCCTTCGCGAACAGACTTCCTTTTGCATGTTTATGCTTCTTCTCGTCGTCAATAGCCACTGTTTTCTCCATCTTGGGGTCTTCCTTTCTCTTCCCATTTAGACTCTCAAACGCTGTTTGTGTATGAATGGGGAGTTATGCAATGGTGGCCTGTTTGTCGCCTCCGTATCATCATAACCCCTCTTTCTCCCAAGTTCCGATTCAGCATTCATTTCCTTGAAGAACCCACTTATCCATCCCTCGTAATGGTATTTTTTATGAAAACGCATTACTGAGAAGGAGAGAAATATTTTTTGCCTTCTGGTCAAACAAATCAACGTGTTGCTCCTTATTCGGGTCTGTTATTCCTTCTCATCCTTGGTGTGGGTTGAAAATTTCTCTTGTTAATTTCATAGGATGTATGTATGTATTCATTGTGTATGTTAAGGCAGAATGTTTCTAAAATGCATAGTTCATAATATTTCGGTGATTCAGCCCAAGTCATAGGCTAATGGTAGAGAGAGCGGTAAATTATAATTCCCATTCAAATTGTGAAATGTATTCGAAGTCTTTGAATAATTTCAACAGAATGAAAACGAAATAAAATGACATCCACATAAAATACTCATCTCGCATAAAAAATTCGACACTCCTTTTTATTTATTCGTAAACTTATTTTTTTCTTCTGTTAAAACAATCAGAAGCATATAGTTGTTTTGGTCATTCTTCTAAATCACAAATTAAATATTAATTTCAATCAATTCTACTTAGAGAAAGCAACCGGATTAATTTTAAGCATCGTGAATAGTCATTGTAATTACTGTTTGCGCAGTGGGAAAAAGGAGAAGATTAAAAAAAGAAAATGTACGCATAAAAGAATATTGGAAAATAAAAACGGCAAAACATTCTCGGCGAATGCCATAAATTAATCTTCTCTATGATCCTGCGGTAGATTGGCTCGATAATTTAAAAATAGGCTGATATAAATTTGATAGTTCTTCTAATTGATGAGGAAAAAATGTGATAATTAGTCTCCGTCAACTGAAAACAACTTTATAATTAATGTGTAGGGTGAATAATTTAAATAATTTACCGAATTATAATTGATGGAAGGTTGTGTGCATCAGGAGAATACTAACATGGAAGCACTTTCTTACACTTTTGAATTATAGTATTCGTTTATCCGCTTCAGAGAGCACGAGGAACATTAGAACTGAGTCTTCATACTTAAAGAACCATTCGAATGAATTATCTTCTCGTGAACACCAGGAAAGAAAGACAGGACTCCGCCCTATTCGTCACGCGTCGATTCCTCCGCAAACATACGAGAAATTTCTAAGTATTTCTTCATTTTTCATTTTCAGTCTCTCGTAATTGATGCCATACGTTCAGTTTGCCTTACACAGTCAAAGTATTTCTTGTTAACTGACACTCCGATATCACCTTGGACTTAAAATACGACAAAATGGTCGCCGCCGTCTTAATCAGTGCCCATCACCAACGACCAAGGAGAGGGTAAGAACCGACGACTTTGTAAGGCCTGGCCTTTCATAGCACTGGCACTCTTTATTGCATTTTGATAAGCTCAACGAATGCGCGGTTTACATTCTAGGTTAATGAAGCGTAATGGGAGTGGTATTGAAACGGAAGAAAGGCTCTCCCTACCCACCAAATAAGGATTGCCTCCGGGATCGTTCCTCAGTCCCCCGTGCTTATTCCTTGGTTTACCCCCACCGTCCTCAACACACAGGCACCCCTCACGCGCTATTGCGTTCCCTCCATGGTGCGATAGCTGTTTTCGCTTCACTGGTCCTTTTTTTAACTTCGGCAACCATTGCGGCTGTGGCTAGCTAGTTTCAGAGCGTTGGGGACGCTTTGCCTATGAACGGAACTCCCAAGTTGCCCGTTTTTGAGAGAGCAAATGGCAGACTGTTGAACTAGATTGATGCTGTTATGAAGGCCTTATGCTTTGCTTCAACGTGTTTGGGCATCATTTGTTGCAACCCAGATTCGTCCTCATCCAATGTACTAAGACCGCAATGCATATAGACACATGCCAGCAATGATTATACGCCAACGCTTATGAGCTGACAGATCCTCCAATAGTGCACCCTGCAATAATCCCTAATTTATGAACCTCACTCTAACGAAGTTGCAAAGAACCAGCTCCTTTTGGGTCAATGTCACTCTTTTCTGCGGAGGTTTAAAGGATGATACTCTGATCTGTGATACGTCTTTATAATATTCTGGTTAAATGTAATACTATATATGTTGCAATCATTATTATACTCTGCATCTTTACCGCGTAAGTATTATCAAATATTGTTTATGTTTTTCTCTTTTCTTATGCGCATGACTATTTGAAATGTCATGCATTATTTGAATAAAACCGTTTTTAGGAAGTGTTACTTTCTCTTGATAAGACCTCTCCTTGAATACACGTTGATAATTTTGAACCTTGTGCAGAAGGACATAATTTCTGAATTTAACAAGATACAGAGAATGTATGCGTAATTCGTGATAACTCATTACAAAAAGACAGAAACCTCACTTTATTATTGGATATATTGAGTTCGAAGCTAGAGCAAACAAAACTATTGCATGTAAAAATTACCCCAGCAAGACTTAGCCATTGCATTAAGACAAATCTTTTGCAAACGTATGCATAGAGAGAGTACTACCATCCCCTCATAATTTGGTAGTTGAGACCGCAATGGAAAGAAATGGCTGCCGGGGGAAGTGGTTTACGCAATATTTTATCCTCGCACAGTTCCTGGTCACAAACATGTAAATACGTATGTATAACAATGTAAACTATGAAAATAAAATTTTACGGATTACCATTGATAAACGGTAACACTAATTGCTTTTGACTTCATTCTCCGTACCACACGTCCTATAAAATGTAGCAGCAGAACTGACATCGGGGTACAAGATTCCTGACGCACTTCAACTTGTATAGAAAACAGAAACATAATGAAAGTAAACGATTTAGCTGAAGTTACAAGGAGTCCATTTCTAGGTATCTCTGACATACAGTACTTTTAATCGATTCTTAATCACGTAGAATTTGAAAAATATATTTTGTCATTTGGCAGTGAAATTTGAAATTTAATCAAATTTTTCTGGATGAGTAGTAAGCATTACAAATAAAATCGGAATGTATATTGATGGCAGGTTTTATTTATTTTCAGAAAGGAACAAAATTAACGCGATTTGACGGGAAGAATGATTGTCATAAGTACGAGAATATCGTTTAGTAATGAGGTCCAAGTAAAAATATCGTACCATTCGAAACGAATGACTACAAACCGTTTGTCTATATTCTGAAGTACATACAAACTAGAGTTATAAAGTTATAGAGTCAGATTTTACTTCATTAACCTATAATTTGTCCTCTCATTACATAAATCTGGAAAACGTATATTCCTTCAAACTTTAAGTGAATTAACTTAATGGACAGCAGCCACTTAAATTGGCGCGTCTAATTCTCGGTTAGAATGAACACATATGTCAAAACCGAATCTCCTAAGGCGTATGTTAACGAAACCGGGTATGAAGCGTAAAAACTGAAAATAAGGTATAGCAAGACATTTGGTAATCAGAGATAATGTCAAAAGTGGACGATTGTAGCCATGCTCCGTCCTATCGTCAATAATTTGAAGACTAAGAGGCTGCCAAATCCAATGAAATAAATTCCGTAAAACATCAATGCGATATTCGTTAGGAATCAATGTCAAAAAATGAGGGGGGTCGTCGGCATGGTTAAGACGAAAGAGCTCAGTAAGAATGGGCATGGATGAAGATACCATCAGGGCGTGGAGGTGAGGCCGAAGGTCGGTTCCTGAAGGAGGACGCCGATGCCAATAGAGAAGAAAATGGTAGAACGAAAGGAAATGATGTGAAGAGACAGGAGGGAAGCAAGGCAGGAGTATTTGGAAAGGTGGGAATTTTTGGGGAACGGGGGTAGAGGGGATTGGAGGGGTGGTGGGGGGAGACGATGGAGCTTCAAGAGTGCGCGGAAAGAATCCCCTTTTTCGCCATTGCCGCGAACCACTCTTGCGTGACCGATCGCCTTGGGCCCCGTCTCTTTTATCCCCTCCTCTCCTCCTGTGTACCTACTTAGAGAAGGGCTCCCCTCATCCTCCTTACCGTCCCTCTCCTCCCTCTCCGGCGGATTCCTACCTACCTCTCTCTCCTCTTTGAAGATTCGATATTTTTCGCCTGCCTCTTTAGTTTTGCTCTTTGTTTTACAGACGAATACTCTAACTCGATTGGAGAAATTTTGAAAAGGAGGGTTTTCCTCCTCAAAGGTGGTGAGATTGGGGAGGATGAGGGACGCAAAAGGGGGGCGTGTGAGGGTGAGTGAGGACGAGGGAGATGAGGAGTGGATGGAGGAACGGGAGATGGGGTCGGGTGGGGAGGGAGCGAGGGTGAGGAAGAAGAGAGGGAACTCGGAAAGGAGGTTGAACTTTATAATTTTTACCTTTCCCCAAAATGCCAGACGGTTCCCGCGAAAGGAGAGTGCGTGATTGGAGGAAAGCAAGGGAGAGGTGGAGTCTGAATAATATTCATAATGATGACGGGAGGAGGTGGCGTCATAGGAAGGAGGTGATTAAAAAAAATTTAATGAAGAAAGTGGCGAGGGGTTGTCGTGGTTTCCTTCCATTGCATCATTCTGGGGTCTCCTCACGAAAGCAAGTCAAAGGCGAAATGGGTGGACGAGAGGGGAAGCGAAATAAGAAGGAAGAGAGTGAGGAGGGGAGGAGGATATGAAGACGGAGTAAAGGGGGAGGAGGCGTGGAGTGAGAGAAAGGTGGCCCGTGAGACCGGGGCGGGCGGCTTTTGTAAGAGAGGTTTGCTAGCCCCGGAGGACATCATCTCCATTCGATGAGGTCGTGGTTTCTGATAATGGGCTTTTAGAGAAGGGGGATGGCTGTCTCTTCCTCCTTTTCACGCTTCCTCTCACTCGAACGATTTGACTAAGGAGGATGAAGAAATGATGGAAGATATGTAGGAGAAAGGAGTCATTCCATTAAATTCTAATAATAAGGTCTGAACTTTTCACCGGACTGGATATTTGATGAGATTATATTTGCTAATCTTTTGACGAAAACTGAGAAGGTCATAGAATAACATTCGTTAGAATAAATATGACAGCTTATAATAATCGCAATCGTATTGAAGTCATCAATTTTCAATTTAACTGAATATCATTACTTAAAGTATTATCGGAAATAAACCTTGTACGATAATTTTTCATTATAAATGTCGACACACTATAAGAGAACAGTTACATATTTGCTTAATTAAGACCTGACGTCTTACTACGGGGGTCGCGATAGTTTAGTGGGTAGAGCGCCGGGCTAATGACTGGAGAGGCTAGGTTTGATCCCTGGTAATACCTTTGGGTACCCTTAGCTTTACATAAGCTCTTCGAGTACCAGAGCTTCGTGGGAAACCATAGGTTGCATAGGGAAAGGATCTGGCCCTCCTACTATTTTACACACGGTTGGGCTTAGTATTAGGTGACCTCTACTCTCGCCTATCAAACTAACCTTCGGGCTGATAACTGTGGTTTGTACATACTTCATTAATATATAAAATATATACCATTGGTTTAATGTATTTCACGCGGAAGAGAGAGGAAGGAAGAGAAATTAGAATGATTGGTTGTGCAATAAGACCATGCATTGCATAATTTCAATTAAGTTATCGTTAGGTAATAATTTAAATGCCTCTTCTTAACTCAGGTGGTATATCCCTTTACGCACTTTCTATTCAGTTGAATAAAATTGAGAAATAGCGGTACGACTGATCTAATGGAATTCAAGGTATTATTATCTTGGTCTAATTATCCTAAGAATTTACAAAAAAACGAAACCACGATGTACTTTAAGAACAAAAATTGAGGTACACAAAAAATTTAAATTTGTACCCTAAAACTCATATAAAATCTGATAATATTCCTGGTGCCTTGTGGGAAGAAGCCAACGTGAAAATGATCGTTCATTTTTATAACTTGTTAATCATTTTTTCGCAAGCCTTCCGTGTTATGTCTCCACCTTATTTGCAATCTAACTACATTTTTTTCATTGTCAACTTTGCTCAATTTCACCGCGACTTCACATTTTTCTTTTTTATTTGAGTCAGTGAGCCAATTATTGAACCCCGGTATTTCGGTAACAGTATGAGTGATAATATGTCTCGTAAAATGAGTCAAAAGAGACGTTCGTTGTTTCGTTTTGAAATCGATATACTCTCTAAATAGATGTTAATAATAAGGTTGCCAGTTCACAATATAACAAGTTTCTTCATTTAATGGGTCTGCAATCACCGACTCCCGTTTAAACTCAGAAGTAGCCTGGAGATTAGTCTACCAACTTGTCGGATAGTTCAAATAACTGTTCACTGAATTAGGAAATTTGCAAATGTGAAATAAATTAATTATGCAGAGTACGTGCACTTGGGTATTTATATATTTTACCTAGATTATGTTCTTCAATCAATATTTTATTAAAAGACATCGTATCAGAATTAATGCATCTGAAAAGCAGTGCTGATAAATTGAAATTATCTTGAAAATCGGATGTTGAGGGTCATCTGTAGGCACAAATGTAAAATTTCAATTTTAAGGGATGAAAAAATTTTTTTTTGGATAATCCAAGATTGAAAATAAACAGTGCATCGATAGGACCAATTAGAGAAGATACTACTCTCTACGCATGTATAAAAAAGAGATTCCTCCGGGGGAAGAATATATTGTGAGTCGAAAGTAATATTTTTTCTAGATTTTGCGAATATTGCACATAAATAATTCATTATGAATTACCGTTTATCTTATCAGAAGTAAATAATGGGCTATTTCGATGAGGACAATGCAAACGCATACGTAAGCACACCTATTTTGTGAATTATCTAGTTTTCTGAGCGATTGCCTCCTCAACTTACTTCAGTAGCTTCGCGATTGATGTGATCCAGTCGGATATGGCTGGTTGAACTGCAGGGTACATATCAGGGCAGGCCGCAGTCAAAAAGCCATCCTTAATGCAATAGATCCTCTCCCGGCTCACACTCCCTGCCACTTCCCGTCGACCCCAATTTCTCAACCCGCAAAAGCCTAACCCCCTCAAGCCACTCCCGCCACCCCTCTCCCTAGACTCCCCCTTTTAACCCCATCGTCCTCCCCCTCGCACACGTACACATAACAGCCCACCACGACGGCCCACCCTAAAACCGAGAGGTCCAGACGCATGCTAACGCTTCCCACTCCTCATATGCATTGGGCAAAAGGTTATGTGGGTACATAATGTAATCATTCAATTTCGTCCACTCCCTTCCTCTTTTATTCCACGCCATGCCCGCCCAGACCCCGGCTTGCCATTTCCGTCCCTTGTGAGCGACCGAAGACCCCTCCCCCCTCTCCTTCCTCGATCCTTTTATAACCTCTCTCACACTTATCTCCAGCCTATACCCTTAATGCATACCAGTCTGAGTCCCTTATGCCCCCTTTTGCTTATATATTAGCGTCTGTTACCCGATGCACGCCTCCATACAAATTTCAAATGGAGCATGAATTAATTATTGCCCCTCTTTTCCACTCTCTCTCTCTTTCCCGTACAGCGTTTGCATTGTCCACCTAACCCTCGGAAAGCGTCAACGGACTCCCCCGTTCCCTTTCTCTCCTCGGCCCATTGAAAATACTTCTTGGTTTTTGTCTTTCCATTAAGTCCTCCTCTAGCCCTCGGCGTTAATATCGTTGACAAACCCCATACACAGCCTCTTACTGCCACCTCGGAACTTATTTCATGCCCATCTGGTCAGATGCAAGGAGGACATTATAGCTCTCCCTCGCTCAATCTGGCGACGGCCATATGAAGTTGGAATGTCAATTATTTCCTGTTGTCGCGGTTTGTTCTAAATTTAAATTGGAGTGCGTTCCTTTCCCCGTTTTCGAGAATGGGGAAATGAGGCTAGTGTCTGCTCTCATTATTTGCGTGTTGAAGGACCGTGCGTGTCCGGGAAAGTGCTCGAAGGGTTTTTGTTTTTTTGAGTGACCATGCACGGTGGCAACGCTGGAGAGAGAGAAAAAAACAGAAGGAAATTTGGACATTAACGCTAGGTGTTTTGAGTGAAATCAGATGTTAACGTCCCGGGCTAGTTAATTAGCTTGTGAGCGAAACATCTGAAAAAAACACTTGTTAGTCTTCACTTATTATTGCCAGTTAACGAATACTAACGAATAATGCAGGGAAGAAAAAATCATTCATGAATGAAAGTTACTTATGTGCTCACACAAGTCCGGTTTGATTACGAAGGGTAAGAAAACATCAAGTAAAATGACTTATTATGAAATTGGGCACATTAAACTAATAATTAGTTTCATGTTTCAGATTTGATATATATTATTCTTAACTAAAGTCCTTGAATTTTTGTAGGGAAAGGATAACAATTACTCGTATGCATTCCTCATGATATGATACTTTGTTTCTTAGCAGCTTATCACTTCACCTTTGTCCCCGTTCTGGTGCCAACCGTTTTTAACCTTCCCCACCTGCGAGACCTTTATTTGTATTAGCAAATCGTGAACTGTTTGCTATGGTGTTAACTAAACCTTCTAACCCAGCGGGTTACATGGATTAAAACTCGAGTGAACCCAAATGGTAGAAACTTAAACCTTTGTACTTAATGCGTGATCCGTGCCAGGAGAACAGTAACTCACGACGGATTCGGACTCTGCCCTTTATTAATGTAAACCTGAGGTTCTATTGTGTGAGGGTGCGTGTGACAACAAAACGATCCTGGAGTAAGATCGAAGAATATAGCACGAGGGACTGGATAGGCACGGGATAAGCCGGTGGGAGAGTAAGGGGAGGAAATGGAGGCAGATTCAGGGTACGCAACAAGAGGTCACTGACGTGCGGAAGAGGTGAGGAGGGCGATGAAGGCAGGGAGAGAAGGGTATTTTTTGGACTGTTTGAATGTGAAATGGAGGAGGGACCTGAGTCTGCTAGAGTATCGAGTTGGAAGGGGGGGGGGGGAGGGTAGCACTATACCGGAAAGGAGTGGGGGTTGAAACGGGAAGGTGGCCTGGATGGGCGAAGGTGGAGAGAAGCAGCTGTGTGTCGGACAGGGGATTCTCTCCTGCAGTCACCCTCTCTCTACTAGTCTGCCCTACTCCTCTCTGTGACGCCTCCCTGCCGCTTCTCTTTTCTCCCCCTCTCGCCTCTCTCCCCTTCATAAATGCAAAGTTCCCTTCCACCCAAAATATCCCTCTACCTCTTCGTCCCCGCCCTCTTCCCCCCTCCCCCATGACCACTCTACCGTCCTTGTCCAACAGCCTGCGTTTCCCCCCTAAATACCCGGGCTACCATTGCTCAAATACGTATCACCCATTTTAAGAAACACACCTCAATCGTGGATTAGCTTTATTTCTTCCCTTTAACAGCAGTATTCATTTTATGCTTTTCATTGTATTTTATGATGGTGTACCTTGTCATATGCTGTTGCGCAGTCAAACGAGATCCAAGAAATCAGCTTGCCTTTCGATTGGACATTATAATATTGATGACTTAGCTGAATATATCTCTGATTGCATGAAATCTATCAGTTAAGTTTTCACAGTTTTCTAAATATAATTTCAATTTAAACAAACCTACGGGTAAATAAAAAATCAGCTGTAAGAAGGTGTTTGTGTCATGTATTGTTTCACAAATACGTAGAACTCTCATCCTGCATGGAACTTTATCAGATACCCAAAATAACGTTGACCGAGAGAAATACTTCCTTTCCAAACGGTTCACCAGAGTCACATTATACGATTCAAACCAATTGCTACATGTATTACCGAATGGCAAAGCCATTTTGTACTATCAGCCGCAAAATTGCACGGTATTCTTCAATTTGAAAAATTGAGAAAGTAGCCTTAAAAAAGCAATTTTTCACTCGATGACCTTTTCATATGAGCGTAATATGTATCCATACGCACACTTTACCTCTTTTGGCAAATAAAAATTGCACATTCACCTCTAATATTTTCTCTCCTTTCAATCCCATTCACTAATCAATTTCCCTCGAAAAAAATTCGAAGTCCGCACAGCTGCCATGAAATCTGACCACAGTTGTGTGTGCCCGCTTCGGACCCTTGTGTTTCCGTCTTTTTCATTTCTCATTCGAAATATGTATTATTTCCATTCTGTACCGTCGCCTCCATTACTTCCAGGAATACAATAAAAATAAAGACGGACAATAACGCGGCGGAGGGGGATAAAGAGAACAGCAGGACGTTTTTAAGCGAGAGAGATTTTCTTTGGGAGCTTTCTTTGGTTTCTCGCCGTATAAATCCCTCACACCTTCTCCTGTCGTTCGAGTCATCCATGGAGGGTAGTTTTCCGAGCCGTCCAATCCAACTCCGTCCCTCCCGAAGCCCTTCACCTTTCGCCCATCCCTCTCCCGTGGGGGCGACCCCTCCCCCTGGGGTGCACACACTCCCCATTCCGCCGACCTCCCTCCCCCCTTCCATCGCTATCTTCCGCCATGGTCGTCACCCCACCGACACACAATGGACCCTCCCCCGTCGCCGGCGGATCGTGGGGTTGCATCGAAAAGATAAAAAGAGAGGGGGAGGGAGATAGAGGTGTTTTGGGCGGCGCATATAAGTCCCATCCCTGCTCTTCGGCCAAGGGAGGAGGGATTGGGCGACGCCGGTCCCTGGCGTGTGCATGGACCTCAAAAAACCGGAGGGCACGGGAGGGTGTTGGGGAGTTGTGTGTGTGAAGAGGGGGGGGGTTCGGGGGGTGCGAATGGAGTGAGCCGGGATGAGCAGGGAGGGGCTAATATGAGAGAGAGGGGGTGGGTGAGGCGTGAAAAAAATCCCCGCGGGGGTCGTTAATAGAAAGGGTGGTTTGAGGGACCGGGGTGGGAGTATAGTTGAAGGCTGGGGGAGGAATCAAGAAAGGAAGGATGAAATAGATAGTGGCGGGAAACGAAGTAGATGGACGTGGTAGGGTATTAGGGGTGACAGCCATCGTTCAGTATCAACAAAGTGCCAGGAGTTAAGGTTTATACAGAATTTGCAATGACATTCTTATTGCATACTTGTGTTTTCACTTAATTTTGGAGGGCGACATTAAGATTTAGCTTTAATATTGAGTAGAAAATGATATGGATAGTGATGATTACACTAGAGATATTAAGAAAGATTAATACTTTACCTTAGTCTGAGTTGACTAAAAATGAGTAATTGGAAAAGAGTTGGTAGCGCAAGAGGTTGGCGGAGGGGAGTATGAGTTGGTAGACTGAGAAAATAATATCTAAATAGCAGTTGAAAATGAGGGCTCAAATGTTGATGGGAAGGCGTGTTTTATGTTTGAGTTTCGTTTGGTGGGTAGCATAGTCATTGGCCTTTAAAGTACGGGAAATATCTGGGTTGTGGTAGAGCTTGCATCATCAAAAACCTGTATGATACGAGCGCTTTTATGTCGATGTCTAAGCTTTTATCGTTTTCCTGGCTTCATCGTTTTTCTTCTCTGGGATTTCGCCTTCTTGTACCTCTTGCATTTAAGGAGCTAATACCAGATATGGCGACACCACATTGCTATAATTGGCGTTGACAATCATTAATGAAAGAGTTCTGCGCTACTATGATCTATTGGCCCATACCTTAGTTGGAAATATTTATGAGGCGAAATCTTTAGAACATAATTGACTATGGACAACATACTTACTTGGCCACTACGATCAAGCCATATACCGTAAACCGCACGTTTGTTGATTTTTTTGTTAATCTAGCAACGTTCGTGGGGTGGTCAAGGGGACCTAGAGTAATTCGATTACTCGAGTTTCAGTTCATTTCTCAGCGATCAGACTTGTAAGTTCGTGGTAGATTTGTGTCTACAGAATGTACAGGAATAGTTATTCAATAACAATTAAAATATCGATGCATAATTATACATACACATTCATAAATTTAATAGGTTTTCCTGAATCAAAGTATATATTAACGCTAATTTCAAATTACATAATACTTAAATACTAACTGGTCCGCCCTGACAACGTGACTCAAACGCGCTCAACGTGGCCTCATGTGGAAGTTGTAACTTTAAGAAAGGTTTACAATAAAACTGTGGCCATTTCTGAATCCCATGTGGACGTTAGAACATGGAGTTGCACGGATAAAATGGTTAATATATATAACTTTTACGAATGTTTTTAAAAGTCATGTGCTGTGTTTTCATATTTCAAAATGCAGAGGATATATTTAGTAGGTATAAATTGCTTATTATACATGCTATTTACTATGATAACTAGGCGTATTGTAAAATGTGATACTACGAAGATTAATATTTTCCATACTCCTTAACCTTTGCGAGTGAAACGAAAATTTTTTAAAAAATAATCCCAAACGACCACCATGATGCATACATTTCTGTTGAATTGAGCACCATTCCCAGGATAAAAAAGATCTGGAAAACAAACAACGGCTATAGGACGACTAACGATTTTTTCTCTGCTAACCTTTCTTGCAAATGAGCATTACGAACTGGTTTAATTATTTCTCCAGTTTTCAGCACATGGCGCGGAAATGCTGGAGATGGCAGTCGAATACATCCTAAACCTTCCGCATCCACTACTTAGAAGGGATTTCTGTCTGGGCGATTTAGATACAAAAAAATGACGAAAAATATAAAACATTGAACACCATCAGCCTTTCCCTTCAGCACCGCTAATTTCATTTTCCCTTAATTTATGCCTCGCGCCTCCCCACTAATAAGCATTCGCTTTTTTTAGAACAAAACATTCATTTCAACGCTCCGCGGTTCCCCAAGGCCCAGTTTTTTCCTCGCGCAGAATGGAGAATCTTCCTTTTAATTTTATTTCTGTTGGCGACCTCCGCGCGCCGTGTTTTATGCCCAAGAGCGAATACACGGGGTGGTACTTAACCGCCATTGCAGCCGCTTAACCAGGAAGCTTCGCAGGTTTAAGCCCGCAAAAACTGATTCTCCATAAGCCATCAAAAGCTTTTAACTGGACTCCAGGCCGCCATACCTCTCTCTCTTCCTGTCTCCATCCTCCCTTTTCGTTTCGTCCATGTAGCTACTCGCAGATCATGCAGGGGGAGAGTAGGAGAGTGTTCTCCTAATCCTTCTTCATCATCCTGCTTTATTCCCCTCTGCTTTCGGTCGTTGAGCTTCTGCAAAACCTCGCCACCTTTTCATATATGTACGCTTATTCAAATATTTATTCTCGCATATTGGTCCTGATTCTTGAGGATATCTGCCAGAGTAAGTAGAAGTAGTAGAAGGTATGAATCTCTACAATATGTCACGAAACGGATGTGTAGTTCAGTAATCTAACTTCAGAAGCGAGGTATCAGGCAACAAAAGGATTGAGGTTAAATTCGAAGTTAACTCATTTAACTACTCAAACTTACACAATAAACCTTCTTCAATCATGCCGATTGAGTGAGGATTTTGTGCATACGTCATTATTCATTATCCACAATCAAATTTTTACGCATGCTCCAGATCGAACTCAGAGGTTGAATGTTCTCTGAATTTTCTGTATGATATCAAGTGTTCTAACTCCATCAAATAATACAAAGTCATCAGTTCAATCCCCGTATAATAATATATAAACTCAGTACTTGAACTCAAGAGAATTATTATGAAATTTCTATTAGATCTACTGCTCGTATAACATGCTGACGAAATCTCTAACATTTATTCTTCAATTCAAAAGTATTGTGACATAAACATGGTTTTTGAACTTTAAAATTGTAACGCTTCCGTTTGCCAGTCCACCATTTTGTGCTTCTTGTGCGCGGGTGGTGCTGTTTTCTGTGCCATTAGCCATAAGTTTGAAAACAAACGAGTAACCGTTTATTGTTTACAGTCAGTGGTACAGTTTATTTCCTCAGCAGTTTCTACTTGATCTTGCAAGATTTCATGGTCTGAATGTCCCCTTATATCTTTTTTTTCTAAGAGGACAAACCCCTTCAGTTGATTAACCTTCAACATTTTCAATTGTAGATATGTTATATGAAAAGAGCAAGATAAATTCGTGTTTTTGCAATTCCAGGAAATTTTCTTTGATGAAATTATTTGATGCTTAACGCCAATTAAGCTTATGCCAAAAATAATAATTTAAGCCTTCACACATATCTCAAATAACTCAGAGAAACCGAAGCAATGATAGCTTAAAATAATAAATAGATTATATGATGCGAAATAAAAGGAAGCAAGAAACGATGGTTATTACGTACAATTTTCTTAGTGGTTTTCGGGGATAGTAGTAATATTTACGCAGCTATAACAGTGATTCATATTCGAACGGTGTCTTGCAGGAAAATCATCAGACTTAAGTCCAACATAATTCATTTCATCTGAGCCGTAAGAAAAAAAAAACTAATCTTTTGCACGAATCGGGATAAGAAATTGATTGGTATATTGATACCAAGCACTCGGTCGCTTATAATTTGGATCAAGTCAATATTACTCTAATTCATTAGCCAGACATGAAGTTTCCTTGAATGTTGAAATCGGCTTTTCTACAAGATTCTCACAGCCACGAGACATTATTAGCGGAACCATTGAACCTCGGGTGTTAAGAGTTAATTTCCTTCAAATCAGCGAACGAACAACCAGAATGGCCGTTTTAACTCCGTGCACCGCTTCTGCTGTGATCGCTTTTGAGTTGAGACACGCAGTCCGACCGGATGGCCGGGCAGATGCGGCTCAACCTTCCATCCGAGAGGTGAGAAAGAGGGGATGCTGGGGTGACGATTTAGACAAGCTTGAACTCACCCCACGGACACGGGATCGGTGAGGGCATTACCTGAGATGTGCTGACAGTAGTGCCTCTCATTCTCTCCGCTCCGCCAATGGGATCCGAGATATGGGGGATAAGAGCGACACGGGGGGCCAATTAGGTAGTCCGGATCATGAGCAGTTGGCCAATCGTTGGAGGAAAAGATGTAACGGTTCGTCTTCGCACTCAATCTGCGGGCAGGGATGCCGCCCTGGAGACTAGTGCCTTTACGCGTAAGAGCGTACCCTTTTACCTCTTAATTCACCCTTTTTCTTGTCTTTTTATCCTTCCCTATGAACATCTTCGTGTCCCACGATTGCCATTGACCTGGTTCTTACTTCTCATTTTTTCTCATAGGGAGGTGAATTGTGCAAAGATTGTGGCGAGATTTTTCACATAGCCCCACGTCATACATAACACCAACCACCAGAAGAATATCTGCCCTCAAAATGCCGGTATACTCAAAATTACAGTGACGTAGAAGTGGTACAAAAACCTTTCTTAATCCGTTCTGAGTAGTTATCTCACAGTAGATATCAATGAATATTGAATGGAATTTTGATCCATATAAAAGAACAAATTTTTATTCAGGAAATTTCAAATATTCAGTAAATACTAATTTATTTCGAAAAATATTCCAGGAATAAGTGAATTAACTGACAATAATAACAGTAAAAATTATTAAGAGAGATTAATTTCTAACAAAATATCCATTGCTTTTAAATCTGAAGGGATGGTAGCCAAATTAAATCACCTTATTGTATGCTGTTTAGTTTCCCTTAGAATCTCGAAAGTTCACCTTAAGGAAGTAGTAGGTAAATGGAAAATGAAACTTCAGCAGAATAATAGAGAGTTATTGATATCAGCATACCCAATGAAAATTATGAATAAAATGGCTAAAATCACTAAAAGAAAAAATACATGTGTAAGTTACTGCGATTCGGATAACTTATTAATAACATTCTTTCCGGGAAACAGAAAACTTGATATATCAAAGACTTTTTTCTACATAAAGTTATAAAAATGAATTTTTAAGGCAATAACAAACTTCGACGGTGCTTTCAATCATCTATAGTGTCCGTAATTTTGAAAATTTTCATTCAAAATCATACCTTATTGCCTGTGTTTACAATATGGAAAATGTAAGTAAGTCTTGAAATATTTGCTATCATGAAGATGAGTCCAATTTTATCTAGAGCTGCCACGTGTCCTTAGAAGCTTTTGTCTGCGTAACAACTATGGCACTTGAGGTAATAAATGAAGATTTGTATCGAACGTCTTTCCTGTAGGGTTCTAGTAGGATTTCCACAACGAACCAACTGTAGGAAGCGGGAAATTTTCCAAGCGTAAACCTAAATTTATGGTTTTGACGCTTGGAAGCATAGGGACAGCGCTGCTTGAAATGCGGTCAAATACCGATGGTAACTCCGTTTTCCAGTTTCTATGCCCTAAAGGAGTTAAAATTGCACTCGGTCACAGAAACACGTTTTTAGTAATGTTTTAGAGAAATCAAACAACTCTCATGAAAATACTACCATTATGCTTAATTATGTCAAGTTTCATACTTCCATCTTCCTCAGCAAGAAATATTTTTTGTTAATTGATTCACAATTGAACTTTTTTGATCGCTCTACGCCCTTTCCAGCCCAATAGAGCTAATACAAAATGCTTCCCAATTTTACAAATTTAGGTTTAAATCAGTTTAAAAAAGCGTCACTGAGAGCAATCTACCTCTATGAGTATTAGAAAATGGTATCAAATGAAATAATAGTGTTTTCCATACAGCAGAAAACTACTCCTACTGCTCGACGCCGTAAGAACGCTAAGTATAGCTTGACTAATTTGGAGAACGAAGACCAATTCGAGATTGTTCATTTAGACCGTTAAGGATTACTGCTTCGAAAGAATGGGTTCGTATCAATACAGGTTTTGGCCCAGACATTCAACAATTTTTTTCCATACTCTCACTGTTCGTCTCTTTTTATACTGTTAATAGAAATTACTGGGACATAATGTAAGATATAGGCAGGTCTATATCGCTCCCCTTCTGATGGTGTGATACGAAGAGATAGCGGCTCATTCTTTGTAGATTCCTCGTCTTGGAATCATTGTCACACATCGATTACGACACTAGAGTCGCGCAACCTTCTACGGCGACAGCAAAGCAATATGTTTACTCACAGCCCACTCCCACTTCACGCGCAAGTTCTTTCTCTCCCCTGCCCCTCTCAGCGTGTTACGAGAACATTTCTTTTTTTTTTTCAAAGTTCACTCGAGCCCTATCTCCTTTTTGAAGACTTCAGTTCTCGCCGCCTCTCCCAAACCCAGTCCTATCTGAACATATTTATTTATATATATATATATATATATATGTATACACACATACGTGTTTGACTTCTAACAGTCGACCACCTCAATGGGAACTTACAGCTGGATTAAAACTCAAGAAATTTCCTTGTATTACGTCTTTTATGCGTTAAATTTTCGAGAATATCAGTAAACACTACTGTATGTCAAGCATTTAACGTTGGACACGGATATGATATAATGGGTGGGAATGCGGCGGTCTTTATATTATCTTAACATACTTTTGAGTATGATATAATTAGATGTTACATTTACTTCAATGTAGACCTAACACTAAAACTTATTTTTATAACTATCGTCTTTATGAGATACTTGGACTTATTGATACTTTGTTACGGTCTCTTGAATTTCAGCAAGGTGCGGCTAATGAACTACTATTCTTAAATTCAAAATATCACTAAGTTACCCTTGTTGTCATTTGTTAAATATTTTATCAATAAGCCATGAATCGACCGTCTTCTGGATTTTTTTACCTCAAGAAAATAGGAGTTTTATCATGGTTATGGTCGCCTGAATGTTTTCAGATTTTTATCACGTCATCACGTTATTAATCACGAACGTAAAGGTAGTGTGTATAGGTCAAATTCATTCGAGACCGAACGTAGTAGTTTTCCCCAGTTCCGTCACAATCGTGTTAAAATAACCATGTGGTATACTTGGGGGTATCAAAAAGATATTGGTGAGTAAAAGTTAAAAGGCAAATAAAAGCTTGGGAACTCGCAAAGAGAGAGAAGTAGAGTCGGCGAGAGGTCGAGAGAAAGAGCAGGAGAGCAAGTTTTAAGGTGGGGAAGAGATATGGAAGTAGCGCGGGAGGGGAGGGCGGTCGGAGCGTAAGGAAGAGGCACCCGGATGTGAGGGACAGCGCGCCATTTAGATTTGGATCAGAACCACTGCCGAGGGGAGGAAAAAATTATAACTGTTGTAGCTTAACGACCGAAGCACTGCGGCGGGCTGAGAGGGGGTGGACGTAGGCGGGTGGGATGCAAGTAAGAAGGTGGGAGGGGACAGAAGAGTGTATAGAGGAAGAGGATGAGAATGACTGAGGTGCGTTTCCTGCTGCGTGGATGAATGACAACGAGCAGGGACTAAGGACTTCTTTCCTCGTTGTCGTCGGTGCCGATCTAAACGCGGACACACGCACCTAGGTGCCTACGCACGAGAGGAGATAATGTGAGAAGTCGTCGCAATAAACGTGATGGATAATTTACGAAAAGTCCCATGCTCAATGGTTTAAGATTCAAACCATCGTTTGCGTTGATGTGAGCCCATGAGTGGGGGTGGAGGTCAAAACTGGCATAGGATATTTCAATACCAGAAGGTCTTATTTCATTTTAGTGTGCACAAAAATGAATTAATAAATCTTCAAATTGAGTGAAATTTTTGAATATCAATCGTTTTGAGATGCAATGATAAGCCATTCCGAGGTAGCTGTATGATCGGCCAGATCTTGAAATTGGCCAGATTTCGGCCAGTCGGTTGTTAGCATGTAAATATCCGTGTCTTGAATATCCTTTCCCTTAAGGTAAGAGGTTCCACCTCCGTCGAACGCCTCCTCGTCAATTTCATCCCTCTCTTAAGCCAATACTCTCAGGCCTTAATTATTTTCTCTTTCCGACCGACCCAACGATTCTCTCCACCCTTATGGGTTTTCGAAGGCGTTATAGCGTACTTGATGAAAACTAATAGTTAAGTCAGAGACAGAGCGTTGATTCACAATGCTTTTAGGGATAAGATCAGATCTTTTAAAATCAAGAAGGAGATAGTTTTCTTATTATTTTAATGGCTAATTTGAGCTTGTTTGGGTTATTCCTTCCCATCCCTCCACGGTGCCTTTAATCTGGATTTAGAAGTTTTTTTCCAGTGTTAGGACACTCATTCAAAGGTTAAAAGATTTTATTTAATATTTGCCGTTGATTTAGCTCATTTACTCCAATTTTAAATGTAAACAGCGTCATCAATGACTATATTTTGACACTTTGTCAATCTATATTCAAAAGCACTTTGCGGAAATTCCGTTTTTTGTGAATTCTCTCCAGGCTTGTGGCATTGATTAGATTTGTCTTATTTTCAACTGTTACATAATTAAATAATTATTTGTGATATTGTAAATTAAAATTAATCAAATTATAAATGAAAATATGCCACAAAATTTGATGATACCCATGGGTTACTGCATACTTTTAAACAAAAATATGTGTTAACTTCGATTGATAGACTTCTTTGTCTTAAATTTTAAGCTTTTGACGATGGAGTTTCAAGATATATGCAAAGTACTAGGCGTAAATGACGGAAGACTAACTTGGCAGATTCCACAAGAATTTTTATTTGCACGGCCATGGTTTCGTTGCAAGGCAACATCATCGGGTGCAACAAAACCATGGACGTGCAAAATAAAAATTCTAGTGGAATCTGCCAAGTTAGTCTTCCCTCATTTACGCCTAGTATGAAAGACTTCGTTCAAATAACGCTTGGGACAGTGTCTTATACAAGTAAATTGTTACTTTTATGGTCAAAATACGTACTGTCGCTATATCTTCGTTCTAGTCCAGTGCCAAAAGACTAATTTCAATGCCATACAAACATTGCTTTTATCAGATCTTCTAAAAACTTAGAGTTACTGGAAAAATAAGAGTTGTTTGCTAATTATATATTTTCAGGACATGAAGGGTCTGATTGTTCCCTGCACTCTCCTTGACCTGTCATTCCAAAATATTGCCTGAAAAGTGAGGCTTGAGATCAAAGATAAAATTTAGAGAGAATCCCCCGGACATCGTTTTTTAATTGCTTGGATCGGATGTTTCTCGACATAAGATAAAAAGTAAACACCGAAATTACTAACCAACACTTTCTTGCTCATGTTTTTCCAATGCACTTAATTACGTCATTTCACGCACTCTGGATCTGAGGCCAAAAAAAATTTAATGATCTTTTAACAAACCCAGTCCCTTGAAAACTTCCGGATTCAACCTTATCCCGAACTCGATACATTACGCCCCTTAGAACATAGGACGTATTAAATAGATTTCGATCCTTCTTACTCCCTTCTCATCCGAAAAATACTTTCCACATTTTTTTTTAACCCACGGCACATTTCTCCACGGGGGGAGATAACGACAGGGCATTCCTCGACCTTGCCGTGTCCGCCTCCCCCTCTTCACTTCATTCTCCTTCCGTAACTCTCCCACACCATATCGTATGCGAGTCCAATGGTCGGAGGAGAAGAGAAATGGGACAACAACGGATTCCAGGAACGGAAGGAGACGACTCTCTCTCTCTCTCACACTCTCCTTCCCTCCCTCTCTCTCATCCTTTGCTGCCACCCTTCCATTCGCTCACCCCTCCTGGAAAGGGCGGAAGAAGCCGTGACATCTGTTGAGCACAGCTGCCGTCGAAAAACCACAATTAAAAAGTGCCGAGAGGAGGAAGGAGAGAAAGAAAAATGCTGCGGATGTATTGGAAAGTACAAGAGTTTTTTGATGCGAGCGGGGGAATTCGAGGTCTAGAAACGCATCAGCGCGTGGGTCATTCGCCGAGGAAGTGATAGACAGGAGGGAAGGCGGAGAGTGGCAAAACTTAAAAGACTGAACGGGAGGAAATAGAGTGGAGATCACTGACGGACTGAGGGAGGAAGAGAGAGAAAGTAAGGTCGAGGAAAGGAAGTATTTAAGAGACCTCATCCCGCTTTCACGTTCCCTCTCTCGTTCGATAGGTGTGATTTATCGAATATTCTCTATTCAGCAAGAATAAACGAGAGGGTAAAGTGGTGCACATAGGGAGAGTAAATGAGTGCAGGAGGGTAAAATTTCTTACTCGACGTTTGATAAGAAATACCTCCGAAGGCAAAGAGATCTCGTTAGCGAGAACCAAAGATTCTTGCTGTTTTAGGTTTTAACTTCGGTGAGAGAGAAGAATGAGTGAGTCCGCCTGTGTGATGCGGGGGGAAGACATCTCATCGTAGATATTGTGTGCTCGCTTGGACGAATTCTCGATGCACTCGCTGGCAGAAGTCTGCTTCGGGATTACTCGGTGGGGGGGGGGAATCGATGCAACAAAGGAGTTTGCAGCGAACCTGTGCGAACGTTTTATATTTTCCATGTCCGTACGCTTTCTCCCACTTTTTTATACTGCTTTTAAAAACCCTTCCGTGAGAGAGATATGAGCTCATTAAATGAATTTGAGGCCAACGTTCTTCACTAGCGACGAAAAAAAAAAGTTTCTCTCTGTGTGGTCTCCCCCACCACTCCCTCAACTCGAGGGCCGCTGTAGCAAAAAATGTAACTTCAAAAAATAATTCGGGAAAATCTAAGCGGAAAGAATAATAACGCAGTTGACCTAACAGCTAAGACGAGACATCCATAAAATTCGCAGTGCCCCGCCATGAATAATGATCGGAATCTGGGAAAAAGATTTGGCGCCCTCTCGCCAAAAAATCCTTTACGCCCTTCCGCTCCCAATATCCTATATCCCTTCGTTCGCCGGTGACGTCGCCGATTAAAAAATCATCCGCCATGGAGACATCGCCATGGCGGAGACACGGCACTGGCTCTCGCCTCTCCATCAATTTCCACGAAAGGCATTAACGGCGGCAGAAAAATCTGCGCACACTGACTAAATCCTATCCGTCCAAAGCTAAAAGCTCCGACCGTGCCCCGCCCCCTCATCCTTCCCCGTCCTCTCTCCCTCTCCCTGTGTCGCCCTACCACCCCCTACCGTCCTTTATTCGTCGATGGACCGTAAGTGCAACTCCTCTACACTACCCATTCTCTCATACTTGATTTTATTCACGGCAGCTGCAATCTCGTTTGGCGGAAAACTTTCGGACAGGGAAATCCCTAGATAAAGCATGGTGAAGTGAAGATGAAATTTATTTCTTACCATGCATGAAGAGTCGGGAAGTTAATCGAGGACTTGTGGCAGCAAATATATGTGTTGATGTGAGTCCGTTGGGATAGTGAAAAATTTACCAAAAAAAGTTTTTTTTATTTAAAAGAAATTATGATGTTTGAAATTATGAACAATAGGAAAGAGGCCTGACCGCTCTAATACTCCTACTTCGCCTCTGTATAGGCTAATGTCGGTGGCTGTGGGGCTAATGATAACGTCCCGCTCCTTCCCATTCCAACGTCACCCCGTTTCCGTTCCTGTACTTTGAAGTAACCACGCTTTTCGAAGACTTTTTGAAAAAATCGCCCTTATACGGTGAATATTCTCCCTTTGCCCATCCATTTACAATCGGACACGTATGGAAGACTCCTTGCTCCACCTCCTCTCGACAAGTTTACACCGAAACTGCGCCTATGTTTTCCACCAAACAACCTCCGCGCCCACCTCCCGTCCGAAATACGTTACACTCCGCCACGTCCACCCTTAACTCTTTTTCAGACATTACACCTCTCTTTCGCTCCGGATACCGAAACTCCCTCAACCTTTTCCCGCCATCAAAACTTCTCTCTACATTGCCCCTTTTGCCCCGAAAATCCTTCCGCGAATTAATCCACGGGACCCCCCATCCTGCCCCACCCCTTCCAAATGCCTCCAGAAACTCGACCACCCACACTTCGACCTCTCCTCTCACCCTCGCCATCGCCCTCCACCCCCACACCCAGCTCATCCCGCCACCACCGCTCCCAATCCATTCCGCGTCCACCCACAACCTCCCTCCCTCGAACCGACCCACGCCCCCCACCCGCCATTCCCGCACTTCCACCGCGCGACCACTCTCGCCGACGACTCTTTTTTTTCGGACCCCTGCTCGCTCCGTCCTCTCCCCAACTCTCCTCCCCCCTCCATCTTTCCCCGCCTCTGCCCATTCCCTCAAAAACGGTCACTATCTCTCACAGCGCTTCCCGTGATTCATGTCGCGGGCTCACGTGATTTATTCGCTTCGGATTAGCCGTCCGATTGTTTTTCAATTTAACGCACTTTAAAGGGAGGAGAGGTCCCACCGGAAGAGACCGATGGTGGGGGCGATGGGTGGGAGCTAACGGAGGGTGGGGGGAGGGGAGTATGATGGGAGGGCGGCGGGGGAGGAAGAGGGGGGTTGGTTTGGTGGGGGATGGGTATCTCCCGTGCATGGTTTTGTCACGATATAGAGTCGATTGAGGGCGGGGTGGGGAGAAAGAGGGCGGTTGTATATGAAGTTGGGAATTTGGTGCGATGTGAAGGGAATCACATTCGTTGAGGAGAGGGGGTGGATAGGGGACCGAGTGTACCAAGGGAGAGAGTTTGAGAGGATACATGAATCGACCTCTCGCAATCATATTTTTGCTCGTCGAGGGAATTCCGTAGGGAGGGGTTGCACACAAGAGTGTAGTTATGTTGAGGACATGATGAAGTTTATGTTATGGAATTTTAATGGAAAGAACTTTTGTGCACTGTCATAAGAGACGGAATCATCGCAAATTTTAAATGATTGGAAATTTAAAACGCTAATAGGGGATATAAAGCCGCCATAATTTTTCAGCTAATATTCGTATTTTGTCCTCCCTATTTATTTTAGGTTTGATGAAATGCAGATTTCCTCTTTCTAATAGTATTATTGTACTTTTTTTTACAAATCCAGGGGTACTTTTTTGACGGCTCCAAAAAAACTAATTACCAAATTTCAAAATTGAAACATTGCAGGCAACCTATCTTATGTGATAGGTTTCTTCTACATCGTATGACCCCCATTAATACTGAACACCTCATCAATACGGCAAATGTGACGCCTTGACAAAATTTTTGTTGTTTTATTCGCTCTTTTTCTAGCATCTATCTAGCCTTTCTTATTAGTGAAATAAAGCTCTGTTGAACATTACAAAATATTTGGTACTATGTGAAGTCGGAAATTAAATACATGACATAAATTATACTTTTCCACTCATATATGAAAAATGTATTGCTTAAATACCGACTCTTAATAATAGGGGCCAGTTTAAAAAACCCTATGTTATTGTAGGAAAATATTTGGGAGAAGAATGATTTCGGAAATTCCAATAATGCTCCAGAGGAATGACTTTAGAAGAGCGAAAGAAGGAGATATAAAGGAAAGAGTGTGGGCATGAGAGGTAGTGGAGAAAGGGGAGATAGTGATGGGGAGGAAGGGGTAAAGAAGATAAAAAAGGTGTTTTGGTTCAACTTCGCCGATGCCCCCGACGGTATTGCTCGACTCGTGTGTTGTCGCACTCCCTGCTTCCGAGTGATATATGTGGCTTGCGTTACATTCACTCGTCCCCAATTCGACCCCCTATAACCTCCCCTCCCCACCCTGTCCTACGCTATTTACCTCCTACCCCTCACACCACCCTCCATCTCCTCACTCTCCTCCCCCCTCCCGGCTTCTCACTCCCGTAGTTCCTTCGAACCAACCCCCTTCCATGGAGAGAGAGAGAGAGAGAGACTCGGCTCCGCCTATTCTTTTAGTATTTTTTCCTCATTTTCTCCTTTTTCATTTTAAGCTTTGTTTGTTATCTTATTTTTCATTCGACGGCCGACCATGCGGACGTTATATAACCACCTTCCTCCTGAATTCCTACAGCGAGGTGAAATAAAACTGAATTTGGTGGGTGTTTTTTTATATCAAATCGACTCATTTATTTTTACTCTTCCTTTCGGGCCTTAATGCTTTTGTAGGGTAAATTTTGGAAAACTTTGGGAGGTAGTCGACGAAGGGAGAGAATGTGTAAAAGTGACGTAGATGGAAAGGAAACCTCTGTTTCATCGATCTCCACTACCTATGCGTCAATCTTTCAAACTTCATCAAAAGACGGCAGCGTAAAATGCCGTAAAAACACGCGTGAAACATGGATAAACCAGAGAGGTGAAATTGAATTGGCCATTATTACGTGGATTTATTAATAATGCCGAGTTCTAAACAATCGCTAGAAATATAAATTAAAAGTAGGGCGCTACGCTCGTAAATTTCATTCAGTTACCTGGATTGCTTTCATTTACATGTAATGCTGAAAACTCAGAATGTTTTTCACAGCTGGGCATCTCTTTCAACCTCAAAACCGAGCCAATCGTTTTGATGAAATAATGCTCCTCCGATTTTGGCGGGCAAGGTCACAAGCTTGTTACACTCGTAATTTTGCAATGAACCGCGCTGAAAATTTGACGACCACTTCCATCTCGGTTGTTAAAAGGCATTCGTGTCCGCGAGTGATTTGTGGACTAGAGTCACGTGCAAATGCAAACGTTTCTTTTATCTGAGGACATATTTTTTCCATGTATCTGTCCAATTGATCTTCCATTTTCCCAATATTTCGTTTATTAGCTGTTGACGACCTATAGATTACATTTTCGTACTTGAAGCTACTTCAAAATTTGGCTGTATTCCGTTGAAAAATTATTAGTGGATTCAAAGCGATAGTGAATGATGATTTATGAAAAATTACGCGTCTGTGTGGTTCATCATTATGCATTAATTATTTTTTATTTAATATATAGTTTGAATAATAATAATGAGTAACATCTAATCATCAGTCTATATAGTTTTCGAACTTACAATGTAAAATGACAACAAATTCAATTTCCTAAGTTTCATTCTTCAGCCATTTTCCAAACAATATACTGTACCTTAATTCAAATGAACAGTATTTGAATGTTTGCACAACGGTCCCAAAGCATTCAAATCATGAAAATGAAAATCTTATGATTATATCTTGCATACACTTGTACAATTCTTGTAGCTTAAATTATGGCTAGTTTTAAGTTTTTAAATCGTCTTCTCGTCAACATGTGGCACTTAAAAATCTATCATGAGGACCATATAGGCAAAATAAAATAGTGTCTTTATTCTTAAATTTCTATTAATGAATAATTCTGATTAACTTAAATCATGAAGTCATTTGAAAGATTATTCATCATTATTTCAAATATTTTGCATTGTTTAATGAGGGGTTCCTTCTTGTTTTTGGGTGATATTGCGCTGGAAAACTGCTTATCCGGTATCTGATTCATTCGTACTTGGGGCAGTTTTTCACCCAAGACCTTCTTCAGCCATGGAATATTCAATGAAAAATTATCATCTTTCATTCAATAAGTTATTATTTCAAAAAGTAATTACATTTTATCGAAAAATATTTGACAAAGCTAACAGCAAAATATTCAAAGCAAACATTCGCGAAGTTAAACGGAACTATGGAATGAAAATGTAGCAATTTTTATTCAAATTAAAATTCTTGGTTCAACTGTATTTTATGAATAAAAATGTGTATTTACTCAAGGGGCCGCATTAATGGCAGTTTGCTGTTTTACTATTCATTTTTCATGGGAGCTTCTTTGGAAATGCTAACAAACAAGTACTAATGTAAGTACAACGCAATTAAAATGTAAAATATCGAGTTCAACCATGGAATTTTAGTTAAAATGTTAGTTATTGTGTCAATTCGTGAATCTAATACTCATACCCTGACAATTTCACAATCACGCGATATTTTGCATTATAAATGTAAAGTGCCCTTATTTAGTCTCTAGCAATTAAATATATATGAGATAGAAAATTATTTCCAAATCCATTCCTTTCAGTTTAATGTGAGAAATTTAAAAATTATAACATGTTAACTTGGCAATTGTCTTTTTAGTTATTTGGGGGAGATAATACAATTCATGATCCTAATTTTTGTATATCAGTAAATTTTTATCGGCGTAGGTTTTTGGATATCAAATCAGTTATAACTACGCACTTATTGAATTGCCTTATATAATTGCAGGAGCGTATTTTATTAAAGTGACCACAGTTCTGAAAGACGATATTTACTAATTTAATCTTAGGGTTAGTAGTGCCGCTCAAGCTTTTTCCAGTTGGCATATAAGCAAAACTAGTAGGTAAATCTACAAGAAGATGAACTACTCCCTACATTTATTTTGTATAAATATATTCTACGTTGAGACGTTAGGCAACAAGCGATTAGAAGCTCTGTTAACCGTACAAAAGTTATTTCATGATGTAGAAGTAACAGACATTTTGCTAAATTCTCAATTGAGTTATGAACTTCGCCTTTCTAGTGGTGCCAACTTCGTGAAAGTTCTGCAATGATGAATTTATGACATTTGGCATGAAATAAACTACTGATTTACCAGTTTGAAGCTGAATTTTACGGGACATTTTGGTTCTAAGAAATTTTGTTAAATTGAACGCTGTCTCTTTTACACATGTATTTCAATCATTTGGCATTTAATTAAATCACCAATACTTAGTTATCCCACATAATATATGTGCTTTAATTAAATATAAATAGAACTCATGAAGTTGCGCCTGAAACAACGAGTTTAACATATAATTCTTGCGAAAATAAAATACCCGCGTAAAGATCTGAAAGTTATTACCCATATTGTGATTTCAAATTGTTTCTTAAATGTCAAGGTGTACGAAAAATGTCCATAATTATTAAAATGCTTTCTTTTCTGAAACGACAAATAGAAAAGTTGACTTTGAATCCATAATGTCTCGATGTGTTGAAATGAACATGCCTTAATGGGTCAAAAATGTTAAAATATGTACCAGAAATTTCTTGGCGTACGCTAGTCAGCGCTAACCTTCATTAAGAGTGTAATTCAAGTTTAAATCATTAATCAAACATACTATATTGTCCATAAAAACATGCTAATAGAGGCAAAAATAGATTTTGAAGTTAGCTTATTACACTGATTTCAATGAAAAAGTACTCCTCTCGATAAAAATATATGCTTGCCGTTAACTCGGCTATAGGCGGTGGTGGTGACCGTGTGACCAGTTGCTCCCTACACACGACGCCACGAAACGTTTCAAAACAACTAATCACCTGACGTGTTGAAAGAAAAGCAGCCTAGAAGTAGCAACGGGGGCAGAAAGCAGAGGGGAAAACACGGCTTGCTTGCCCCTCCCGTGCAATCTCTTAAGCCCGCCGACTCTAATGTGTGGGGGAGAGGTCGAGCTCTCCGTCATTGAGAGCGACATAAAAGAAAGAGCGGGTGGAAAACGGGAATGGGTGCATATTATTTATCAGAGCGTGGGCGACACATGTTTTCTCCTAAGAAGACGAGGGATGCAAACAAAGGGATGAGGGAGACGTGTGAAATGGGAGAGCAGAGCGAGTGAGAGAAAACATAGCGGAAGCTGAGTCCTTTTGCTGAATCCTGCTGCTGGTGCAGATTATAAACCTCCGACCGCCGTGCGCGGGGCATCAACAAGGCGTGCTTGGGTAGGGAGAGAGCCTTCCTCTGCACAAATGCTTGCGTTTGGGAAATCAAAGGGGAGATGCTGGAAATGGGGTGCACGCGTGCCTTCGCGGCTGTAGCTACTCGGAGGAAATCTAAGAATGATCAATGCCACCGCACCCCTTCCCGCTTCTTGTGATTTGTACTTCTCCTACACCAACTGATAAACAACTATAGGCGTTCGCTAGTATCTCGGAGTTAACTTTGAACGATATCGTTGACACAAGTAAAAGCGAAAAGAAAAATATTAATAGGCTCGAAGCAAGCAAGTTGTGTCGGTGGGGGAGAAACGTGAGATAATCAGAGAAGTGCTATTTCATACCGTAGTGCCATGCGTCACTACTTCTTCGGCTGCTCGCAACTAAAAAATAGTCGTCAACGTGTATCTAGGCAGTAGTGATATGACTGGAACCATGAAATAAAGGCTGTTGTAATCGCTCAAAATTATGTTGCATTTCCAAAACGAAGTTCTCAGAACCAGTTTTCAAGTTCCACCTACTTCGGAAGAGCTATCTGAAAAAATGTTCTAAGGAAACGTTCAGGCTATTAGTTTAGAGAAAGCTGGCCGAGCAAAAGGAATTAAAATAATTACGGGACTCCTAATGGCTTATAGATATCACGTGAATGAATTTGAATCGCTTATGTTGACTTGTTATTAATAAAATATAATAGGATAGTGGTTTCCCGAGAAAAAGTCTAGCCTCTTACGAGTAGGTACGAGAATTGAGGAAAAAAATCCAAATAAGCGGCATATTTAATGCGTTAATCGTGACAACACATAACGCCACCAAGAACTAAAGTTGACGCTTGGGGCAGGCAATAAAATGCCTAGGGAATATTTATTCGGGAGGTTTAGATTTCACATCGTTCAGGACGGCAAGGACAGCCACGGTTGCTGGAGCCAAAACAGAGGAAGACTGCAATTCTCATCTCGGTGCACTACACTCAATCGCCCCATAATTCCCTCGCGCTAGATAAAATATTTTATTGCATTCGAAGCAGTAGATATTATATCCTTTCCAGAGCCTAAGCTTACTGGTTGGTTTTGCTAAGGTGTGAAAATGTGCATTGTGGGTAGGAAAGAAAAATATTTACGAGGGACTAAGATACGCATATATCTGATCAAATCAGGTTGCCTGTCACATTGAAAACACTTCGCAATGACATGCACTCTCGTGCTGACCTTTGAATTGTAATATTATAAACTGAGTTGTCAAACCTTTGAACAACCAAGTAAATAACGATATATTTGAAAAATAAAAATCCTGCTGTTTTGCGAAATAAGATATTCCATTGACGTTTAAACTCGCGTAAAATAGGATCAAAAATCTTAGCAATATAAAATTATGTGCTTTTAGCTGAGTGGTGAGAACTGCCTTCATTCATTTATGTTTTTTTTAGTTAAACAGGAAAAATGAGACCGCAGATGTACCAAAGTGATCATGTGGCTTTGAGATAACTTTCCTTCCCAGCTGTTTAACCAGTATTTCTCTCGGTGCAAGTTAAAACTGATATGATTTCATAATGTATTCCAGGGAAACCCGATATTTCGTAAGATAATCAAAGGTTTTCAGATCTGTAAAGGTTGTGCGTATTCACATTTTATTGTAAAGAGCGATTTTCTCTTCTAAGAGAGACCAATCAAGTGCTAAGCCAATTACTTTATGCAGTCTTATGTACATGGCTTTATTTTTATTTAACAGAAACAGTTGGTCCAAATTCATTCAAGCAAAACATCATATATAATAATAAAGGTGCACTCAGATTTTAAAAAATACTTTGTAATTTCCAGTCTTTTATGTGAGGCACATGGTACAATACTAAAACGGCCACTTTCGCCAAATGCCTTGTAAATAATTATGCCCTCTTGTAACGAAACGCGTTGTTCTGTGTACCTTCGTTAAATGAGTGGAAACGCCAAATTTATTATTTTTAATGGATATTCATAATTTTCTGATTCTATCAAGTTTAAAAATAGAGTTACTACACTAGACCAGTGGTCGCTAGGCATTCAGACCTCACGGACCACAAAACTTGCAATTTTGAATCCTGTGGAGAAATAGGATGAATTATTTTTTTTAATGTACAAACATAAATAAAGTAATCGCAAAAAAATTCCATTTGATTAATAAAAAAATATAGTTACCCTTATTTGATAAAAAAATATTAAAGTTGGTAGCAAAATTATTTGTGTAAAATTTGTTGCTGCTTGCTTCTGCGGAGCACCAAAATTTCGCCGCCGACCACCGTACCAGTTGGCAAACACTGTTTTAAAGTCCCCATAATTTTGTGAGGCGTTTTTGACGGACATTGTAGACAATTTAGATGGTGGTAACTTGAATGAACTTTTCCGACTGCAGTTACACCTATTCCAAACATAATAAAATTCACTTAGCTTCCCCATCCATTTTGCTTACTGTTTTGTGGCAGTGTTTGAGGTTATTCGAATCAAGCTGGAGCCATTATTTACTTAATTATATATTATATCACAACCTCAATAACCAGTCAGCTTTGTATTTTATATTTTCTTTATTTTTTCAACAAGAATAATCATAAGCGAACAAATCCTAGGTGGTGGATAGCTCACCTAGGCAAAAATCGTACCTCCTACCTCTGGATTTAGCAGGAGAGGACGTTATCCTGCCGCCGACGAGGCTGGAAAGTCGGGCGAGTTTCAATATGCCTTGGCTGATATGTTATTTTAGATCTTTGTAGTAATTTGTGATTGTCGAGATTTTCACTATCCCAAATGCCTTAGAATTCAAAATTATTTGAAATAATCCTGTTTTAAAGAAATTCATAGTGTATTTTAAACTATTTCGTATAAGTATGTTCGGTGTAATTAAAATGTTCGATGGCTACTGAACTCCTTGGCAAACAAATTTGAATAGACTTGAAAGTAAACAGCATAGGTAATACACAAAGGACAACCATGGGAATCACTTCTCCTTGGAGCAAGAAGAGGAGTGAAAACGCAAATAAATAATATCTATTGCCAAACAACATAAATTAATGTACTTTTCACTACTGAATCTTAACCCTTTATTACTTATACTTCCATAAAGGTATACTAACCACAAAGAGAATTGGCAGGTGATTTTGGGTTATATTTCTAAATAGTTGAAATTCCTGGCTACTTTTCAGAGTGAACGTGAAATAAAAATATCGTATTCCGGCTATGAAATTAATTGTGCGAAGGTAGTATACTTGATCCATTTTATACATTTATCAGGACGTCACAAGTATGAAAGTTTACAGAAGTCCGTGGATGATGATTATAAGTTACAAAATCATCATGTAAAATGCGTAACCCAAGAAATCATTTTAGGCATTCGCAAAAGAAGCTTTAGAAAGAGAAATAACAAAATATATGTGGGGAACCAAATTATACAGGCTCAATATTTTGCGGTAAGCATATTCCGATATTAAATTATTTATTCTTTTATCATAACAGCTCGGTAGAATAAAATTAGTATTCAACTTTAATAATTCTTGTTTCTACTCAATTAAATTGCCATTGATATCTTTCATATGGCTAGAATTAACCAATTGGGAGACCTGAACTTAGCTATGCTCTTGGGAAACTTCAACGGAATACTGCATGAAAAAGAGTCAAAAGGATAAGAGTGTTGTAAAACTGCGATTAATTTGGTAGTAGGTAGCTCATCACTTAACGATTATATATTTCAGAAATCAATTCACAAAGAGAGTTTTGTGAAACTCCATAATTGAGAGTTTATTTCTGCGGTGGAATTTCTAACGCCACTGACAATTTTTTCCCTCGACGACATATTGAATTACATTTATTGGTCTCTCAGTTATTTTATTACACTCTTGTGGTTATCATAAAAAACTACTTCAGTTTCTTCTCTTCATTGAATACCAATCTAATAATTATTAATATGATAAATATATTTTAAAAATTCTCATTAAAACCAATATTATCCACAATCATCCTTAAAAGGACATAAACAGAGGTTGAGCGATAAAAGTCCACGAAATTATTATGGTATTGGAACACATGGAACCAAAAGTCTCTTCTCTTTATTAACAATAACATTTATAGGAAATTATGACGGATAGTTTGTTGTCATGATTGAACGAGTTAAAAGTAAATATTTGCTGAATTGGTTTATCACAACACAGGAGGCGGAATAGGTGACTTAATACAGAATGAATTATGGCTAGGCAATAGAAGAGGAAATTGCAATCAGGCAAAAAAGACGTTATTTGATTATACCATTAGAAAATGAATGGCTGAAAAGCTATCCACGAAATTATTGAAAAAATGTGCACTCCAATTAAATATGTATTACTATCATACCATTTATATTTCCAAAATGTAAGGAAATTGTTATTTCCAAGGTAAGTTATGGCACCGTAACACTGGAATGTAATTAGCCATAGCCTTGAAAAATTTATTATATTTCTCTGTGAAACAGCTTGTATAAACACTTCAATTTAAACTCACGAGGAATAACTCAGAAGACCGGTGCTCATTAATGAATACTCTTAAGTGAGAGCCGGTAATGCCTTTATGCATTCATTATTTATGAATTAATTCCTTAAAATAATCATCAAATAAACGATAACCTTGCACCTAGCCCATTGGCACTAATTATAACGTCACTTGTCCGTTATCTCAAGATTTGAGAAGCGTCAGGGTAACATTTCATCCACTCTGAAATTATTATAGGTAACATTAAATGTAATAAAAATTCTACATGGATATTTGGATGTCTGTTAGATAATTACATTAATTATAATGCTTACGAAGAAACCAGAGTAATTTAACAAACATCTGATTATATATTTTAATTATAATTTCGAGAAATCTTTTTTAGTATTCAGTCGGATGAGCATCAAGTACACCTATTTAGGAAACACAATCATGAATAAGTTAAGATTAAGAAAAGCTTGCAGAAGTTTATGTGAACAAATAATTAGTCTTTATTGATCACTTGAATAAGTGCTTAAATTGATATATTGTGCGAACTTTAACTGAATAACGCGATCAATTCAGCGATTTTATGATATTTTAGCCAATGATTACCTATCTAAGATTATTCAAACCACAATTCTGAAGCTCGCCACCCAAGACATAAATGTATGCTTGCAAATTATCATTTTTGAACACTTAGAACTTCTTAACATCTTTGGACGTTTCCTATTTTCTTCGAATTGTTTAGCATGAACACATTTATGTACTAAATGAATTTGCTTAGGTTTAACACTCTAGCAAGTTCGGGTGGCATCTCTCATAGAAGTGACTCCGTAATGATCACTTGACAGTTTGTTCATAGATATAATCGCCGTGTTTGACCAAGATTTTTTGGCTTTCGTTCGCCCCGTAAAATATCGTTCTTGTGACCCGAGGACAGGGACAACGCGGACCCCGTCCTGCATCCGCCGCCACGGCGCTTGGTCGATGGCGTCGTCGCCGAAGGCAACACAACGGCTTCTCTGGTTTCCGTCGTCCTCCCGCTCACTCAGCCATCGTGAGCGGAGTCTCCCGAATAGGACAGAGGTGTCATAACGTGGACGTTAACCCTGACCAAATCAATCAAACGCATTCTAACCCTTCCTCCCTATCCTTCCCTCTTTTTAACTTCCCATCCACCCACACACGCGGCTGACATACACGCTTTCCGTATGAGGATGGGGCAGGCTTCCGCCCTTTTCTAGATAGTGGATTGTTTTGACCCTAGTCATCCACTGGAAGGGGACTCCCCCCTTACATCCTCCCCCCCTCCGTCTTCTGCGACGTCTCCTTTACGGACGGACACTCGTATTCCCGTCACGCCCACAGGCACTCCGATCCCTCTCGCTCCCCGGGACTTTAAAGACACGCGTCGGGTGCGTGCCTCCCACCTTTGACGGACTCTCACGGCAACCCGAAGCTCGCCGACCGTCTTGCGTAGACGATTCTCCCGGCGGACTTATAGCGCGCGCCCGCCGCTAAAAGTAGCGCTTAACGCGATGGGAGTGTGTTCGTCCCGCGCGACGCTAGGTTTATGGAAACGCTGAAATAGCTTTCAGTCCTTAAACGCCAGTGCTGCGATCGGGTAATGGGGTGCTTCCCGTCCGCGGTGAGGGCGCGTCCATCTGAAGAACGACCGTTGAGTCGGACACCACGGATAAGACGGGACGTGCGATTGAGGACGGTACGCTCGGCAGGCGAACGCCATACGGCTCCGCTGTCATGGGTTTTGCACGTACCTATACGCACGGAGGTTGACGAACTTCATCGACTGCTATCTTATTTTAGGATCTAATGATATAAATGTGAAGGATGATGAATCTTCAGTTGACCTCCAGTCAATACGAAATTGGTATATGATTACTGAAATCTAAGATACTGAAAACCAACTTTAGGTGGAGTATTTTCATTTGTTTTTAGTTAATATTCGTTGGTAATGTCTAGTTAAAAGTTAATGACTATTTGGTAATGATATTTACCGTTTTGAATTAATCTTATAAATGTAATTAGAGAGTATTATTCATTAATTTGGGCATATTAATCATGTTAATTTACAAATTTGCATTATGCGTGTGTTTTCAAATTTTAACATACAAACTGTACAATAGAAATTTTATTAATTTTTCTCAAACGAACTAAATATGTCACTTATTATTTTCAGAAGCTTAGGTAAACACCACTTAGCAATCCGGGTAGCAATATTAATATTGAAATACGGGTGACGTGTGATTCACTAAATAGTATGTCGCTTTCAACTGACCAAATAAAATATAAATTTTCTTGAAAGTATTTTAAAAGTGGAATAAAAATATACGAAATGCAATGCATTTTTATTCCAGAGCAAAGTGCGTTGGAATACTTTTTCCATCTACTACAATTACCTAATATAAATTATGGTTATATTTTCACGCGAATAGAAGCAAAATTATTGAACTTGGCACGTTAGCAGGTATTTTATCAGCCTCGTTTGCTCTATTCAAAAGTGGTTCACTAAAATTAGGGTAATATTTGCTATCATGTGACAGCTGGTGTGAGAGAAATGATCCTGGCGCTCCTGAACATTTTAAAATCATGATCAACTGGATAACCTAATGTTTGCAAAAGTTTTATGGCAGTTCATTTCCGCAACTAGTGAAAAGTTTTGAATATCTTTTTGTCAAGAGCTTAAGTGTTGTAAATTTTTGGTAAAATTTATTTGTGGTAAAAACCATAAACACAGCAACCCGAAACCTCAACCCGAAGGTCGGTTTAGTAGGTGATGGTAGAGCTCAACCATGTACTAAGCCCGACGGCGTGTGAATATTCATACATCAGGGTAGGGGGGGGCCAAGTTTCTTTCCCTGTGCCGGTTATGGTTTCCCAGGAAGATCTGGTACCCGAAAAATCACATAATTTGGGTGGAGCTGCTGGTGCCCAGAGGGCCTTGTCCGGGAATCGAACCCGGGACCAGTAGTAGTCCAACGCTCATCCCACTAGACCACCGCGACCCGCTTACTTGTGGTATGTACATGTATTACATAAGCTTTCCTTTGTGTAAAATATTATCGGAATAATGAAATATAGAGTACACAGGACGTTATATATTATGATAGACATTATATTCGCGAAGATAATTCCGAATAGCGGTTCTTTCTCTTAGACGGCACGAAAATGTTCTTCGTTTCTTAAACTTATATAATTTAACATAATGTATCTTAACGGCCTTAGTAATTTTCAGTTTTTAAAATGATACCTATTTGCAACTCTGTTGCGATTGGGATGTGATAGCGTCCGCGGGGTGTATTATTTTCATTTCTTTGCTAAGAGCTTCACTAAGAAAGCGATGGAAGTAGCCTATCTATCCGGACTCGCAATTGGTGGAAAGCTAATGTAAGTAGTATTGAATGCCCACATTAATTTAGCAATATTTGATATTAATATTCCATCCATAACATCAGAATAAATTGGCACATAATAAAAATTCATCGACAGCAGTAGGCTCGAATTCACTTCTTAATATTCCAAATGAATCGAATTGTAGATATGAATATAAAGCGATCGAAATTAGGCCTCAAAAGAAAATAGCGCTTCATCATAGCAAATTTTCTATTCATTGGTTGATTTTATTTGGCGAATTGGTGCTTTGAATAGAGGGTTTTTTCCGTTAAAAACTTTTAGCATTATTAAAAATGAAATGTATTGACTGCCAATGCTCTGCAGAGATGATTAAAGGAAAACTTTGTACTAATACAATTAATTACATTCCGTTCTTAAAATGTTGATCTCGGAGACAGCACGTGGTCGAAATCAAGAATATTTATTAGATAATGCTTTTCAGCGGTAAATATTTACAAATCATAAATACAAATGCATGCTTAAGTATTTTTACGAAGCTGTATAAATATTTAAAAAAAATAAAGTTTTTCCGCCATTTCTCGTCATTTTAGGATTCCTTCAATTTCAACCACGAACACGATGCCAATGTAAACGACGCATAATAATCGCTGGTGAGTCCCAAAAATTACATACCGGATTTTATTTCGTTAAATTGTTTTGAAGGAGAAACTATGGGAAATTATTTTCAAAAATTATTTTTCATAATGTGAATAAAAATGTGGAGTTAACCTCAGAGGCGACCACGTTATCAACAGTGGACCTTCTTTATTTGGAAATTTATTTCTGCCTGAAATCAATTCAGGAAATATTATTCCATTTTCATTTGCGTTAATTTTTTACGCTTGAGATCTTTTGCTGATAATAATTACATGTTACATGAAACTACAGGAGATGTCGTACATGGTTTACAATTTTTATGACTATTGAACAATCAAGCGGTTAAAGTTTAAAATAATTCCAAGCAGGCAACTTTTGTCTTCTAGATTGCATTCCTGTGTTGTGTACAATCGATATGATAGTATCACAGTAAGTGCCAGAGGATATTACTTATATTGCATTCCCTTTTCCAATAAATGAATGTTGAACACCATGTAAAAATAAATGACATGATGAGTGATATTAATTTTCTAGCTAAAACTTTGCGCGGAAAAAGCAACGTTAACCTTTACTTTATTGCGAATGAAAGATGTGTTTGGGGATAATCAAAGGTCAATAATAGATACTCATAGGTGATTTAAAGGGGGAGATAATTGTATGTATCGAATAACTACACCTCTCCAATCTGGATAAATATTCTAAAATGGCACTCCTGATGTTGCAAATTTTTTCAGGAAAGTGCACTCTGTTATAGAAAATTTCAAATTGTTGTATTACCCTTAGTCATCTGTACGTTGTCGCTTGTTTAGTGATGACTTTTCTCTTTTAAACAAGTAAATTCATAACAATCTGGAAAGATTTCACTTAATTCAATAAACGGTTAATGGAATTTTGGATATCATTTCTCTGCAATTGACCGGAGTTTCATGTCCGACAACTCTTCTACTTTTTATCCGAATTGCATATGTCCTCTCATTACCAATTAGCCGTGCAATAAATCCAATCAATCCAACTCTGGTGTATTACCACTCCCTTTTCAAAGGGGGAAAACTAACAAGCAATCACAGAATTTGTTCGTGACGCCTTTTGGTGCAACCATCGAACGTGACACCGAGCCCCACAAGGGTAAAACTTATGTAAAAAGGAAAAATTCCAAATGGCAAACATCTCCCTTCTTTCTGCGGGTTGGAGTTGAGATATTACACATGCGCCGTCTCCCCTACCATCCCCCTTTTCCCCGCACTGCAGTTCATGATTGAAATGGAGACACATTTTTGCTTGGAGGAAGGGGGGTGGAAGAGGCGAGGAATGCGTGCAATGCACGTATCGTGTGTGCGCACGATAGCGTGCAAAGAGGACCCTATGCTGCGCAAGGATAAGTAATTTAGGAGCACCACATATGGAAGCGGTATTGGAGAGGCTATTAAATCTATCGACTCGGATCATAGCTTCTGGAGACGTTGAGGTTTGTGAGCTATGTGACAGGTTTTGGAGTTCTGTGAGGACTAAGGGGAGAGCGAGACCGCCGCCCCTAAGGAAGAGGATCTGATGCTTTGCGCGTGGATGTGCGGGGTGGGGAGGCAAATGAGTTCAACGGGGGAGCGCGTGAGGTGCGTGCCCGAGCGGTTGCGTGCTAACGCACGACTTGGGTCGTGTGGGAGTGTGTCCGCGTCGCGGCCGGAGCTGCTGCGTGCGCATGGCATGTGACGCAGATCTCATCTCACTTTTTTCAACTTCCAGCGTTGGTTGAAGTTTAAACGTGCGAACCTCCCTTGTACACGGCTACTTCAACGCTCGGCGGCCACTGAAGTGGTCTGGCACGTCCGTGGATGCTTCAGGACGTCATCACGCTATCGCACGGCGTGCGAGGACTTGGCCCATTGTATTCCCCCGTGTCTTAATCGGGAAGAGCTCCGATTTGGTCACGGGAATTTCCGAAGTGCTCCTCGTCGCATTGACTTTGTCGGGGAGGGAAAATGAGGAGTTTGAGCCCTCACCCGGAAGTGAAATGTATCTGTTAGCGGTCACGGGGCGTCGTTATGGCAGGCATGCATGTTCCCTTTTCTCCTAGCAGCTCATGATATTTTTAATAGCGATTCATCAGGCCACAAAAACACAATTGAATCGTGTACAACTCCTTTTGCATATATGGATGTAAAAACGGTATCCAATATCTAACCTATTTTAGTACTGAAGCAATAAGTTTTCTGTGCTAACGACTTCCGAGTTCGTCTCATACCGTGAACTGCGTAAAATGAGCAAGCGAACTATTAATTTGCTCGACATTTAATCTTATGAATTATTATTTTTTAACTATCGAAAATAGCTTGTCAACATTTCGTTTGCACTTATAGATCTTGATGGGCTGATTTGTGTGACAGTTGATTTTTATTGCAGGTATTTGTTGTTATCATATTTAAAACAGGAAAATGAAACGCTATACCACGTCGGTATAATATATTAATTGCTTAAATGTGAACCTAGGTGCCCCTAATAATTTGTTTCGCCAAGGGTGCAAAATTGACCGGACCTAGGGAAAAGCTGATCGCATTTAAATAATAAAACAAGAAATTATTGCGTCTATATATTCTCTTCGAGTGCACAGGTACATCCTATTCAAATATATATAAATTTATATACATACTCGTACACACACACGTTATGAAATGAAGGCTGTTCTTTTTGTTGGCTCTAGTCAAACTTTCCCAAAAGTGACTGTTGACATCTTAATTGTTATTATGGTGGTAATTATGACAATGTGGCTATACTCATACAATATGTCACAGAATAAACCCGAAAATGGAAGAAGCCAACATTTTCACCATTTATTGTAAATTACGAAACCAGCATGCGAAATTTGCTTCCACACACGGACATAAAGTGCTAACGGTACCATCTATGTTCTATGCGATTTGCAACTAAAATAAGCATTCTATAAATTTGCCATAGACTAGACTTTAGACTTTCGCCAAGTTAGCGAAATTTGCCAAAACTCTATTTCGAAAGTCTCTGTGCGATTTCTAAAAAGCATAACAAAAGCATGACAAACTTACCGGGATAATTGGGGACTGTTATTCGGCAACCGTCCCGGAGTGAACGACGGAATGGAAGATTCTGTGGTACACCTCTGTGGCGATAATTCCAGGTTTCCCTAGGGTCTAGGAGTTTGTGAGGACATGAATGGTCTCTGATCGGAAGGGTAAATGGCCACTTTATGGAGAAATACTTCGGCTCTAAGAATCACTCAAATTAAAATAAACGATCCAACATCATGGACAAATGTTGTACGAAAAGTAAGTTCGTAAGCTCGTTAGTTCATCCTCCCAAATACCTACATCGCACAAATAGCCGTTCCCCATTCAATTCTTCACGTTCCTCTGTGGTCTAAGGCAAAAGCCTGCGGCGGCATAGTACGAAGGCTTACAAATTAATTGAGGCAAGCAACTTTCTTTCTGTTATCCCGATGTCCACTCTCTTTATGAGGCTCCTCTCTCAATCTTCTCTTAGACCAATCTTGCTCTTCCCCAGCCGGCAAAGACCTCGAGGGCACTTCCCACTGTTCCCACGGAATATATTGCTTAATAAAAAAGCTGTTTTTTCCCTTTAAATCCCCTTGAACTGCGACGCCGTAAATGAGATGAAGTGGCGCCTTTTAGGAAACGGAAGAGCGGAAACCAAAGTCCTCAGAATTCTTTTCGGAAACTCAAGTCGGGATCGTAAGCCGTAGACGGGAGGCCAGGAGGCGGACGATTTCCTATGTTCAGGGGGTCACAGGCGAAGTGTCCGCAGTTTCGGCAAAGGTTAGACAATTACAGATCACCTTCACGTTAAAATCCTCGCGGGATGAGCACACACATTAAAGGCGCCCACGACACACACGAGGACCCCCCGCAAACACTCCATACTACATCCTATTACCCTCATCCCTCCCCAACCACCCCCTTCCGCTATACACCCTCCTACCCTCCTCGCAAACCCCTTCACGCACAACACCCCTCAGTGCTCTCCACCTCTTCATCTACCCCCTTCTTCCTCCCTTCCTACTTCCCTCACCACACCACCACTCCCCTTCTCTCCCTCTCCTAACGCCGCGTCTTGACCCGTGGTTTACAAGCCACCCCCGGAGGAGTCAGTGGTTTCCCTTACGACCTAACACTTTTCCACAGATTCACAGGGTGAAGGGAGTCTGGAGAGGGGGTTGGGGGGATCGGCATTGGGGAGGAATAAGAAGGTGTGGGGTACGAGGTTTAGTGTGGAGAAGAAAGGAAGGAGGGAGAAGGAGCAGTCGGGAGCAGAGGTGGGGGAGAGAGAGGGGATTGGGGTGGGGGAGGAGGAGGAGGATTAGGGAGAGGGCGGAGTTCAAGTAGTGCGAAAGGGGTCCGGAGGGAGCGGGAAGGGGGCCAGAAGGGGGGGCCAGAGGGTGGTGCGGCGGGAGGAGGTGTGGGCGGGGCTGCTTTAGAGGGTGGCCGGTGGAGGGTGTTGGCGAGGAGGTGGTGGTGGTGGTAAGGCGGAGTCGTTGACAGTGTGCCGGAGGAGGAAGAAAATGGATCTACAACAAAGTTTAAATGGGGGTGGGCGGGGAAGAGGGTGGGGGTGACGAAGGAGTTTCTACATCTAGGAGTAAATGGGGGATGACTCCGAGGTGGAAGTCTTTCCTTAGTTTTGGAAGGATTGAGGGAACGAGGTGACTACGCGTTTGACATCCACGAGGAAAGGAAGTGTCAAAATGAAAGTATATGAATGGATTTTTACATCAAATGAGTTGCAGAGCTAATTATGTATGAAATGCCTAGAAGATTAATTCCGAAATCTCAAATTAAGTGTAAAAAACTACACATATGTACAGCTTAGTTTTCCGAATAAGTGTTCCACGTAGGCAGAGTAAATGCAAAATTAGTGATGAGATTTTACAGTCAACGTCCGAAAATTTGGAAAGCGTTCATTTGAAAAATCGTTAAATTCTTCAGTCGAGCGAAAAGCATGCTTACTCCTTGCGCTTCAACTCTCCTAAGAGATTTTAAAATAATTCTCCAGTTTAAGGATTTTAACGAATAATGTGTACAGGCTTTTGATTTCTCTCGATTTTACTTCAGAACATGGTGGCATTAGACCCTTTAAGATTGACTCCCATGTGATTTACGTGGTTCAGATCTCTCATTAGGGAGCCTTTGTCTGAATGCATTTTGCCGTGACCGGGCGCCACAGCTCTCCGGGTGAGAGAGGCCGGCGTGTCGGCCAGCGCGGAGCCGACGTTGTCCCAGCCCGATTCACAGCTTGACGGACAACGTCAAACCCGTTCTCAGCAATGCATTCTTTTCACGTTCTTTTCGAAAACATTTTTCCTTTTCCTGGAATTCACTGTAACCGCGACATTCTACTTGTCGACGGGCTATAGGATCCCCAAAATTAGCCTACCGTTCAATTTCTTCGTGGTTTCTCTAGAGCGGGAAAGAGTTAATTGGTGAAGGTGGAACGACTGAAACAACAATTAAACGGGTTTCTGCTTTAAAGGAAAAGGAAAAAGGGAACAAGATATATGGAAGGTGAGGGAAGAGGGTTTGGACAGGATGGTAAGGGGGCGGAGAGGGAATTGCGTGAGTGGGCGGGGGTGGGGAATGAAGACTGAGAAAGGGAGGAGGATGGCGAGAGTGACGGGGGGAAGTGGGGGAGGATAGTTGAAACACTACCCCTTGAGTGAGGGGTAGGAATCAAAGGTTTGTCTTGATGGGGAGGCTTGGGATTGCGAAATCACAGTTTCCCTTGCACCCCACTGTAATTTTCCTCTTTTTCCCTCAACGTCGGCTAATTCCAAATATGCACCCGCACCTACTCTTCCTCTCTTTCTCTACTTTTCGTTGTCTCTCTCTATTCCTCCCACCATCCCCCTCCCCTCCCCAATTGCAAACATGCCCGTGGGCATATTGACATCACTCACTTCCTCTCGCATCAAGTGTGCCGGAAGTTGAATATCATTCACAATGATCATTTAAATTTCAAAGTCAAATTGCACTGTCTGAAAGCGAAAAATATTTCTAAAAATGACATTTAAGCTTTTAAAATCCGCTGTCAGTCAAGTCGGTCACATAATTGTTTGAGTATATCATTTTGCACTTGTGTGCATTTATCATCTATACTAATTTCAATATATGCTCAACCGAACTCATTTTATCTTAAAAAAATAATGATCGCATTATGGTTTATTGCGTTAATCTGTGAACACAAGAAATATGTATGAATGAGAGTTCTTGTTTTGAATGTTCCGAATAAAGTGGTTGACCAGTCGAATCTATCTACTACCACCTTAGCTAAGGTTCGTAGCCTAAGATAAAATAGCGCTTTACATAGGTGCAGTTTTATCGAAGACATTTATGTAAGCATTTTTAAATAGGAAATCACTGATTGAAATACTCACGTTTATTTCGCCTCGTATTTTCTTCAAACGCTTCTAATTTCTTCTCCTCAACTGCTCCACGTCATCTCAAGTCTTGGGCAAGTCTTGGCGTACACGGTTGCTGTCTTCATGCGGCAAATGATAATGACAATTTTTTATCAATTTTCTTGCTTCGTGTTCCTAGTTTATAGTTTCTCGTCTTCAATTTACACTACTGTCCTCGTAAGGCGGGGCACAATAAACAAGTGAATGTTTCTCATTCGACCATATGAACGTCTAACAAGCAAGAAACGGAAACCGTACGTATTTATTCGTAGCATACGTCTCTTGTCCAATTGATCCGAAGATAATGATTGCGTCACTCACGATAAAACAAAGAAAAAAATACCTCCTCCTACCTCTCTATTTCCCTTTCTCTCTTTGTTGCAATCACATCGCACAGTTGGTACGCCTTTTCACTTCACCGCCACCGGGGGGTGGTGGGTGGGTGTTTTAAATTGTTTTCTTCACTGGACACACGGCCGAAACAATCAGAACGCCAAGTAAACAAACGACACTGTGAGAAGTCTGGAAGTTAAGTTTCTCCTCCGGAGGTCCCCCGGCGAAAAGTCCCGGGGTGCACGGAATCGGTAAGAAAGTCCGCGGGTGGATATGAGTGCGTCTCGAATCCCACGCCCGGCACGCTGACAGCACGAGGGAGACGGGGGACGTTGGTTGGTGTGCCACCCGTTCAAAAAACTCGCACTTCTTCGCACTCCTCTCTCCTCTTCTCTTCCGAAAAAACAGCGGAGAGCGAATGGGGCCTCTAAGGTGGGCGGAGGGAGTTTTTCCTTGATTTTTTTTTCGCCGCTGCTCCCAACCCTCCTCACCTACCGGGCTTGCGTAGTCCGCGACTCGGAGTCGGCGATCTCTCCCCCCTTCGAACCAGGCGCCTTTTCCACACACACACACACACACCCTCTCTCTCACACACACACACACACTCACACCTACACCCACACTCACGATCAATCCACCACCTCCTTTCTCTTTCCCTCTCTCTCCTTCCTCCCTCTTCTTCCTCCTTACCCTCACCCCTTCACACCCTTCTCTCTCTCTTTCTCTCTCCCTCCCTTCACCCTTTCCGTAACAAAACTCTCACACGCGTAAAACTCGTCTTCCTTTCCTCTCTCTCTCGCCCTCCCCCTTTACTCCTCTCCTCCGTCACGACGACAGCCTGCGAACCACACACATCTCCTCTCCTTCCTTGGAGTCGAACGAAGAAGGACACTCAGCCACAAAATTATTGCTCCTTTTCCGCTCGACACGGAACGGAGAACGTCAATTGTTTTCTGCTCGTCGCACGGACGCGCGGAGAAACGAAATGACGCCGAGCGACTCCTACTCTCACACGCACACACACGAAAACATACCTGGTCCGAGAGATTTTATTTTTTTCCTCCCCGACTTTCGTGATGGGTCAGTCCGTCCTAACGTTCCGTGACACACACGCAGTGGGCAACGTGTCCGAGAGCACTCGGGGATAGGCGAGAGAACACCACCTCCGCGTGTACACTCTCGTCGGGCCGTCTCCCACGGAGTTTTTTCCTCGCCGACTTCTCTTCTCCTACTGACAACCCAGCTCTGGTCGGGAGTAAAAATCCGGCACGTGTTCTCACCACCCCGAAGTCCCTCTCTCTCTCTCGCTCGCTCTCACCCCCCCTTCACCTCCCCTCCTCGTCGTCCTTTCTCCCGCGCGTCGAAATAACACTCACACACACACGCACTCTTGCTTCGGGCCGCAGAGGCGAGGAGCGCGACGTGAGGAGGACGGCGCGGGGCGTCGGGAGGAGGTGTCGTCGTCGGTCGCCTGAGGCCGAGCGACGGCGGCAGAGGTGTCTTTAGCCTTCGGTCGGCAGTCGGCGGCGGCCGGGAGAGCACACGGAGGCGCTCCGGCGGGCGGCAGAGGGGGGCTGGGCTGAGGAGGGAATTCAGTCGTCGTCGCTCGCTCGGGTCGACAGGCGGCCACAAGACGGCGGCTGCGGGCGCCGAGTGTCGGGGCGTAAGGCGCGTGAAAAATCGCGCGCTCCACTCGCTCTCCCTCCCTCTTTCTCTCTCTCACCCACTCTCCCCACTTCTCCGGTCCGCTCCCCTCTCGCCTTGCAAGGAGTCTTCACGGGCGTTGGAAATTTTTCCTTCCGACGCTCGCGTCGCTCCACTCCTGACGTCTTGTTTCAGGAGATCTTCCCTCTCACTCTTTCTCTCCTCCTCCGAGGTCGCCGCGGGGGAGGGGGCGAAAGGGGGACAGAGGGGTGCGCTGGAGGGGATGATTTGAGAGGGGCGGAGAAAAGAGAGTAGCGCGGGAGGGGGCGAGGGTGGGCGAGGATGAGGAATATGTGGCGTGGGGAAAGAAGAAGAAGAGGTGGCAGACCGGTGTGGGGGAGGAGGGTAAACTGGGAAGGGGTAGTTTGGAGGTGTCGGGGGGAAAGGGTGGGTGTGGACCAGAGCAAGAGGAGTCTCGAAGAGGGGTGGAGGCGTGAAACACCTTGGGATGGGATCGAGTAGTTTAGGAATGAGCGGTGGAGTGGGCTAGTGGGTGCGAAAAGAGGCTAGAGAGGGTGACAGATGAGGAGCAGTGAGGGGGAGGGGGTTGGGCGGCGGCGGTGGTGTTCAGGGGGATGGGAGAGCGAGAATTTTTGTACCGCGCAAGTTCCCGGAGTGGCTACGCGCTTCCGTACTTGCGTAAGAGGGCGAGAGAGGGGAGGTGAGGAGGCCGGGGATGTGGGGAGGAGGAGAGGAATAGGAGGAATTCCCGTGACCCCAACCCCTCCTCATATTCTTCAGCATCGCCCCCCTCCACGGCACTTGCGCTTCCACCCCCGCAACCCCCTCCTCTCTCCGCACTCCTTCACTCCCTCCACTCCGACTCCCTCGCCCCTCCCCTCCAACCCCCTCTCCAGAGTCAAACAGCCGACGAGCACCACTGCCTTTCCCGTCGTCCTGTGAGATACACGCTTCTTCAAGCGTGTACGTCACCTCCTCCTCTTCTCCTCCACCTTCTCCTCCTTCCTCCGGCACATTTCCTATGATTACCGTATCCCCCCAATACACTCCGTAACTTCTCCTTCGAGCGGGATTTTTGTCCACCCTTTCCTTCTAATTCCTCCCGAGGATATCGCCTAAGGCTCTTTCCTCCCTCTCCCTAGACCGACGTCCACGTCGTGCGGGCTTTCATTCGAACTCTCCCTGCACCGTCTTCCGCGACTCTCAACGAGCGTTCCCGAAAACGAAGAGGGTCGTGGGTGCGTTGCTGGCTCGCTGGGCGCAGAACGAACGTACCCAGTCAGTTTTGCGGAAAAGTCTCCACAGGGCGAGCGAGTGAGAGGACTGACTCGTCTCACCCTCTCTCTTTTCCCTCTCCCTATAACCGACTCCCGCCCGCCCGCCGTCGTCCTCTTTGCTCGACACTTGGGGGCGCACAAACCTTACTACTTCCCCGAGAGCAGCCGAGAAACACACACAAACTCAACTCCCCCACCTCCCGCCTCTCTCGTCCCACGCCGCCTCTACGCTCACCCCCTTCCTCCTCTTAGCACTTTGTGCCCGCAGGCTATAACCTACCCCTCCGCCCCCCCTCCATCCTGGCCCCACACCCCTTTACTCCCGCGAGGGCCAGGGAGGGGCGAGAGACTTCAGAAGTCCCTCTCCCGTCCTTACCTCCCGACTCCTTAACCTCGTCCGCTCTCCCCTCCCTCGCCTTCCCCTCCCCTTAACGACAGGCCAACACCTTCCTGCCTCCCTCTTCTCTTTCCTCCTACCCCCCACACTCCCATCCTGCCCTCACACAGCAGTGAGGGACCCACTTGCCTCTCTCTCTCTCCCCCTGGCCTCACCTCGCACCCCTTTCCATCCCCTTCGTTTCTGTAGTCGAAGGCCCGCGTATATTCAGTCACAGAAAGGAGACGGGGCGGGAAGGCGGGACGGGGTGAGAAGGTTTAGGGAGGGAGAAGTGCCGGGCCGTGACGAGTTTTCGGTCTTTCCCCCTCCTCTCTCCCCTCTTTTTTCCTCCTCCCCTCTCCCCGGCGAACCACGGGGCTCCTCCCCCTTCCCCCGCCCCTTTTTCTCCTCTCGTCCCGCCCCTCCGCCGTCCTCCCCCCACCTATCTCCCTTCCCTCGTCCCGCTCCGCCTCCTATTCTTTGCGCTCTCCCGCCACCCCAACGCCATCTCCACAGCTAAGTGTGACTGTGTGCGCGCGTGTTATGTTTTCCTCTCGCCCTTCCCCCCCCCCCCAGACCCTCCCGTTCCCTCCGCCGCCTCACCCTCTCCGATCTTCCTGCCGTCCCTTCTTCCCTCCCTCTCCCCTCCAAAGCCACCTCTCATTTCACCTTGTTCGTCCACGCTGTCTCCTCACTCGTTCCTCCGTGTCCCTCTGCATGGCAAGGGGGGAATCGAAGCAGGATGCACCCTCCCCCACTGCTCGGAGGTTCATTCTCCCCCTCTCTCAACCCTCCTCTCCTTTTTCCACCATCTCGCCGTCTTCCACCGCACGTACGATAGAATGCTCGCACCATCCCGTGCTCAACGACGCAAGCACCAACGTGTATAATGAATGTTTTCTGTTCGAGGCCGGTTGGCCGGATTGTTTTGGCCATTGCCAATGGATGTCATTCAATAAAGTTCCTTGCCCTATTAAAACATTCTGCAAATATATCGGAATGGGTCATGGACTGAAAGGTCTCTGCTTCCTCCGAGAGGTCTGTCTCCCAACTGTCCTAAAGCCTTAGCGGCTTTACGAGTCTCTAAAAATTCGCTCTGTTCCATGCATACTAAATAGGAGAGAGCTCATGCATACTTTTGGCGATGACTCAGTCTGATCAGAAATAGGATGCTTCACTGCTTAAATAATGACCGAAGCTACACCATAAAAAGTAGTCGATGTGGAGTGCATAAAGTGAAGTATTAATGGCACCAATTAGAGATCGTTTTGGTTTGATTGATTTAGTTGATGGTTTTAAGAGAAAGGGTGAGTCATTATGTTTTCAATTGTGGACCGCATAACCTCACTCCACATAGGTAGAATCATATGATAGTAAGATCTCTGCATGTAGAATGATGATGCAATTTGGATTTTACGGAAAGTAATTTCCTGCATATTAATTTTACGAATACAGTTGGAGTATTTTGTTAACCGAATTTTTGTATACTAAATAATGAAATTGATTCCAGAAGTAGAAACGACAGTAATTAGTAGACTTCGAATAGCCTGAGAAAGCAATAGACATTACACAGTTTACGAAAGCTTTGCCTGTTTATCGACCAATATACCTATCGGAAAAGAAAATACTTTTTTCTTCCACACACATAGTTATTTTATAATGCACGACCTAGGTTGAGACTTACAAAGTCATCATCAGGTGAATTTTTGAGTCGAAACCTAGGTCAAGCATAATAAAATATACGTAGAAGAACAAAGTAATTTCTTTTTCAATTTGAATCGCTTTCATATAGTGACGCCTCACACCATTCCATTTACCAACATACCATCGCATTTGCATTGGGCGACTATACTGCCACTCGCTTGAGAAGGACGTAAAATTTGATAATTATCCATTCCCTATCTTCTATATCCCGTTGAAGTCACTTTATATTTGCAAACACAAAAATATCGATTCTCCTTAGATATTTTCTGGTAATAGTATGCATGACCTGTCGATTTTGCCAATTCATGTCATATTCCATCAAATGGAATTCTAAATATGAGCAATCTACTTTATTCATGGTGCAAAAATGTGATCATCGAATCCCTATTTCCACCTTCCGTTGCAGTTTTTTGCAAGTGCTCAAAAAGTATCTTCTATTCAGTTTTATACCTCTCTGCACCTTGGAGACCAAAAATCGATATTTGATTTATCGCGCTTTTTTCCGCAGCGCTTTCCTTCCATCCTCAAGAGTAAGCCGACCGGATCCTTAACACTTCCCCGAATCTTTCCCGAGTGCAAAGGCGAATCGTTCCCCGCGGACAACGCCTCCGTCTCCCGACCGTAAAATCCTTCCCTCCTCGGGGATATTTTTTCCTTCCTCCCTCCGCCGCAAAACAGAGCCCAATAGCGCCGGACAAGTCAGTCCACACGAATCCCCCGCGGCGGCGGAGAACCACGGCCCCGTTCTCAATCCCGGGGCCATTTGCCACCCGTCCACCCCTAAACACCCCACGCCTCTCCTTAATTCCCTCCCCCCTTTTCCTCCACATCCTTCCTCTTCCACAATCCATCTTCTCTTCCCCTCTCATCCTTCCTCCCTCTCGCACTCTGGTTCCTCTTTCGCCCGGGACGTGTCCGATCCCTCCGCTTCACCTCCGGTCCGCTCGCCCTCCTTCGATCCCAAACCCCCACCCGCCACTTCCCCACTCCACATGTCCGGAAACTTGTCAGCTTCGCCCCCCTCCCCCAAATTCCCCTTATTTATTTATTGCTCTCCCCATCGCCTACTGGTGTTTCCTTCTTATTCTTCGCAGGCCAACGACAGGGCGAGTCGCGCTGGTCACATGAAAAAGCAACACATACATACCCGCGCGCGCACACACTCGCACACAAACATTCGGTCAAACGGTGGACAAATACAGACATGAAAAGCGCACTCTCCGGCAAACAATGATCACGGCAGAGTGTGTGTGTGTGTGTGAGTGAGGGACTCTGGTCTTTCCCGAGTCCAAATTTTTCCTCACGCCTTTTCACCAGCCTTTCCGGACGGGTACCGTGTGTATTTTTTTAAAAATTCGTTATTCATTCGCCACAATGCCAACTCAGATCAATTCTCACATTTTTTCCTTCGTCGAGAAGTCGTGAAGCTTTCCCGTTCTCTCAACTTTATTATTTTACTCTTTAGAAACGTTGAAGGTCCCCAGTCGAATAATAGGCTCCGTCATAATGTTTGGGCGAACTATTTTTAGTTCCTTTTCTACGTAATTCATTGCTGTTTATCCAACAACCGTTTCCTCGTCCAGCGAGTTTATTCCAAGCACATGCCACTTCGTACCAACTCTGCTTGGGGGAATTCATTCTATCCTCATTACCGCATGGCTCTAACGTCATGGCAGTTTAACGAGTGCGAGGTAACTGCGCAAAACACTCGACTAGCCGTGTGAACGTTTTTAAACGCCATCGCGGAAAATGCTTTCCCGACATCCTTTCACACCCCGATATCCCTCTCGCCTTGGGCGACAAAACGCTGTCGACCTCTTACACGGTCGTTGAATCGTACTTCTGCGCCTCGTCTTGACGCAGATCTGGACCCCTCTCTGCACCCTTCACCTCCCCACCAGCCTGCCTCCTTCGACCCTCTCTCTTTCCCCTTGCCCCCCTTCGCCGTCCCCCAACATCCCTTCCTACTTCTTCTTTCAGCACGTTCTCTTAAGTTTTCCCAGTATTAGAATCCATTCCCACCACCTCAAACTGTCTCCATTATATTCATTTGCACCTTATTCACTCGCTCTCCTTGGATCGTGCTTAATTCTTCATTCCAGTCTTCCCCCGCTTTTCGATATCCGTCATTCGCCTCCTTACCAGAAGCTTTGACCATTTGTAGGTTTATATCTCTTGCACCGAAAAAAATTTTGTCGTAACTAGAATACATATGGTGGATTCGGCGCACCCATTTCCGGTCTCTGTTGTTCTATCAACCATTAATGAGACCATGGAGGCCATCTGAACAGCGTGTTTCGAATAAAAATAGTTGAGCCAGAAAATTGTTCTATGAATTAATGCTGTTCATTCAGAAAGTGCATTTATTTTTTGAATAGGAAATAATTTGCTGAGAAAATGTTCTGAAATGCTAAGAACACTTAAAGGAACACTTAAAATCTTAAAGAAAAATGATAATAATTTTTCAAAATAAAGCACAGTTATGATTACGTTTGCCTAAATCATCACTCAGAAAGGTGATATAATGTCTCTTCAGTAGTCATACGCCGGTGAATATAGGATTTATATAACTTATTTTTAGAAAGCACTTAAAATTTATTTATATATTTAATATGTCATGAAACAGCTTTTTGCAGCGTATTGTTGCAATGTCGCCAGAGCATCTGGAAAAGACCTCTTAGTGGGCTACATCGGGGAAATAGCGTTCTTATATCCTATCAAAGTTTTACTGGTCTTTCTCAATATGTATTTTGCCAAATGTTTCCGTATAATACGGCGGAATTATTTAAACTTGAACAACAATCTCAAAATTTGGATAATGTATGAGATGTACCCAATTTAATTAAAATGGTAATATTTTATAATTTTCACCTTTAGAATTACGGCATGATTAATTCCCATTAGGTGAAACAGCTCTTGGAATATTGATATCATTACCTGTTTAGTTGACGGAAAGGGAAAGTATTAACCATTGAGTATAGGGATGTGACATTTATCTTCTTTCATTCGTTTTCAGAAGAGTATAAAATTGCAAAATATCTTTTAAATTCCAAGAATATAAAGTTGAAAAAATTGATAATTACTTCGGATAAAGTACAATTGCATGACGAGCATAGCGTTACATATAACTTTATAGATATTTCACATTCTTTAACGCATATAAAAATTGGCATTGTAATAATCTTCCCATAAATAGCTCTTCAATAGGCTGTTAAAATGTTCCGAATGTATTGATACTTAACTAAAATTTGTTTCCCGTCCGGAAAAATATGCTTGTTTCGTAGTTGTGCTCGCCACAGAAAATACGTATTTGACTTTGTGAAGTATTATACCGTAAATTCACCCGAAGGAAGGGTAAGCATAGATGATTTAAACGTTTACATTATTTTCTGATAAACTGTATTAGTGATTTAGTATCAGAGAAAATGTTTTTATTTTAGAAGTTAACAGCGATCATCCAGAAACTGGACATAAACTCATAAAACGGCTAATGAAGATGAGTAATTGAAATAACTCTTGCTATATTGCAGTCTAAAAATCTTAATATGTTTCAAGCAATGTACATCGTCCAAGAGATAACTACCTGTCTGATGTGCTAAAACCAAATGGAGTACGAACGCGGTATATTCTTAAAACTTGCTAATATTCATCTCATAGTTCTGCAGAACGAGTCCACTGACACAAACAATTAAAACATCGATGAAATATAAATACAAGTATACAGACATATATATATTCATTTAATTCATATGTATCTATTTATATATAACTTAAGTCTCACGGATGTGAATAATAATGCTTATCAAGTAAGCACTAGCGAACACAAAAACAAAAAAGAAAAGAATCTCACACGTTTTCGAGTTTTCGGTGGTCAATCCACCTTTCTCAAGGAAGAGAAGGAAGGAACTCTATTGAATTAATATATGTATATATTTGTTTGTGTATATATATATATATATAATATATGTTTACGCCGCCTCATATATTATTTTAAGGCTTCATTCTTTTAAGTTCGTAAAATTATAATTTATTCTATTATTTTTGCTTTAGAATTCATAAGAAGGCATTTCGGAGGTATCCAAAAACATCACGCAATGAATTTAAGCTATACGCAATAGAAATAAGCAAGGCATAGCTAACTGAATATTTTTAAATGATGAAATGTGTGTAACTCATTATAATTTTGGAATACAGCATATTTAAATACAAATCATTTGTAACTCCAAATGTTTCAATTTCATCGAGGAATTCTTACTGGACTAGTATTTTGTAGTTTTGTCAAATTTTACTAGAAGGTGTAATATTGTCATTTTCGTTGCATCGGCTTCTGGGTGCTGTGTGTAGCTAGGGCAGCTATAGTGGGATAAAGAGTATGCAGGTTGACTATGATGGTAGTGCAGCTTAGTGGGAGAAATATGAAATAAAATACCTTCTCTGTGCTCTTGTTTTTATTACACGAATTTAATCGGATAATAATTCCGATGGGATGATAAAACCTCCAATGCCTGTTAAATAAAAAAATTAATCAGCACCTTTTGAAATTTCGTTCACAATAGTTTTAACTTTATTTACATGCTTCATGCTACTCTACTTGGTAGGTTCCTTGGACGTCAGCGTGTCTGATTCTTGGATTCAAATGCAGTTGGTCTCTGGACGCTCCCAATTATACACAAGACCTGTTTTTTTTTTTGGCACCACAATTTTCTGAGAAACCGTAGAGATAACAGAGAGGAACTCGTCCTCTTACCATGAAAGCATGGATTTTAAATGGATCTAACCAAAGTATTTGATGATAAATACGATTTTACATCAAGTCAATATTCACATCTCAAACTCTAAATTAGTTATTTATCTATGAATTTTTCGTAGGGTGATTTTCAGCCAAATTGGTGATCCATGAAGGCAATAATTTTCCTGTGTTACTTAAATCAAACGGTAAAAATAATATTAATAACATCTTTAAGACCAGTTACTGACTGACTGAATCAGTATTGCCTCTTATTTAAGAAAAATTCAGATACTACGTGGTAGAATGTTTTTTTAATATTCATGTGAAAACAATCACTCGTATGTATTAACATTATTACATTCGTGTTCCCTCTTTCACATATTGAAATTGCCCTTGAAATCAATTTATACGATATGCCTGAATACATTTTAGTCTTCAGAATCCCAATACTTCTACTTGAACTTCGATTTCAAAGTAGTACATACTTCGACTTATTTCCTCCTAATGGCCTTCGAAATTTCTTATCTCTTATTCCTTAGTTCTATCTGAATGCGTTGCTTTAGATAGGGGGGTGACTTTGCTTTTAACTATCATGTACATGTACGTATCTTCCGAATACGATCTGTGGTATACCTGCTCTTTTTAGCGCCATCGTTATCATACATGAAATGAAACAAATAGATTCCCATTTTCTTCCTAGTACATCTGACTTACGAATGTTGAACAACAGTATATTACGGGATAATATGAAGAATAGCGTCGTGGCTAAACCCATTAAAAGAACGGCACATTTGATGTCTTTGTCAATCGAAAGGACGCTGAAGTCGTAAACTTCTTTCAGGCAAAATCCAATATCGCTGATCTAAATTTTTTTTAGCAGATAAACTTGCAATTACTGAAAGTGATTATGATTGTGGGTTAACAGTTTTATCTTTTGTTGCTCTTATTGGAATATCAGTTCCTTTACCTAGGTATACTATCGGAGGGACAACATGATTATTAACTTATCTAATCAAAGGTGCTAAAAATGGTATTTTTAAAACAACACTTATGTGGCATATTGCACATGTCAAGCTATCAACTGAATGTGTTAATACATCTGCACCTTGTTTAAAAATAAAGGAAATTGAAGCCGTTCCTCAATGATGGCACGTCTATGAAACTTCTCGAAATAAAAATTGTTTTCCAAGAGGAATTTCTTTAGCTACTTGTGTTTATATCGTAGGTAGAAAAATTCTGTATCAAAAGCATTAGCCAATTTAACCATCAATGCCGCAATAAAGTTTCAATGGCCCAAACATCGAAGGATGAATGTGTTTTCCGGAAAGTGTGCTAACAGTTGGGCTTTTATACATTGCGTTTGATATGCACAGATTCTAACGGATATTTCAAAACTAAGATTCCCGTATATTAATCTCTTTATCCTTTTAATCAACTTAAACTGAGGAATATTGCATTGTAAATTGAATTTTCACAAGTTCTCGTAATCATCAGCATTTCAATCCTAGATTTGGTTTTACTGTAACCCTCCATTCTACTCTATTTTATGTCAATTCCCTCAATCCTTGATAACTTCTCTGTTTTACGTCCTTCTTAATTTGTCCTATGTACATGTCTCTTGGTCTTCCTCGCTGAATCTATATTCTCCTTCCATTTTATTCCTAATCAATCCATTGTGCCTCAATGTGTGGCCGATCCATCTATTTCTTATTTGCCGTAGAATTCTCGATATGGCCCTATCCTCTTCGGCTCTTCTATATACTTTCTTATTCCTTTCTTTGTCTGTCCATTTATTCTTCAGCATTCTCCTCCAGCTCCATGTTTCAAAGGCTTCTATTATTTGCTGGTCCACTTTTCCAATGTTCCAAGTCTCGGAACCATAGAGCCCCAAGCTCCACACGAAAGTCTTGGCGAATTGTTTCCTTGCTTCCTGCTTTACATTCTTTGAACATAGTTATTTCCTCTTCTTCAGGAATGCGTTCTTACCTTAGTCTATTCTTCGCTTGATGTCGGTCGAACTTCTTCCATCCCATGTTATGCTACTGCCCAAGTAGATGAAGGATTTCACTTGCTCTAGTTTCACCCCTCGAATAGTGATATCTGACTTGAGCGTCTCTCTTCCGTACACAAATATTTTAGTTTTTTTTTCTTGTTGATGTTCGTATTAGATTCACCCAGTACTTGATCCTTAGCACTTCGAGTTACTTGCAGGTCCTCTCGCGTTTCCGCCACTACTGCAATGTCATTTGCAAACCGGAGCATGTTGATTTCTTCTCCATTTACCTTGACTCCGTTGATACCCATTTCTTATTTCTTTTATTGCCTCTTCCAGGAAAACGTTGAATAGTGCTGGCGAGAGGTTGCATCCTTGATTATTGTAGGGGTTATGGATAATTACTCGGTCGTTGTAGTCCAATCCAAGCGCTTCTAGTATCTTATGGAGTTTAAATGGGATAAAAATTGTCTAATTGCGTTACTTAAATGTTTCTTAGCGCGCGAATGGTATTTCCCGGGTGTTTGAAAATTGAAATATTTTTATAATCTGCGGGACTAATCGAAATATAATAACAGGTATTCAATCACCTAGACGGTTTTTAGGAATATAATTTTAACATTTTTAATGAATATTAATAAATTAATACTCTTAATGCCTACTTTAACTCTTAATGTAATACTCTTAACATTTTCCGCTTGGTAAAAACTTTCGTGTTCAGATACCTACTGAGAAATATGTCAATTTTTCTAGTGTTAATCACTAAGGTATTAGTTGAAATGTTAGTATCTACCAAGAAAAAAATAATGTTTACTAATTAGCGGTTGAAGTTTAGATATTAACTACTTATCAGTAGCAGAGTTAGACTGAAATTATCAACGACCGAAATGGAAATCATATGGACGAATCTTGGATAGAAAATGATTTTTATTTATTTACATATAAATTTTGTTATTTGAGATGAGATTACAATTATTTTTGAAGAAAAATGTATGCCAGAATTTAAGTTAAACTTAAAAGCATTGATGTTATTTTTTCATATGAACTACCTATGGAATCAAAAATAGCCTTGAAACTTAAATTTACCATGCGGCACTTCGGTCGAGGAAACAGAATTTTTATATATTTGGGTGCAGCAACCTCCGTAGATTAATAACCTTACAACATAATGCAATTTCGGTAAGGTTTATTATTGCACGCAGTTTAATAATTTCCTTAAATTGCTTCAGTCATAATTGGCGGAAAATTTCTAGGTAACTCTTTTAAAATAACAATGGGAACATTCCGATTGGCTTCTATCGTTTCAGATCTTAATTCAGGTTTTTCTCACATGGCACTGCTAGCTGCTTTGCCCTTAACGCTGCTCCCTTTTTTCCTCTCCCCCTCTGCCCATCTTCCCCTCCCCCTCCCCCTTTCCTCTCTTTCCATCTTCCTCTTTCTCTCTCACACTCAGCTCTCCGATTTTTCCCACCCCACTTTCTCTGCCATCCGCTTTGCACCTCCATCCCTTTTCCTTGAGTGTTGTCGACTGCCCCATCTCACCTCTGATAGGCTAAGCGATACCATCTTGCTCCGCCCCTCAACCAATCCCGTCTCGTTACACACGATGATAGATAGGTTATAAGTCGAGTTTCAAGCAATATTATTTCTTTCATATTTATTTCAAGGCAACTTGTTTTGCTCCTGCTAATATCTTCTCTTCGCATTTAGCGCCGTAAAACATTGATCGGAGTTGCCTTGGAACCCGAATACAACCGCTGGTTAATTTATGGTTTTCCTTTGGGACTAATATTTATATTTGTTTTGAAGTTAATTGCATAGGAAAAGAAAACATCATTGTACTTCTTGTATATCTACGATATTGTCAGTTTCCAAGTGACTGATGAACTCATGTTTTCGTTAATTATGTGTTTGAAAACAAAGAGGTTTATCGTATTGTTCCTGAATTGAATTGAAAGTAATTACATTTTTTAAAAATTAATTGGAAATTTAAACAGTAAACGAATTTATAAAAAGTGCGATAGTCAAAATATCTTATATATGAATATCGGTATGACTACAAAAGGAAAAATGATAGAAATATTATCATTCTTCTTATGATTATGTATTGTTGATTTTGTGTAAAATTCCTTATGTATTTATTAACATTTTGGGATAATTAATGAGAAATAATTAGTAACTAAATGAAATTGATAGGAGCTGATAAAAGTTTAAAAACTTAGATTACTCCTTAGTACCAGTGAATTGTTTAGTTTATACCACTTGTTTAATGCCAAATTATCTGTTAGTACCAGTACTTGTCAAGTTGATATAAGTCTATGCCAGGTGGTAATTTTCTTGTGAATAATTATTGAATCTCTAAAAAGTTCACAATTGAACTTTTAATTTGTGAATTTAAAGCCAAAGGGCCATTAAAAAAATTAAAATGAAAAATAAATACATTTTTAATTTTTAAAATGTCAGAGCTAAATAATTTCAAGGCAATATGTTTATGATTCTAAGTATCTTCTATTATTTTCATTATTTGAATTCATTTTCAATATATCCAGAGAAACTCCTTGTGAACTACCCTCCCCATAAGTGCAAAAAAAATTTATGAGAGTTGCTCACTACTTGGAAATGGAATGGAAATTAATGCAGCAGTGGCATGGAAGGATATCCTACCAATTTGATTTTATTGACATACATTAAAAATTTTAGGTAATATTCGCCTTTACAAATAAAAAAATGAAACACATACTCGTTTTTGCGATCGTTTGACCACTTTATGTGGGCGCTATTAGTAATGAATCCATGAAATAAGTTGAGGCGGAATGAAAACATTTTCCTCCGCACTCCCGTGTGCCCACTGGTTCCGTTGAAGCGCCCCTCCCGATGCGTGCTCACCTCCTCACCTGGGATCCTTCTCCGAGCGCTCCTGCTCGACATCCTCACTCGCTCCCGCGGTGAGACTGACTGCTGCGACCGTGTGTTGAGCATGTAAAGAGGCGGAGTGTTGCGGCAACACTGGCAAGTAAAAAGGCCACGGAAGAATGGAGGCGGCAGGAGGAATGAGTTCGGGAAGAGGTGCGGGGAGGAGGGGTACGGGAAGTATGGGGAGGGGAGGGGGGAGGAACCGCCGGGAGGGGTGAGAGGGTTCTTTCTCACGCATGGGGACGACGTGTGAGGGGGACGAGTGGGCTGGCGGGTGGATGGTGGGGGTGGATGAATTTCGGGGGGGGGTAAAGGGCCAACTCATGGGGTTGGAGGGCGAGGGAGGAAGGGGGCGGCAGATGAAGGATTGCGGAGGGCAAGAAAAGGGCGGAGGACGCGCAGGGAGAGAGAAAAACCTCTGCGCGGGCGCGGAACGGAACCGCGAAGAGCCGAGGGCAAAGCATCTGGGAGTTATCTACATTTTTAACCGCTCCCTAGATGGCAGCAGACACCGTCTGTATGATCGTTAAAAGTGGGGAGACGGGAGGGAGCGAAGGGTGTGAGGTCGGAGTTGGTGGGGGAAGAGGGTGGTTTAGGGGAAGGAGAGAAGGATGGAAGAGGGGATAAGTGAGAAAAAGGGAGAGAGAGAGGGTAGACAGGGTGCGAGGTGGTGGAGGGGGATGAGAGTATAAGGGAAGGGGATAAGGGAGGAAGGTCTCAGAGGAGTAGAAAAAGTTGATTAAGTTCGGAAGGATGTGACCAATAAGGTAGTACAGTGTTTATCAAAATTACTACAGGTAGGTATGCGCTGTTATGGGGGAGACATTTGCTTTTTATAACATAAAATGTTGTATATCTATCTCGGTTGATATTTATTTTTATATTTCCCATAATACCTTAGACAGTTCAATAAAGTTTTACTATTTACCAGTTACGTACCAACCCATACGCAGTATACTTGCTAATGGCTTCATTTCGACTTAATGCTACCACACCTTTGTAACAAGAAGTGAAAATTTTCTGATTCTTCCATTGCCTTCGCTTCTTGATTACATGCAACTGGGAAGATATGTTTAAAAAATTCTACATTCTCTCTTCTTCACATTGCGTGTAATAATGCACGTTGAGACAATGAGTTGAAAAAATATTCCCGCGGTAAGCAATGGTTTACGGATATTATAAGCTGACTCTTAATTTAAAGAGCTCCAAGGCAGTATCGATTGTATTTTTCCTTTGAGAATTAACAAAATAAAAATGAAAACTGAAGAAATAAGATTTGCGAAAGTTGCCGTGAAATATTTTTGCGCAAACCTTTGTGGCTTTGCGCTGTTTTCAGCAACCCTTGACCGAGAGCCTCGGAATCATCTGTCTTATTTAGAGGCCAAAACGAACGCCTGATTGAATTAATTTCCCATCACAATTCGGAAACTTTCCGCCGCGATCCATAATGAGGCGAGCTACCCTCAAGCAAATTTCCACGCTGGGTATTCATTGTGGCGGGGCTTAAGTGGGAGTATGGCTGGAGGGGGGGAGGGAAAGCGGGAGGGAGGGGTGCGTGAGCGAGCGAAGGGTGGTAGGTGAGGTCGTACGAGGGGCGAGAGGTAGGGGAAGGTGGAGGTAGGTGGGAGGGAGGGTTTGTGCGGAGGGAGGGTGGGAGCGAGGGATGAGCAGTGGGGTGAGGTAGAAGAGGGAGAAGAAGACTGAGGGAGGGGAGAAGCGTGAAAAGGGGTGGAGCCAGGATTTTACAACGGGTTCACCGAGGGTGGCAGGGGTAGAAGGATGGGGATGCAAAGAGGGTGAGATCGGTGAGAGTAGGGATGAATACGGGGGGTGAGAGAGGGGAGGGAGGAGGGTTATGAGTATGGGATGGGTGGAAGGTGGATGCTCGCTCGCGCGGGAGTGGGGAGGAGGGCTCGACGTCGCTGGGAGCGTTTGTCGCCGGTGTCTGAGAGGGCCTCGCGGAGACTGAGGAGGCTCGTAGTACTGCGAACGGCCGTGGGAGGGCAACGGTTGCCGGTGTTAAAGAAAAACTCGATTCGAAAAAGAGAGGTGAGAAACTGATAGAGAGAGGGTACCCGAGTGGGTGGGGTGGGGGAAGGGGTTGAGGTGGTGTAGGGGTTGATGGGAGGAAGGGAAGTCATCGTCGTGGGGAGGGAGGAAGTATATCCTTTCCATTCTTATTCTTTCCGGATGTCTCCGACCCGCTAACTCACACCAACACATTTAGTACCTTTAGACACACAAGTTACCCGCTGAATACAAATCATAAAAGGGCCGCTCCATCCACGGATGTATCTCGAAATGAATTTTGAAACGCTGGAGCGCCATAAAATGCTCTGAGAGTTGATTGAATTGCCTTTATTGACCTGGCACGAGCGCTTTTTGAGGATAAATTAAGAATGATTTATGGGAAATTTATTAGTGTAATACGATTAATCCGCTGATGACATTTTCATAATTGTGATTCAGCATTTCAGGGTTTTAAAGGAATTAATCACTCTGAAGTGGGATTTAAATCCAAACCTTGCTTAGGAATAAAGAACTTCGTTGCAGTATGCAGTACTCATGCGTTAAAATGCCTGGTTACTTGTTTTCTATGCAATTTCCAGCCCCTTATAATGAACTCCATATTTTGATTTTTCAAGAGGATTAATACTTACCATGTTCCAAAAAAGTCAAAGCCAGAGTAACGTTGACCATATTTTCCTTTATGCGCCAAATTTCAACAGCTATAAAAAATACTTATTAGGTTCCTTAACGACATGATGTACAAACTGCTTCAAATATATAATCATGAGTCATTGGTTAGTTAAATTTTGAATTATAAAATTCTTGTTAGCAATTTAAACTGCGTGTTGTAGTTAGGAAATATCTTATTATATCACAACAACTTTGGCTGGAGCAACTGATTTACTTCACTACCAATTAATTTAAGAACTTCATAATTAACTACTTTGGTATACCTATTGATCGAATTAAGAAGAAACAAGGCAAAGTCAGACAATTATAGTCTATTTATCCAGCTGTATTCGAACTTTACATCATTCGAATAGGTTTAGTTGCTCATTTACCGGTTGAATTAGGTATTAACGCCCGATGAATTAACCGCCCATCCCCAGGGTAAAGGTTTGGCTTGAGATCACATCGCGTATTTTATGCTACGTTTGACGGCATATTTGATGCCATGTTTTATGATGGACGTTTCTTTACTTTTTTATTCAAAACCCCCACATACGAGGTACCCCCATACACATAGCGTAAACTTTAGTTTCCGTAGCTTGAAAAAGCTTGAATATGACCTTATAATAAATGCAAAAGAATCCACGGAAAATGGCGGAGAGTGACATAAATATACCTTACTTCCCGATATCGCCCGGACGTAGTAAGTTCACGGCTATATTGATCTTCTTTTTCACGGTATTCTTTTTACGGAACATGCGTTGCAGATACACAATGTACAGATAATCAGTCCTCTTGCCTTAGTCAAATGTTTGTTAATTTGGTTGAGTAATCGTCCATCTGTATATAGGTTTTTGATTCCCGATTTTTCTTAGCTGATGATTTATTTTGTCCCAGAGTTCTTCATTATTGTCTCTATCTGGAACCCCTATCATTTCATATTCTTTATCTTAAACGGCGTTAAAATTATTTCATGAAATAATATATCCTATCTATAGGTTCTAACAGTTTTCTATAGTTTTAAATAAATAATTTGATAGAATATTTTGTGTGTTAGATACTTTTAGAGGTAAGATTTGTGTGTTCAGAATTAACGTAATGAAAACTGATTATAGGCATAGGCTCACATACTGTATTACTGTTATTTACTTACAAAAGCAACGAATATGTGAGGCCTGATATTAATAAGTCTTTAAATGATATCCTCAAATGCAAATTAACAAAAGGTGGACGATTAATTGGTTGTATTACGAGTGAAACTGAAATAAGATTTATTGAAACATTCACTCATTTTAAATTATTTCTCGAATAAATAAAACAATAGAATTGGCACCTACCTACCTTCTATTTTTTGTGGGTTATGAAATAAATGGATTTTCTTGTTAATACTGCCTAATAAAGAGTCAAAAATAAACGTCATGCTTTTAACTTTTCTACATTTCTTTCTCTATAAATATGAGATTTTGTTGATGGAAGGTCCAGGTTTGAAAAGCGGGAGTATTGGGGTACTCTTTTGGAGTCAATACGGACAAACTTCACGAGGAACACGTTTGTATGCTTATATTTATTTAAGAATATGAAGTAAATCCGAGAATAAAAGCAGTTAAATGAGTTTGATGACCGACTTTGAATAGTATCAATATCAGTTTGTATGTCTACAAAACTATATCACTTAGGTCGAGAATTGAGCATCAAATTTTGAAATACCATGGTGAAAGTTCTCCTCGGTGTTTATTCGGTCCAAATTTACCATGCTTGAACCTGAACATCATTCAAATTATTTTCGTGGTAGAAAACAACATTTAAGAGAATTGCAACGTCTGTATTTTCCTTCAAAGGTTTTAACAAAATAAAAATTTTAATAATTTATTTTTCTTTACAGCAGGATATCCAAACGTGGTATGGAATCATTTGCGTCTACAGATAAAACTCCAAAAACAAGGTAGTTGTGTTTTGCAGGCTTATATGGGTGAATTCGTATTATTAGATACATAAATTATTACCTAGTATTAGGCATAATCCTCAGTTATCACGAGAAAGTGCTATAATGAGTTGATCATATCAAGAATATATGATCGTATACCCATTATTCTCGATTTATTGTCCCATTTATTTTCCCGTAATAGTAATCTACGAGACGCTTGTGTGAAAGACGAGAATATTTACCTAGAAAGAAGTGTCCACTAGGTGGAAATAACTCGCTATTTTTACCTGTAGTCAGGATTTATGAAAAGAGGCTGTCGAGTACAATGGTAAATAATATAGGTGAGTGTATGAGAAATCAATCCAAGGAAAGGCCTGATAAAAATAAACCACACAAGTGCAGAGTGAATCTCAGACCCACTATTAGCCTTTTAGAAATAATGGCAGTTGTACCTCTTTGATTATCCGTGCTATAATTCATTCATACTTGAAGTATCCTTCCCTCAAAGTACAAATACCTGTAAGACGGCCTTAGTCCCTTGACAACAGATAGGCATGAACAACCAACCGATATTCAATTACATTGGCCATTTAGTTTTAAGGTGTAGAATCTCTGGTGGAACTTACATAAGGGTAAAATTTCATCGAGTACTTATAGTTTGAAAATAAAAATAACAAACATTTTGAAATTTTTTATGGTACTCTGGTCTTCAGCTATAGAACTTAATGATGAAATTTGAAAAATAAAAACTGTAAGTTACGCCGAATTTTCTTTAAAGTGACCTATTTCGCCGAACAGTCGACGAAATCGAACACAATTGAATGTTTCTCATTGTGTGCAAAATTGCTTTCACACATCAAGCTGATGCAGAAGTAACAGCTATATAGATTTATCGAAAACTTATCGACTCGGGATCGCATTTGATTCTTCATTTGCTTACTAAACCTTGTGATTATAGAGTAAAGTAGTTTAGTAAAGGTAGCCTCAGAATTTGCATTAAAAATTGGCATAAACTTTCGAATTAATCCGAAAAATTTAACTGCACGTAATAACTACCCGTCTTTAAACTTTTATCGGTGAATATCTTAATCAGTATTACCTTTCACCCCTTGCAATACGTCTCTGTAAGGGAGTACACATGTACGTAGATGTAAAATGAAAACAGCCACCACGAAGTCGAACGTCGACGTCAACGAAGCCGCGTGATCGGTATTCAGATTTAAATGGCATTAATATAAGAATACTTCAACAGTGAGGTCCTAGGTAACTTAGACGCCTCTGGAGGAACGGCCTTCATGCGCCGGATTTTTATCTCCAAAACTGCAACAAATAACTGCTTCTTTCTGAAGGTCGAAAAATACAATTACTTGCTGCCCTTAAAACGTGAAATTAATCCATATTATTATCGCACCTACACACTACAACGATGAGAATTAATGTGTTGAACAAGACATATTTGACCAAAAAATCCTATACTAGAGAACATATTTCTAATTTTATTTCAGTACTATAAGAAAGTTTGGGTGAAACAGAGTTCAACGACCACCGTGCTTTGCAATTGCTGCGATTGTCTTGATTCATTCGTTAATTTTTTAGGAAAAACCCCATAGGTCTGTCTGGGTCCTTCTCTACTGTTAAAGCTTTCTCTGTTCTTCATTTGCTTTTCCTTGTGGTTTGAATAATTACTCTACCGTATTTTCTCATTAATCCTGTCTCTATTTCTGATATAAATCGAAGTACTTCCTTTTTTGTCCATGCTTATGTTATGTACAATACTCGTAGCATGCTTTCGAACCGAAAATGGGATTTTAAATTATTTGTAGAATAATTGGCTCCTGTAATACAGAATCCTTGAATCCTTGGCTCCTGCTGATCTGTCGATTTTTTAGTAAGATAGTTTATTGAAATTTCAATGTTAACTATTGTTTCTGTAACACTCTACAGGTTTAATGGGTGCCATATATTTATTATTCAATCTTTTTTATAGTTAAAACGTTCCTTGTCGCTGTATCTGTGTACTATGCGTGGTAACGAATGGAGAAGTGAAAGTTTTAATATGTAGGAGTGATATCGGAAATAGTTAAGGTACAAAGTTGAACAGCATCAACTGGTACACATGAAAAGGACCAAATATTTCTACGAGATAAGAGGCCACCATTTTCTTTGGGTTCCATGCGAGGCTTGGAGGGGACGTTTTTATTCCTATTCACGAAAAATGGTTAAAAGACTTGAGGAAACAAGAAAAATTCTTTAAAATTAATAGGAATGATAAGATGTTGAAATAAATTATGGAATTGGAAGAAATTATTTTACTTCAACAGTATATAATGATAAGAATTTTAGAAAACCGAAGTATATTAAAGTTGTCTCTGTTAAAATCCTTTTACTAAAATTCATTGGATAAGGCTTAGAAATGATTTGTCTTTTGTTCTCTTCATTCATCTTTACATTTGGTACATCCTGATAAAATTCTTTAAAAATATTATAAATAAAATAAATGCATAAAAACGTACATTTTTATTAATGTGAGGCAAATTAGATGTGATGTTTGGATTAAGTTTTCTGCTTTTGAAGGATTTTACCCTAACATTTTAAATTTGAATTCTTTAAAATATTCATGCCGGAGATAGCCATTGTAAAAGTGACCTACTAGCTCAACAACACTTTCAGAGATAGAAAGAGATTGCATTGGTCAAACGATGAGTGTGATGGGCCGAAGGACACAATACCAAGCGAAGAGTACACGAAAAAGAATGAGGTGGGGCTTAATGGCATGTGATAAGGTCAACAAAATCTAGCCTTGGTCCGTGCTATTTGGACGCTCTCCATTGACATTCTGGCTATGAATTTTACGATGTATTGAGCAGAAATTTACTTTCGCTCAAACTTATTGTTTTGGCACCTCACTTTCCAGTCGACAAAAAACATTACTGGCATCAAGTAATGCTGTCATAGTGAAAAGGTACCATTAGATCCATTACGACTCTAACCCTTATTGCAGGCACAACTAGTTTTACGATATTTGGATACATTTCGGAACCTAAAAAGCCATTAGTGTAGAAGCAATAATTAATTAACGGAACCTAGAGATTTACAGGGAAGTTAAGAAGAATACTTCAAGAGGCCCTATGAAGCAATCACTAGATGAATAGATAAGTCAAGGAGGATGTGAATAACACAAATGTATCGTTGGATTTTTTATCAATAGATATTTACCATAAAAATTCAAGCTTTTGCATCCCCCCTTATGAGTATAGTCTGTTCTCAGGGTAGAAATTCTAATTGATTACAAATTATAATTCATAATAATCACCATTAACTTTATTCACCCGTTGAATGTCAGTAGGTATTCCAGATTGCGTTTAATATTTTTCCAAGGTATTGAAGACATTTTTTACTGACCGAAGCATGAATTCAAGTGTTCTTTCATGGCATTTTTGTTGTGAGAGGAAGAGTGCTCGAAAAGCAATATATTGTTAACTACGACCCGAATTCACTTTTTAATTTTCTACAGGGTGCAATAACAAAACTATCAATAACATAATGTTTAAAGTACTAGGGGGAGAGGAGGTCCCATTGAAATATGTGGTCCGGGCCCTATGCCATACAACAGATTGAAGCAGGATTTTCTCTGTGGACGAGTGTAAACCCTACCTTGTGCCCCAGATTGGTACCTGTATAACTTAAGCCCCACTGATTTTGGTGGTTATATAGGTAGAGATTTGTAGACCGAAAAATATGCACATGTAGCCTTGTATTATTAAAATAAATCAGTAATATAATTGAGCTTAGAAATAGGAAGTTTTACTACTAAAGTTATGCTTTTAAACATTTGTTAATATTTTCCTCAGAATATATTTCTCGGTGTGTCTTTGTCATTAGAATAACATTTCAACAGTGAATATAAAAACAATTTTGTACATGGTATTTAAACGTTCGATTAGGACGGTGCATTCTTGCTCTATGTAGCCATCTTTTTCACAATTAGATTTGATAGCTTCCATTAACATATCATGTTTTTTTAATTATGGAAAAAATCAAAATAATTATAAATAAATCCATTGATAAAAGTTTAAATATTCTAATGATGAGCAATAATTTATTACATGTCCATTTAAGTAGGAAGTCAAATTTCTAACATCTCATAAAAAATTAAAAGCCGCTAAATTCTTATCAAATTTGGAAAACATTATTTAGCCAAGCACATGTGGTGCTATAAATCGACAACAGATGCCGTTAAGGAATTCCTTCTTCTATTTATAAAACTGATAGTTCTACAAGCACTAGAGTATTGGCGTTTGATTTTCATTGTCGTTTCATATTATCTTAGAGCTGAAAGGGATAATATTGATATCTAATTGGAAACCAATGGCAATTCATTTATGTGGATGCTCATAATTAAATACATTTAGAAAATTAAGAATGACGCAACGAATTCAATTGCGAAACATGTATACAGTATATCTAGAAATGTACATAGCAGTCAGTAAAAAAAAGAGTATTATGTAAATTTTGAGACATTTTAAACATTTAAATTTTTGGTATCCATTGATAATTACTTTAAATGACACAAATTTATTTCAGATATCTCCTATCATCACTCCTACTCTAATTGTGTTTTCAATTATTACTTATTTCAATTATTTACCTCCATGTTCCCCAGTATACTGCTGGATGTCTTCTAGGAAATACTATATATAGTTGCAAATACAAATTCAACCCAGGACACACCGAGTGAAGACATTTGATATGCAATATTCTGTGAATTTTGAAAACCATTTTCATTCATATCTTTGGCAACATTTAGTTCTCTTATATCTTCATTTTAAATGTGGAAAGCGTATTTTGAACGAAAGAACTTACTTTGAGATCGTATGAGTGGATTCTTTTATTTACCTTAAATCGAAATCCGAAACAACTTCTCATCTCAAATACTATATCTCATACTTTCGGTCTAATTAGAGGTATATTCCTAAACTCCTCATAAGTGATATGGGTCTGTATGCACCTAAAATCAACTTTTATCATTGCTATTATATACGAATTTCACCCTGTAGGTGCCATGTGGTGAAGCTCCTCTAATAATGAAAGATAACTATCTTACTGTTTTTCACTTAACTCTTTCTTAAATTGCGCTATCATAATCCTCAAACAAAAATAATCATTCATGTAAAACTATTTTATAACATTCAAACAAATAAAATACCGATTCAACGTCCATCGTATCATGTACATGATATTTTGGAATGATAACCAGCTCAACACACGTTAAGCTGTTCAACTAAACTAAAGAATTTAAAAGGATGGTTAGGTGTAAATACTCTAATCCGTCCCGTTTTCTCCAGGCAGCCTCTTTTTGTATAAAATATTTTTTTCTGCAATTTTCTTCTTACCTGACCTGCCTCTAATGTAATAGGTTGTACTTGAATCAACTCATTATATCTTTTGCTTTCGTTTCTTTGACGATAAAACATTATCAAAGATAAAATTCCCAGTGTTTGCCTCACCCCCGTGCTATCTGTTACTCAAATTCCGCATTTCTTCCTTCCGACTTCCTTCTGAACAGGCAGAAAAATTTTCCACCGCTCTAATAATCATATATTTCACGAAATCGAATTAAAGGTGCGAAATAACGCCAAACCCACTTCGTTTGATCCGAACATATTTCCAAACAAATCGAGATTGATTCCCCGCTGGCCTTTCCATGGATAGCATGCAATTGAAAATCAAAGCGCTCCAACCACATCACTCACTCGTCCCAGAAGGAGCCGAGGGCATCCATCCTACCCCCCATCCGGCCAGCTCGCTGGAGTCAAGTGAGCTGGAGGTTTTCATTCTCCACTCCTATCTCTCTCCCTCAGCCTTGCCGCCCGCCGACACCACACCTATTTTGACACCCACCGGAGATCTCCCTGCGGGAAAGGGAGGAGGGGAAGAAGCGTTGTATATATGACGCTAATGGCACTCGGGAGGGCGGGCCATTATTTCCGTATATCTCCGCTCTCTCTCTCTCTGCTTCTCAAAGCCCCCCTCCGTCACTAGTCGCTCGCTCCCACGCGCTCACCCATCGGCGGCGCCTCCTCCCTCCCACGGAGCGTTCACACATTCATACGATGGTCGGTGGAATTCGAGACGGGCGGCATCCCGCGGCCCTGTGTTGTGCCTTACGGGAAGGTGTGGAGGAGCAAGTGGGGAAAGGGAGGTCCCATTGAAATATGAGGTCCGGGTCCCATGCCATACAACAGCTTGAAGCTGGATTTGCTCTGTGGACGGATGTGAACTTTACCTTGTGTCCTGGATTGGTATTTGTCTAAGTTAAGCGCCACTGATTTTGGTGATTATATAGGTAGTGATTTGTAGACCGAAAAATATGCAGATGTAGCCTCGCAAAATATCATGTTACATTGAAGCATACAATTCAATCTCCAGCAGACGTCAAAAAGCAACCATGTCAAGAAGATATTTCCTATTTCATTGAATAATGTGTGTCTAGTTTTAACGCGCGATCAAGATAAATAGACCATCATAAGTTTTACTCGAATTTGTTTCTTTGTGGGGACTTTATTTTTATGAATGAATGGTTTCACTGGAATAATATATACCACGGCGCATGGGTACCTAATACATAGGTCTCATGTACGAACCAAAGGATAAATATCGAAAATGTCTATCATATCTGTTAATATTTGAGTATTAGGAAATTATTTACCAGAGAAATTTGCATAGTTGTGGTGGTTAATATCTTGGTTATAGAGTACTACACACTATCAATTTTGAAGAATTTAAGATAGAGAAGCATACGAGTTTTGCAGAGCGCAAAGATGCTTAAAGTGTTAAAGTTCCTACAATATTGTTAACTAAAATATTTGTGTCCTGGTGTACCAGGAAACTATACAGACTATGTGATACGTAGAGAGATTCAGGAAATCGTATGTTGAGTATCACGGCATATCCTTCAAAAGACATAGAAGGGGTGTAAAACATTGGGCTACTAGGCTACTTATCTTACTTGTGGCACTAGTAAAAATGTACCAGCTTCAGCTGTAAACGATAATAATATTTAGTGAAATATTGAGTAATAGAATAAAATTTCGTCTCATTATTTTTTCCATATAAATGTTCTTTCAAACTTTGTATCTATAAATCAGTTGGAATAATGCAATTATTTCATCTTTGTTAAAAGAAAATAGGAGTAAAGTGAAGAGTGGTAATTAGAAGCAATTTATAAAGTATTAATTTACAGAGCAGAGAAGATAATATTGGATCAGTTATTGAAAGTACAAAGTGGTTCATGGGTGGTGGTAGCTAAAAATTATAATCTAACATAAACACTTGAAGTGATAACAGACAATTATCTGTTGTCACTTCAACCCGGAAGTATACGGAAATACTTACTCATACGAGGGAGATCGGAACGGGCAAGTTTATAAGGAAACTCTTTTGATATTTTGCGAGAACGAGTAGATAAGCAGTCAATGAATGCTAGAATAAATATTTATGGAAATATTATGGTATGTTTGGTTGAGTGAGTAAATGGCACATTGAGAAATGGTTAGAAACAAAGCTTGGCTTGAAAGAATAACGTATAATGTCACCTTGATGTATTATTTTTTTTTCATGGATAAATCTGTGGGAGGCAGATATTGGGATGGATACGTACAAGGGTATGATGAGTGTCAGCATTAGGCATATAAATATATCTCATATATGTTCTTTATACAACATTTTGGTGGATGAGGCCCCACAATATTTATTGTGAGGTCATAATAATTTCAACGAGATAACAAATGGAATTTGAACAAATACATTAAAAAAAAGAAAGTGTTCGTGTTTGATTAGGAGAATGAGATTAACAAATGTCCTGTGTGTGTGTTGAAGAAATAACGAAACGAGCAGATAATTTTTCTAATGCCTTGGAAAACGGCTCGTGACAGATTTTAGGATAATTTAAGATCTTTAAAGACGTGAGTAAGACGAAAAGAAGTTTGTGGGTAGTTTAGTGAATTAAAATTCAGCAAAAATTACACTGTATACTGCATTACATTAAGTAAATAAGTGTTTGACATGCCGTTATAAACATAGGTGTCGATTAATTGCAGTGGGTATGGATTACTTTAGCAGCAAAAATAGGAGAGATAGGGTGAGAAATTGGTGGTTCATAAAATAATATGGTTCGCAGAAGTAACCAAAAAGGAGGAAATAAGTATGCCACGTTTTTTTTACTCACGTGAAAGAAATATATGAAATAGTCAAATGAAATAGTTAAATGAACACAAATTAATGAGAGGTGAACATATGGTATGAAAGAATGAGTAGTCAAAGAAAGTAATGGATGATTGTGATCGAAGAATTTTTCAAGGCAAGATGTTAGGAGTAGAAGAGAATGAAAAACATGAATAAATCCGATGGAGTAGATAGAAGTATGTAAGGGTAGGGTGAAATGGAAAAGATTAGTTGTAGGGAGTGAGTTCCCCTATGTATCATAAAATAATACTTTTACTGAGCTCACTTGTAAAGGAACTGTCCTGAAGACTGTACAGATAGTACTAGGATAGCCGTTTCTGGATATACAGGGCAACAAGAGTATCATCGCTGTGGGCTTTCCTGTTGAAACTCGTCAAAATGCTGCAGATTTTAACTTAGATACTTTCGCGTTTAATTGGACTATTCAAATGCTAAATGTGTTTGGAGGGTAATCGCCAAAGTTAATATTACCCTACTGTCAGATTCGTATTGACTTCTGCGGATGAGATTTGAGTCATAGAAATTTGTGCATAATCATCTTTACACACATGTTATTGAAAATTCTTCGACTTAAGGTATAAAATAATTTTTAAATGTAAAATTTTCCATCTAATATATAAACTGTCCACGCATTTAACCCATTCAAAAAAAGTACCATTAGGAAAAGAATGGATGGATTATACTTCTCTTGACAATTAACTACACAAATCACTTGTGAAACAAGATCTACCTTTCATGGAGTGCCCCCAATGTGACCCTGAAGAAGAGATTGGAAATAATCTGAGATCGGAAAACAAGCGACAGTCACCTTCGTGCAGATGGTAACTTCATTGCTAAAACCATTATTTTTCCGTCACGCGATCCACCAATGCTTGTCATCACAAAACATTTTAATACGGGTGTCAAGTAGACTTGATATTTATTCCCGTGGTAAAAAATTGACTGCATCACACTTTTCAGTTGAATTCAATTTAAACAAGGCGAGATTGCTGTGTAAAAATATTTTCATTGAAAATTTAACTTCACTTTTAGTCTTACTAATAATAATAGTCTTAATCTTTAGACTTAATGCTAACGCCTTTGACTAACCTACGTATTTTCTGCAGATAGCCACGATACTCTTACGAATATACTAACCAAATAATGCTGGTTCATGGAAATATTTGCTTATCTTTTTAATTCAATACTAGATAATAATAATGAATTCTGGATTTTATGAAAATTGATTATATTTATAATATGAGGAACGATACATATACATATATAAAAATATATATACATGTAAATGGACTAGTCGACACAAACACAGAAACAAAAACACATAAAAGAGGGACTCACTGGGTCTCGAATTTTCGGTGGTGCAACCACCTTTCTCAAGAGGAGTTAGGAACATATATATATATATATAACACTTTTGTGAATGTCTTACGGATGTGAAAAACAATTTTTATGAAGTTAGCACTAATGGATAAAGACAAAAACACAGAATCGCTCAAAAAAGGTAAGAAACTCACTAATTTCTGAATTTTTGGTTGTCCAAGGCACCTTCCCCAAGGATGAGAAGTTCTTTCCTTCCCTTCCTTGAGAAAGGTGCCTTGGACAACCAAAATTTCAGAAATTAGTGAGTTTCTTTTTGTTTTTTGTGTTGTGTGTGTGTGATTTATAATGATTCATAAGCCTCTACTGACAATCAGTTTCCTTTTAAGCAAGCATTTTCAAAATCTCATTGCATGATTATGTTAATAACTATGGAAAATCGGCCCAAAAGAGGAATATCATCACTAACTGGGCCTGACTGCAGCATTGAGAAAAACGTTTCACTCAACAACTTATAATACTATCTGCGAAGTAGATCTTAGCATAACAGTGTTAATCCTTTACCAACAATCTTTCATACATGATAAATCAACCAATTATTAGCATGTGTGATTTTTTGTAATTTTGACGTGAATTTCGATTAGAGTTGATATGGAAGAAGAGAACAATGGAATAGCCTGGGTATTCAATGACGGTTAGTCTCATTCGGATATTTTAGTTTGGACTTAAAGCGTGAAAATTCAGTTTCTTATCAATGACAGAATGTCCATGTTTTGCCTCTAGTGTCAGGACAGCATCAGTCATGTTTCAGATATGATTATACGAAGCGGTGGATGAAAGTTTTATTTCTGCGAAATTAGTTCAAAAATTCACACACGAGATCTACACATCTCTTGGCACCCGAGCGCGAAAGTTCTCCATTCTTCGTCTGCCCTCTCAATGGTAACCACAAGGATGAAAGGGCGCAAAGCTCATCAAAGACTCACCACGGTGCATGCAGTTAAGTAAATTCCAAACTCGTTTTCCGAAAAAGATATTCCGCAGAGATATATACTGTAACAAGCCACCACCTCTGCCGGGACCTCTCGAGCATTTAAAGAAAACGAGCAAAGAGAGGAAAAGCATTGCTACGGTAGCTCCGTCTCCATTCTAGAGATTGTCCCGCTCTGACCATTGCTCAATGTTGCAGCTCGTCCCTCCCCTTCTCCCGCCCAACCCCTACATACCCTCAATCGAACCCTCCCTCCCCAAAACACCCACCACCACCCTATGTCTCCTTCCCGACCCTTAATCCTCTTTCAAGGCTCCCAGCCTCCATCTGTCGGTAAAGCCTTTTTGTCTCAGGTGAGAGAATCCTGCGTGAAAAGGATGGGGGAGGTGGAAGAGAAGGAATTGGAGGTCTGGGCGACTGGTGGATGGCTGGAAATGCGTCTGTGAATAAAAAAAAGAAAGGAAGGGAGGGAGGCGGAAGGAGAGGGGTAGAGTGAAAATCTTCCGCCGCTTTCTTCTCCCCTAAACCGCAGCGACGGAGCCCCATCCCTCTCGGCCACTCAAGGTTCTTTCCGATCCAGTGGCGTCCGTACTGTTCCGAGACAGGAATCTCACCCTCCCACCTCCTTCTTCTTTTCTTCTTCGACTACCGAGATCTCCACGGTATTCTTTTCCATGCCCTCCTTTCATTCCCTATCCAACCCTTGAGGATGTGTTCGGTTGTGTTCGTGTGCGTGCGTGTGTGTCCACCCTAAGCTTTTCGCCGTTTCAAAGTGCCGTTGTCGTCGCAGTCTCTAACCAATCGGCTCCCTCTCCCCCTCTTGCTTCAACACTTGAAGATATCCATCCCCTGCATCACCCTAGCACACCCTTCATCCGTCCTTGGTCGGACTCTTAACCACATTAGAGGGAGGGTAGTCCTGCCATATCGATACGCCCAAGCCCTCCTTAGCTTAGAGAAGGTATTCGTTTGGCTGTGCGTGTGTGTGTACTTCACCGCTAGTGCACAGTATTCCAGCCTCCTCGACGCCTTTAACCCTCCCTGTTCACCCCTAACCCTTACCACCCACCCTCACCCCAACTTCCAATCACCTCTGTCCGTGGCCATTCTTTCCTTTTTCATCCCATCTCCGCCTTCTCCTTCTCTCACTCGAGGTTCCCTTTGAGTAAGCCGACACTAGAAGATTGGATCGGCATGAGTAACCCCTTCCTCTCTTTCCTCTGCCTCTTCCGACGACGACGCTCCCATCTTTTTCTTTTACACCCACATTTCTCATGAACTTCGGCGGTCCAAGGGAAATTAAAGTTTTAGAGTGTATTGGAAAGAATTAAAGTTAAATATTTGGAATATGAATGATATGTCAGCAAGAAAACTCAATTTAAATCACGGAAACCGAGAAAAAATCACCAGAAATGTAAAAGTATTTACACTCCGTCTTTATGTGATGAGTTAGTAAGATAAGTTCGTTTTGTCAAGTATAAGTTTCAGTATGGATATAGGAAAAAAAACTTATTAATGTTTTTATAAAGGTTATCATAAAGGAACTTATTGACCGACTAGTTATTTCTCATTCCATACTAAAGTTATTAAATATTCATGTTAGCGCAGGATGATTCTCAATCCAGAGCCATCCTACCAATTTAAGCGTGATCAGTGCGATTCTATTGCATTCTGTTGAAGCTACATATTTGTTTTTCGTGAGATTTAAAAAAAAACTTCGTATTTATTTCTCTGTTTCATATTTCCTAAATTAAAGTGATGAATTTTATTAATAAAGTAACTTATTCATTGTCTTGCAAAGGAGGAAGTGCATGCTGCATATTCAAGCATACATTCTGTAAAGAAATACGGATGATTCTAAATTTGGAGCACCACCACCGTACCACAAAATAGCTGGACATTTAGTCTTTAAATGTGGAAGATATAAGATTGAAACTCCTGTATGCCGTAGTATTTATGGGCGAAAGGAATTTTTAGAAAAATTAAAACACTAGGTTACTATATTTATCAAAATATTTTTCTGGCCTTCATCATTGGCGTCTCATAGCGACGAAAAATAAAAAAAATGCTACATTCCATCCGTTGTTCAGCTCTAGATGTTGATCAATAGCTCTTTTGTATTCATGGGTAAATATTCCATCAGCATCACAATTCTTGTTCTTCATTGTATCAGAATGAATAGAGGGACACTCATATATTCGAATAATGCTAATTTGGGTCATATTATAATTTTAACAAAGTGATATACGATTTCCCTCGTCCAATTGCATCTTTTAATCGAATGGATACTTTAAATTAATTTTACACTCCTATATCCTTCTAGTCACTATGTTCCATAAATATCCGTTTATAAAAGAGCCAAGTATAGTGTCCTCATACGGAATTTCACAAATAATGAAGAGAATTTCCACTTTCCTCCCCTTCTTTGCTACACTAGGACCCATGAGACCGCCATAAAGAAAACTTCACCAAACAAAAAACACCTCTTTTATATACAACAAAAGATAGCAAGGAAGTGATATGCGGAATACACAATCCAGCTTCATAATCGCCCTCCCAGAACGTGCATAAAGATTGTGTATACAACTAATAAAATAAACAATGGATTCTTTTAACCTCTCCTTCACCATTCGTTTTATTGAAGCTCTCTTTCCTGGAGAAGAAAATGTTCTACCGTTCAAATTCAACTTCCCCTCACCGTACTGGCACTCATGAATAAAAAAACATCCTTTGGCATTCCGATGGGCGGTGTGGCAGGAAGTTGTATGTGTACGCCACCAAGAGGGCTCAAGGTGCGAACCCTTTGGCACCTACCTGCAAACTCTCACGGTCTCCCTATTGCGTGGTGTCAGTCTCATCCTTCCTTTCGAACATCTCATGTGCTTATCAAGGCGCACACTTCAAACGCAAAATACGCACGCCGCTCAATTCCCTACTCATCTACTAGAATCCTTTCGAACTGTGGAACAGCATGTTCTCACAAGTGGAGTGCATTGTCATGAATGCCTTAAAAAGATTTTGTAGGTTGTTTGTGGATCGATATTTTTTCTTAGGTGTGATATATTACAAGGCTCCAATGCGCATTTATAATATGCGCCAGGAAAAATAAATAAACATCATAAAGTAGCCCTCTGAAGGCATAAAAATATACACGTTTTTTCGTAGATCCTGCAGCGGTTAATCTATTAAAAGACGTCGAATGTTTTTTTTACATTGTAAATTTTTTTCGACTTAATCTAAAATTAAGTTAAATCTGAAAAAGTAAAAAAATTGCTTATACTTTCACTTCTAGTTTCCTGTTTTTAGCATTTATTGTTCACCCAAATTACATTGTAGTTCATTTTTTAGTAATTAATTGTACTTTTGAATTTATTAGCGTGCTCACCTTCTTGTATATATTCTCAAGTTGACTTCCGGTTTACTAAATGTAATAGCATCAACAGCTATATTACTGTAAACCCATGATAGTGCCCATTGCTAGATTATAGGTGAAGACTTTGAGATTCGTCAAGTGTAGGGCACTCGTATCTCGCTCTTCCTGGATGAAAGAAGAACTAAGTATTTTTCATAGACTTTTTTTTGGTACAACTAGTTTCAACTAATAGCGGTCATCCTCAAGTATCCGAGTATGACGTCTACGTATTGCAACTAGTTAGTTGTACCAAATAAAATGTTTGGGGAAAATACCTGCTTTCGTTCTTCCGTTCAAAATGAATTTCCACGCAGCCAAGCCAGATATCATCCAGTGTATTGCTCTTCCTATTCTATACATATTCTATTTTTATAATAAGCAGTGGTTCCTGATCTGAACTAAATGGCCAAATTGGTCATATTTCTAAATGTTATCGCAATATCTTGATATCAAACACATAGATATAAATAAGAAAAAAATGACTATATGCAAGTATCAAATTCCCAAATCACTATTGGGGAATATCTAAATTATTTGTCATCGTGTCAATTCTTCATTAGTGCTTTAAAATTTGAAATACCTACCTAATTTAGCATTTGCAATAACCAGCTGTGGTTTCTTCGGACTTGGCTTGAGTCTGGGTGTAACATTAAACCGTGCGTAACCTGGTGCCTTGTGGTATCAGATGATAGGAACTAGGGTTTTTTTGAGAAAATACTTTGATCCAGAGGAAATCCAAAGCCGTCGATCTAACAAAACATCCTCGCTGGCACCTCAGGTTGAGGGCGAGACCTCGAATGGAGAATGACGAAAGTGAAAAATAGAGGAAATGAGATGCCTCAAACTACACAAAAGGTCCTCTCATTCACGCGTATGTAAGTTTTTACAGTAGGGCGTGTCGGGCGTGGTTGGGATTCCGTCCTTTGTGGCGCGCCACGCCCTTTTTTAACCTTAAAGCACACAGTGGATATGAGAAGCATTGTGTCCTCCCAGAAGTACGATTGATATCAAAAGGGGCCTGAATATGTAACCGAGGGAATGGTATTAGGGTCCACAGGGACGATGGAATAAGAGTAAAAGATAAGGCACGCTGTGAAGGTATTTTCTCACGCCCTCTTATTCCTTCACCCGGGAGGGGGATATTCATTTTACAATAGTGACGACGAAGGAGAGGTCAGGGCCTAATCTAGTTCGTTGAGAATTGACTATTAGATTTTAACATCGATATTATTTCTCAGAACTTCATTTAATAAGTGAACTTCTCGTGGGAGATTTATCAAAACTATTATTTTTTTAACTTTAACTTAAGACGGTTTGATCAATATTTTTTTAGGAAAGGGATCGTTTTCATGAAATATTTTTATTGCAATTGTGATATGTTAATGTCGGGCATTTAATTGAGATACAAGTAACCATCATAACTTCGGATCCATAGAAATATCGATGTTGTTTGCATAATGTGAATTCATAGAATCATCCGCTGTCGTACTTCGTGAATAAGTAAATCGCCTATTTGAGAAGTTCCGTCGATTTGGTTAAATTCTTAGTTTTCACAGTTTCACCCGCAAGTCACGGGTTCGAATGCCATGCCGTGGAAACCTATGAAGTTTTCATGTCAGGAATTTTATTTAATTCTGTTTTCTTAATGTAAGTGAAAGAAAAACCGTTCACCTCTCAGCTCAAGATAGTGATTCTGAATCTTAACCTCACATCTTGATGTTACCTCATTAATGAATCGAGTTTATATTGATATTATACAGAAGCAGCTCACTAAATTTAAAAACTGATTAATACTTCGAAAGGTGCTGAGGTAATTATTCAGCCAGGTATTCATGGTAAACAGACTATAAATTTTCAATTTGAAGGCAAGAGTTTTTAAAAACTTACTCGTGGTGTCATTGCATTTACTGCGAATACAGTAATTCCGCTATGTCAAGGGGTCACCTCTCTGCCTCCAGAATTTCTTCCTTCTATTTTTCATGGTTCGTGTCTCAAATGCTCCTCCCACAGGTTGTTACGGCAGCTCCCGAATTAAATGGGTATGGATGTGAGAAATCAATTCTGATGTCAGTGTGTTAATCTTTCTGTTCAATTTGCAATCCTCTTTAAGGGACAATATCATGATATTAAAATTCCATTTTTTATGTGAAATGAGCTTAATTTCATTTGTTTCTGACAGTTATTATAGCTGTGACAGAAAACCAAAAATATCATGGACGTAAATGTCGTACATTCATATCTCAGAACTTGCTGGATTACTTCTTCAGACAGTCCACCGACTTGTTTGTTATATTGTTTTGCTACTATTATTTTCTCATTGGATTTTTTTTCAAATTTGACCTTAATCATCTTCAACGTTTTTCAACGTCTCTGAACCTTTACTCAAAAATACTGAACCTAGTTTTATTACTATTTAGATACTATATATTTTAAATTGTGTTTCGAATTGTGCCATTTATTATTTTTTTTGAGGTTGGTTTCGATGCCTTACTGAGTGTGGAGTTACTTTACCTGAAAGGCCGCTAAACATTGCTTGCAAGCCAAAAAATTGTGACTCACGATTTTATCGATTTCGCTGCCCTTTCACCGATATCTCTTTTTCTTCCAAAATATCTCTTTCCTCTTCCAGAAGATTCCCTTCCTTCCCTCATGCTATTAGTGAATATAAAGAAGTTACAAGTGCTATTAAAAATGAAATGTGATTTGCATTATTGTCATTGTCATCATTTTTCCGTTATCGTATTTAGAATCATCTTAATTCATTGCCATTCAAGTGATCCTTATTTATCTTTATTTGTCAAGGAAATATTTAATCTTGTCACTTTTACTGAACGATTTAAACTTCTACAACATCCTATCGCAGTATTTCGCAGCTTTATTATTTATATTAGTAATTTTTTTTGAGAGCTTGTGAGTTGAGAATTGTGTAGCATCTTGAAGGCAAAACAGTAGGAATGTATTTACCAGCCACACCTCTTAGTACCTCTTCTGACCCTTCTAGAACCGTGTGTCCGAGCTGCCTGCTGTGATTCCCACCTTTGATGTGAGCGGCTTACCAATGTTAACCACCACCGCCTCACACTATAGTGTTAATTTCCATATCGTTATCAGATGCGTCGGACTGGGTCCGTATTCTTCTTGAGGTAAAAATTTAGGGCACGTCTCATCATAGGTCTCGTCTCATTAATAGGTCTGCGAATAGATATTTTTAGGGGACGGGAAAAACCGCTTTAGAGAATCTATATTATCCTTAGGAGTATCTTAAGTTTAAAACAAGGTATCTGATGTGTCATAAATTTGCGTTTTATTGGGCTGTTTTGTTAAGTTTAATTATGAATAACGGTAAACTAATCTAATCTACCGTTGGATTGACAGACATTGTGAGCTGACAATGTAGAAAGTATGTGGCTCAGTAACATATTAAGCCCCACTTCGTTTAAAGTTGCAGAGTGAAAGTCATTTCAGAAACCAATAACAAACTAGCATGGAGCAAGAGAAATCGTCAGTTGAGTATCATGGAACCGTTATGCTTAACGATATTTCCATTTTGAATGACTTCCTCTTTTGAGACTGTGAAAGTTTTGTAAAGTCAATAACCAAGGTGTTCTGAATTAGAAAATTAAGAAACACTGCAGAAAGACAGCAAAAAATTAGTAAATTCATTGCTGAAAGACTTCTTTTGGAAACGTTTTGGTTAGTGAGACTAATTATTAGGTATACTTTCTCAGTGTAAAGTGTTGGAATTCAACTTGTGAACACTGGCGGCTATGGTGACTCAAATGGAATTCATGCTCATTAGAACAAGCAAGTACTGCTGTCATTATTTAAATATGCGAAAAATTCTTAAATAATTATGGTCCCAAAAACCTTAGAACTTAAAAAATGAAACAGATTCTTTACTACTTCATTTTAAAAACTTATTTGAAAAAGTAGGAGTGTTCTTTTGGGGGTCAGAGGGATATGTGGAACACAAGAGACGTCTGATAGAAGTAGAAAAATGAAAGCAATATTCTAATTTAAATTCACCATACTTCTGGCTCTCACTCATATTCCTTTTAAACAGGGAAGAATAAATACTCCAACCCTGGTGTTAATAATTTTACACGCGAATCAATTATTAGACCAGCTCTATATCTCTCACAAATCAAACCAACGTGAGTGTTTATTCCTATGACTAAATCCCACAGTTTTCAATGTTATCATTTTGAAAGAGTGAAGTCTCATTAGAGAATCCCCAATTTCTGAAAAATTTCTTTAGCCATTTTCACATATATCTTTAAAATAGTAGCCAGTAGGTATACGTGTCATGATTCTACTTAATATTCTTACAAACACTTATGCTATAGCGTATCGCGAGTGTAAATCTCTCCCCAAGTCAAAAATACACGAGTTTAAATATTTTTGAGCAGTGTGCCTTGGATTCCATACCTATCTCTTCGTCACATCCTGAAAACTCTTGATGAAGAGCATTAAAACACACAAACTCTCTCTCTGACTTAGTTTACGTGATTTTGATTGTATGAGATGATGTTTAAGCGGATGAGGGATACAAAGTCTGGAGTGAGTCGATAGATCTGCGGCTTCCGCGTGGGACAATTTCATAAGCGGCTTACGATTGTTGTCCCTTGGCGTGGGATATAGTATTCTCTCTTCTATTCGGATGCCCGTCTGACCCTTCCACTATCTCTTACTCTTTCACAGCCTCTTCCCTATTTTCTACCTTCACCTCCTCCCATACCCTTTCTACAGTTTAATGTTTCCTTGCTGTAGGTGGTGGTATTTCTCCCAGACCTGAAAACTCCCATTTTATTGGAGCGGGGTAGCATGCTAGGGTGGATATGAGACTGTGTGTCATTTTCCAGCCACGAGGAATTCTCATTCAACGGAGTTCATGGGGGACTCCTAAGTCACATTTTTGGTCAAGGGAACCTGACCCCATATGGGGGTAAGTTTTAGGGATCTTGAAGCTCCGAAATGTGCCCCATGAAAATCGGGTAAATGTGATTTCTACGGAAGGTCTTTGGCAGGAGGATTGGATGGAGAAGGGAGAGAAGGAAGTGGACATACGTTTTTTTTCGGACGCTCCCCTATTGCTGTCTCAGGAATCCAAATGTATGTGCAATTCAGCCAAAAGGACTTATGGCATTTTGATGGAAGCACCTTCATGGTATGGGGATACTTTGAAAAAATGAAACTCTGTGAATCGTAGCTTACGGCACGTGCCATCTACTAGATGAGTTTGATGTGAAAACTTTTGTTAGCATAAAATATTTGCCATAATATGACCATTGACCTTATCAACAAAATTTGAATCTGAACATTGATAATTTGTTAATCATTTTTTTCATTGTGTATTCAGCGTTTATCAATTTACAAAGGGGAGAACATTCAATTATTTCGAATATTGAATTTGTTTTGACAATTTCATATGAATTATGTGAAATTTTATGCCTTGAAATTATACTACGTTGGTGTACATTTTGTAGTCAATTACCTGTTGAACTGGAGCCGCTAACATATTTTTAGGTGCTAAAGACTGAGAATAAATGAGATATTTTCTTAATCGTTATTCATTATTTAAAAATTCCACCTCCGCAAGATGGATGAATATGTGATAAATAAACAGCTGTATTATATAGTACGCTTATTACATTCTGTTCAACTATTTAGATTCGAACTGTTACTTCAACAAATGAAATTGCTTCTAATGAAAAGGTGTATATTAGTAATACGGTGATTCGCGCTACTTTTATTTCAATTGCTTTCTATTCGAAGCTCTCAAGTTCCTTTTGTTATCAAAAATGTAACTGTAAAGTCGGCATTGGAGAATAATATTGTTGAGGATATTCCTATAAATGTTTAACCTAAATTTGCTCCTGAATTAGTTACTTAAAATGTCATATAATAGTGCTCAAATCAAGCGAAATAAATGACTGCGTTTTTTTGGAAAATCCTAGGATTCCCTATTTTAGTGTCTGGGAAAATATCGATTGTATTTATCTGAGATTCAGACGTTATCACTCTTCTGGTAGTCAAAGGTGGTCATTCCAAGTATGTGACAACAACACCCCTCGCATATTTTACTGAATAGGTGTTTAATGCTGATCATAATGCGGCCTCAGTTACATCGAGACTAAAGAGACCCGGTAGAAAAGCCACAGAACAATATCTTCGGCACCTTCACAGGCAATTTGTTAAGGAGAAAGACGACGGAGTTTGGATCTATCCTAGATTATGTAGAAAGAATTCAATGTTGGGGAATTCCGAATTTCGGAGGATTAAGAGTTTTTTTAATGAAGATCATTAATCTATTTCACCTCGAGTACAACTTCAGATATCGAAAGTAAATTAGAACACTTACAATATTCGGGGAAAAATGTAGAGGGATAGAATAAGAGGGGTCAGACCGCATGAACCTGTGAATCATCATTCAGTTCGAAACATTGGCTAAGCAGAAAAGGAATGATATCGAGGATAAGATGGGTAGTCTGAATCAACCTGGATTGCGATTGAAAACTCTTCGTAGAAAGATGAGGGAACCAACAATGAAGAACATTTCCAAGAGGAAGCGATCGGAGGAAAGTTCTTTTAGCTCCTCACCCGATTCTCTTGTTTTAGTTAGAACCCCTTTTCTGCGTGAAGGAAAATATAAAACATTTACAAAAATTTAGCAAAAATATTCAAAGGTAGGCGTGCTGAAAGGTCAATTTGCAACCGTCAGTAGCGCTAGTGTTGAGGAAGTTAAGAGCAAATTCCCCTCTTTCCGTCAGATTGCTTTTTCTTAAATACTTGTGTGCATGTATATATTCCTCACGTCTTCTAGCACATTTTTTTGTGTGGGACACTGTGCTCTTGGTGAGTCCTAATGTGTCACATTCCTTGTTTCTTCATTCTCCTTTCAAAGATCATCCTCACTTTTCTTTCCTTCACCCTTCTGCAGTAGTCACTGTGTATTTTCCGTCAAGAAGACTTCATTTTTGCTCATTAATACCAATAGCAGTTTATCAGTATATTTTATGCAATATTATTCTCTCTATCATCATTTCAACTTTTTCTTTCTTTCCGCAACAATAAGTGACATCCTTTTTCACATCGTAAAAATTATCTACGAATTATTTATTTAGGTAAAACCTTAAAGAGGGAGATACATTCCTTCTAAGCTAATTTTTCCAGTTTCATTCATATCTTGCCATTTCCAACTGTCGCCATTATTTTTTCTTTTAATATACTTAGGTATTACTCATAATTTCTTCTGATTGCCAAAAATTTGGACATGTTCATATTCACTCATTCTCTACAATTCCGTAACAAATTTTTTCTCTTTCCCTTCCCAAACTTGTCCGTTTCATTTCTCCATTTCACCTTGTTCACCCAGCCCATTCTTCTTCCTTCCCCAAATCATTCTTTTATTTTTATTTCTTCATCTCTTCTTCTTATTTTTTTCTTGACCGACCCTCAACTCATTCTCGCCACTCCCACTCCTGAGACACCCCATCCAAAAAAGTACACAGAGGCAATCAACCCTTTCTTTCTCATCCTCCGCGTATATTGGCTTTCTGACAAGTTCAAGGAACAGCCCTCGCTACAGTATGCTGCACCATATCCTCTTTGAAACCCCTCGAACCTCGCCAATGTACTCTTCCTTCTCCACTTTCGCGGGAAAGTTTATTTTTCGAGTTTTTATTCGATTCTGGGAACCGGAGATTGAGGTTATACTCGTCCGGATTGGGTGTATACTGTTCCGAAGATATGAGGATTATTGTGTACAGGAAGGGAGAATAAGTGGAATGAGAATTGTCAGCCAGGTTTTCTTTAGTGAGGAACATTTTTGTCTTAAAGACAAGGGTTCCGAAATTAAGGCTTATGAAAGATGTACCAAGTGTGGGAAGCGGACCACGGAAAAGGTATAAGAAAACTCAAAGTGAGAAATAAGAAGTCTTGTATTTTTCATTGGTAAGAGCTCACATTTTTGGAAATTATTTCAACAAGTTAAGAGTTATTTTTCCATGTAGAAAATGTTTAAAAAATTTCGCAAAGAAAATAAATTTTGTTGACCAGAGTATTTCAGGATAATACTGTTAATATTAAAATTATATGGAAACAATTACATAGTAGTAAATTATGGTGACAACTAAATGTTAGACATTTTTATGTATTTATTTATTTGATTATATTCGTTGCAATTAGGCAATTGTCCTGGTGGCGACGGTCAAGTCTGGTCAGCTGTCACTCATGACATCTACATCTATATAATACATCATCTTACAATACATAATGATAATAACTTAAATGACATGGACATACATGCATCGCAAGAAGAACAGATCAGGACAAGAAGGCAAAGTATCTTATATGGAATGACACTTTAAGGATTACCAACTACAATACTACATTTACCATCACCCATGGGCTAGGTTTACACCATTCGAGAACATACTACGCACCGTCCATCGCCACACTCCGTCCATAATCACGTACTCTTCAATTTCGTACACCGTTCAAAATCGTGTCCCGTTAACACATCTTTCACTTTTGAAATACAACTTGTAATGCCGTGCACATCACATACAAAAAACATTTTAACAGTTACAATAGTATAACAATCACTGATCAATGGTTTATTACCCAGTGGCTGCTTTACACTTCTTCTTAAAACTCCTAAAATGGGCTAATAAAGGGCTCAAACAAACCTCCAGGTAGCTGGTTCCATTCAGCAAGATTTCTGTTTAAAAAAGAGTATTTTTTCTAATTTGTTTTTTTGCGTTCTTATTTTTATTTTAAAACTGTGGTCATTTTTCCCCTTAAAGTATGGTTTTTCTATCTCTTTCCATAAATCTTCCCACGCTTCGTCATTTTAAAAATTCTGTGCATCGCGTCTAACCTACTTCTTTTTATTCTATTTTTTAAACTTTCCCATTTCAATACGTCCAACATCCGTGACACTCTCTGCTCTTTTGTACTTTCCGAGTACATATCTTGCTGCCTTTCTTTGTACTTAATATTTGCAATGATTGCTACATGGAATTCTTTTATCAAAAAGGGTGTAAATATCCTTTTGTGCATTCTCTTTATTTGAAAAATGTATATGCTTACTCTTACTGACATTAATGCCCATATTATTATCTGTAACTCAGTCACCTAGGCGATTGATGTCATTTTGTAGAATTACTCGGTCATTTACATGCTCTACCCGTCTGTTTTTAATGCAATCATCAGCAAAGAGTCTTATTTGGGAAATTATATTGTTTGGTAGATCGTTTACATAAACATCTAGTTAAACATCTGGTTTTGAATCAGGAAGAGCAACGGCCCCAGAACACTGTCCTGTGGAACCCCTGCTATAACGTTCGCCTCTTTTGAAAATGCATTCCCTATTTTTACTTTTTGAGTTCTGCCTGTAAAAAAATTTTGTATCCATTGTTTTACCCTCAAATCTAATGGTAAATACTCCAACTTTAACAAAATTTATCGTGAGGAACTCGGTCAAAAGCTGCCGAAAAATCAATGATTACTGCATCAACGTCCTTTCCTTCATCTATTGCGTCGCCGATATATTGGCTTAATCCCAAAAGCTGCGTTTCACACGAGTATCCCATTCTAAACCCATGTTGGTGTTTGAATAACCATCTAACTTCCCCACCATTACCGAATATAGTCAGCGATTCTTTTTTCCATAATTTTGCAAACAACTGATGATATGCTTACCGGTCTATAATTTTTGGCTATTGCTTTGTCCTCTTTTTTGTAAATTGGGGTAATGTTTGCTTTTTTCCAATCATCATTGTTTAAAGTTACTTTTAATAGATGACTCAGGTACAGAGCTATTGCAGTATCACCAAGCTTCAGCATGTCAATCGATATATTGTCCGGTCCGACTGACTTATTTTTCCTCATCTTCCTTATTTTTTTCACAAAATATGAGTCCTCCACGATAATAGCATTTGTCGAGGGAAGTGAGCTGTTTTGTGCTATTACCCTGATGATGTTCTCTGTCGTTTCTGAGCTATTTAGGCAAGCCTTATTTTCCTTTTACTTTTTCATTTCCCGAAAAACATACGTAAAGCAGGAGTTGAAAATATTTGCTATTTCCAGAGTGTCGGTTATAATGTAATTATCCTTAGCTTTCAATGTGCTCACACGCCCCCTGTTGTCTTTCCTCGTTCTCATATATCTATAGAATTTTGCTGCATTGTCTTTCGAAATTGCATTAAAAAGAAATTTTTATCTGAAATATTTAAAAAAATTCAAAATACACATGATGACACTGATCATAATTATATGTCATATTTGGCTTCATTTTTAAGAACTTTTTAGAATTATTATTTCTCAGTTAAACTAAAAATTTGAAAATTAATATAAGACTATAGCTTAAGAAGGAACATCAATTTCTCCGCAACAACGAATACTTTTTTAGGACCGGCTCATCTTATACACCAAGATTCCTGTTCAATTCAAGTTGAAGTTATGGAATTGACTAACTGTTTCTAGGCAGGATGTCCACAACTCCTGGAGTAATTAAAAAAATACTATGCATATTTTATTCAAGGTAAATGGTATTTATGATAGCACCAATTAAAAATCAAAATAAACTCTTACCTATTTCCTACTATGCGTACACATATGAATGCGGAGATCATTATGCAATAACGGTCATATATTAGTTTATAATCAAATTTTATAATTTTACTGTTGAACGGATAAAAATCGTTTCTCTATGAAGTTGGAAATGTGTTAATATCCCCATTATGCTATTGTACGAGAGAAAGATCATCACAATCATATCAGAGGGATACATTTTAGCAACTATATACTTAAATTTGTTAAAAAAACCCATGGGCAATTAGAGATCAGACTAAATGCAAACCAATGCCCTAGGGGATAAAGTATTTTTTTTGTTATTCCAAGTAGCATTGTATGTTGTCATTATTCATCTACACTTATTTCATTGTCTATTTCAATGGCTGCTCGTTTCCCATACTTATAATAGTATTTCACACTTAGAAACCATAGTGCAAGTTCCTGTAGAAATTATTATCTATATTATTTGAATTATTTTACATATCGATTGAAAAAACTGATGTTAAACATCTGGTTTTGAATCATATCCTTTTCAAAATTAAGAAAATTTTCTCTATTATTATCTTTTTCATTCTCTTTATTAAATGTTTCGAAAATACTTTATGGTATGAATCATATTTAAAATCTCAGTTTTTAATCGGGACTCACTTCAGAAGCTTAAGTATTGTGTAAAAATATAAACATACGGTGGTTTGGCAAAGAATACTAGAATTAATATTTTAAGGGTAAATTGTTTTGGAATAAAAGCTACATGAACTTGTATTTTTCCTTTTAAAGTGCATTCCATTTTCCTAGACATCAGTTTCCTTCGATTCACGAAGCATATTTCATAGTGACTAATTCATAGTTCCATATTCACTAGTGACTGGGTTGCGATGGATAATATTTATGCTTAGTAGAAATAAATGTATAGAAAGTACGGTAAGCGTTGAAATAATATGAGAAAATGGTATAAAAGGCATTTTTAGACGAGCAAGCACGCAATGGGGAAGGATTGGGATAGGGATGCTGTGATGAGTGTAGGCAAATGAGTATATATAATACGCTGTAAGGACTGAGAGAAATATATAAGGAGTTGATTGGAAAGGAATGTCGGTGGGTAGCGTGTGATGATCAGGTGAATGTATTGGAGCGCAGACAGAGAGAGCAATGTCAGAGGAAAGGAGAAGGGTGAGGCCGGAGAAGGATAAATGGTACAGGAACAAAATTTACACTCGGTTTCCTCCTCTTCCCGTCGCGGTTATTATTAGTATTTGCAGAGCACTCTTCAATACCCGACTCTCCTCCATTCTCCCTATCAGCCAAATAAGCCCCTACCAATCTTATGCCAACATCCCCCCGATCAATACGCGCCCTTTATTGCTTTGATTTCGGTTCCAGCGATCTCCAGCTTCAGGGAGAATTTTTTTACATTGCTTCTCATTAAGTTTTTTATAACTTACTTTCCTTTTTCAATATTGTGAGCATGTCTAGCTGTTCTTTCTACACGTGAAGCTATTTAATGTGCGTTGCATCTTAGTGTTATCGATTGCACAGTTGCATAGTGTTACTGATTTATCGGCCATTCCACACTGATGGTTCTTTCACGATCAGGAATCCCTACAAACCTTCGCTCGATACTAATTTCCCAACAGCCAATCCATATGAGTTCTATTAGCACTTACACACAAAACGCCAGGATAATACAATATGTTTCTTTTGCATTAATTAGGTTTGTGTAACATTAAAAGATATCAAGTTGCTCCTTGAAACTACTTTTCTTTTTTACATAATTAAAATATGCTTTCCGTTGACTCTATATTGCTGAAATTTTCTGTAGTAGAACTCTAAACTTTGCCTTACATGAATCTTTGACATATATTGTAATAATCATACTATGGCTTCATGGTGTCGAGCCTAGCCAGTTGGCGGTTGGACAGAGTTTCAGTTTATCAAGCGTATTTTGTAATCGTGAGAGAAAAAAATGCGAACATTACTCTATATTTTTCCCATCGTCCATTTTGGAAAGGCGGAATAGAAATAATGGAGGAAACAATGGAGAAAAGTTTCGAACAAGAATATTGTTACTTTTTAGTGCAAAATTTAATTGCCATATATTTGGAAAAATGTTTTAGATATATGACAGTTGCCTTAATCATGCTTACTGGTAATTCATAAATAATATTGTCCTAATATTAGTTCTTAAGTAGGGATTTGAAAGGATATCTATCCTTAAAAAAATTTAATGGATAAATAGTCATGTTCACGGTTTATATTATTTATTAACAGTTTATCACATCGAAATATATGGCGGATTATTTGCATTTCTTATGACGCATTGAATTTTATAATGCGATATATGTAAGAAATATTGACTCAATTGCTAAATGTAAACGTTTTGGTCCAAAGTTGTAAAACATACCATTGAGCAAAAAATTTACTGCAAGTTGTTATCGTGGGTAATTATTTTATAAATAGAACGTATAATTTAACGATAGCCAAAGTAATTTTCTAAATTCAGTAAGTATTCCACAGCTGTACCATAATTCCATGAAATAATAATAATAATCCATGTAATTCATGAAATTTATTCCACGATGTATTTTAATACTTTAACGGTTATTGTTGGAAGTAATACACCGTAATTATTAATATTATTTTCAAATATAAATCTATTCAATGTAGTTTAACGAAAAAGTATATTTCGATAATCTCCTGATCTCAAAGTGTTGAGGACGAAGCTTTTAATCATTCATTGTCTATCGTTTAATTAATATACAATTTTGATGAAATGCACATTAAGCTGTTTACATTTTATAGTGATGGTATTATTGGTCGAATGCTTTTCAATGTATTCTAATATATTTTGTAGAGATAAATTTTGAAATGAAAATAAAACATCACTAAATATTTTACCGATGAAAAAGTGGATAATTATTTAATGTATTTCTCTTGCCATTGTTTTTGTTTTTAAACCTGTAAACATATGACATAGAGATTACTTAGAGATGACAATCATTGTTTTCTTCCAGTGTCATCGAGGGCTGATTGAATTTGCCATCGTCAAAATCAGGTGATCAAAATCGCTGAGGCATATGTGATTGAAGTAGCTTCCCATTGGACGAAGGCAAGCATATTCAGCAACTAAAATGAACAAGGTATGTTTTCGAAGAGAAAAATATTAGATCTATACTAAATAATAAGAAAATTGCTAGGTTAAATGCCGTATAAGACGATTTCTCTATTAGTATAGAGATAATTTCTTTAATTATAAACTCCGTCATAATACTAAATACCATTTGATTGTACTTGGCGCTTCTTGTCTACTCTCTTTTTAACGCTCCTTTCGTAATTTCAATTAAGGAGATTTTTTTTTATTTTTCTTGTTCCTCGAGTTATACGCATTCTAAGCGAGAACCATCGGTGGATCCACTCTAGTTCGCCAGGTTTGATCTTCGGAATTGTAAATTAGACAGGCTCCGAAACGACGATTTGCAACCGGATATCCTCTTTCGCGAGGACTATGGAGAAGGGCACGGCTTAGGGAAAGGGTCAGGCAGAAGGAGTGGGATGGAGAAGCCATCCAACCCCTTTGCTTTTGCTTATTCGGGTCTGGAACAATCAGCAGAGAGGTTGGGGGTGGAAGGGATAAGAGGACGAACCCAGTTGCGAAGCATGGACGAAGGTTTCCCCCACTTGGATCCAGTATTCGCATTGGGCCGGAAAACCCCTTTCCCTGGGCAAGGAGAAGGGTGCATATAGAAGACGGACCCTGAAGGACGGAGGGATTAGGAGGTTCTCCGGGGATGACTGAGGAATCTCAGAGGAGGAGGCAAAGAGGTTAGGGATGAAGGGTTGAGAGGAGGGTGGAACAGGAGTTCAGGAAGGGTTAGGCGAGGAAGGGTGGAGGAAAAGAGCTACTGCGGCGGAGGAATAAGTCTTTATTACGTGCTCAAGTACTTCGCAAACCCCTCGATTGGAGTTTCATGAAAATTAGTTCGGGGGCCAGTGGCGCCCTCTGGCTTCCCCTTTTCTCTCCCCTATCCTCTTCCTCTTAAGCAACAGAAGTTCCACTCCCCACTCCACTCGCTCAACCCCATGGGGCCAGAGAAAACCGACCCCTTCGCCCTCCTTATAAGCGTCCTTAACCTTTGGCTTGCCATCAAAGCCTTCCACCTCTACCTCTTTTGCTGTTTGATTTCTTCCCTTGCTGATTGTTCATCTCTTCCAATATCTCTCCCCGAAGTATCCCAACCAGTCAATCATGTGAGTTCTTATTTATTGCTTCCACGTCAACCAGTGAATCTCGTTCATGGATGGGGTGATATTTGAGTTGAGGTGTTGTCTGGTATACCGAGGGTTTTAATTAACCCAGTTGCCTTCCAATTCCAAACAAAACTTTCAATGATCCAGTTGTAACAAAGAATACGGTTTTGAGTGATTCGTGATGCGTAATTTCAAGCACAAGACTTAAACTGGGTATCGTGAAATTGGATTTGAGGTGTTTTTTTCAATGGCGGTAGTTTCCTCCTGGTTGAAAATTAATTTATAGAAGACGTTAATGGGCAATAGTTTTCTCATTTCCCCTGCCGCTTAAATCGACAAGTCGAATAAAAAGGTTTAATCATCCCCCATTTATTACATTTTTCATTCATTTAATCGATACAGATTTATTACTTTTAATGGTTCGCAAAGCTCGCCAATAAAATGTTAACATTATTGAGAACAGTCCTCAATTGGATATTGTGAATTTGTATCCTTCAAAGCTAAGATTTTATATTTTCACTGCTAGGACAATTTTATAGCATATTACATACCAATCGTGCTTTCCTGGGAAATATACTTAAACAAGACATTATATTTAGGAAATAAATTACCATTTTCGGTGTAATTATTTGAAATTCCTTGGATGATGTTAGAATTCCCGGGGGACAGTGGTGCCCTCTGGCTTCCCTCGATAATTCATCGTTACAATTAATGCCGTTTTATTTGTGTTATTTCGATTTCCTATTGCTTTTGTCAAACTAGTAATGCACGGCATACAAAAAAACCGCATGCAAAAGCCAGTAATTTATATATTCCACAAACAAATCATGATGTACATTCATGCAGAAACCCTTACACCTCACACACATGCAAACACACAAACTTCCAACTAGCATACACATGCACCTGATATCTTTGCAATGTTTAAATTTGTTCCGTCTTGTACATTAAAGGTTTTTGATATTTGTAAAGTGACTTCGATTTCTTACTATTATGATCTCTTATTGTTTGGTAAAATAATGAGTATTTGTATCTATCTGTACTGGAATCTGTCTCCCTTATTTTATTCTTGCGGTTTGATCTACTTAAGTAGTGTGGGGTCATTATAATTCCTTCGGCATCATCGTTAAACTCGTTTTTTCAGAACCAGTACGTGTCCTTCATTTGACGGTAGATTTACAAACACCAGCGATTATAATAATACAGTTGTATTTGCATTTACATTCTATTGGTATTTGTGTGGAAAAAAATATATAATAGACCATATCATATCGTACATTATTATTATACATGTAGTGTAGATGTTACATTATAAATTTAACCACTAGGGCGCCTAAAACGAACTTGATTTCTACCACTAGATTATTCTGATGGGGAAGTGATAAATACTAAGCAGTTATAGATATGGGTCCTCATTCTATATTAATGATTTACATGCATTAACTTTTCTTTAATTATAACGAAAATATTGCTAGTCACAGATGAATTGTAAAAATTATGGCAGAAAACAGTTTCCCCATTCATTTAGCTTCCATATCCTTATCAAAGAATAACTTAACCTTATTGCATCTCTTTTGATGATTTACTTTACGTGGCCACTTAGCTCTTCAGTCGACCGATTCCCTTAGTCCACTCATTCCCCGAAGCTTAACTTCTTTACCGTTCATGAAATAGCATCCGACCCTTATGCACTCAACTTTTACAGTTTACCCTCTTATCTCCCAAGTGACGAGGGTTTTGTTTGTGCCTTATCTTGAACACATATCTCGTTACTCTTCCTCCTCCTACGTTTCCCCTCCCTTAAGTCTCTCGTCGTCATGAATATTAAAGGAAAAAATACAAAAGAAATTTAATTAAAAACGGGATGTACACCCCGTCCTCTCTATCTTTCTTTCTCTATCCTTCACCTGGTACGACACTGGAATAATTGAATGCGTCGCCCGTCATAAGGGAGTGATTTATACGGTGGAAAGACTATGAGTGCCATGAGTACTGACCGGGTGAAGAATGAGAAGGAGATGGCAGTCAAGAGGCTTTCACAGCCCCTTTATGAAAAAACATATATAAAACTTATGCCACTATGTTTCATATAGTCACAGGATAAGAGATTTCCACTCGAGAGAATATTCTTGTTATTTCGTCTCAAATAACGCAATCTAGACCTTGAATTCTCTTCCGGGAGGATGAATGAATATTTATAGGGCGTTGAGTGGCTGATTTGAGGATATAATATCCGTCACCCTAAATAACTGTAAGAAAAAAGAAATTTGCAATTTTTTTTATACTAATGAAAATATTTTGATACGTCCTTTCCAAATGAAATAGCGCTTCACAGGACGAGCGAGATCATTTAAAAACAATATGGCAGCAAAGGAAACGTTTTAATTGAAGCGAATAATTTCATGTACGGCGTTTGCTAATTAAGGGAATATATTACCGTGATTTTAGTCCGAGTAAAGATTATTATTTAGATTATTTGAGCAAATAATTTGAACAGTTACTATTTCACGCTAATGAGAGATAAAGCCCTTTTCAGGACCGGAAGAATATATATCAGTCTACCTTTTTACGTCTAAATTTAGTTTTGATCAATTGGCCCCTAACAAGAGAGATTTTTCTATAATGCTAACATAAAACTTTTAATGCCAAGTATTCGTAATTTACTGACAAAAACTTGCTAATGAAGCTGAAATTTTGAGAACATATGAGTCTATTTGCTTATATATTAGACACTATAGTATTACTTGAAAACCTTAACGATGGAGACATTGCCCTTCCAGTTATTATTATCCGTGTGGATTTTACGCTTGTGATTGATTCTTTTTAATTGCTTGATGCTGTTGGATATAATTCTCATGTTCTGACACACCGGTGAATTTGAATTATTATTGCACGTTATTTTCCTACCGAAAATCTAGTTACGCGTGAATCTTTATCATAATGAGAAAAGGATGTATGGTCCTTATATACAAACAGCTACCTGTCAATGAAATTTTAGGTGGTTGAATCTACGTGAAGAAAGGTATACATATATATTCAATTAATGCACTGTGTGCAGGGAAACACCACCCAAGATGTTTTCCAATTTATCCCCTTCAATTTTTTCCTTTTTCCTTCTAAAAGTGTTTCCCTTTTCTCAAAAGTAACAAGTATATTAGGGTCACATAAAAAGCCTGAAATAGTGAAGTTGGATCAGATATTTTACTCTGGTGACAGTTGTGTATGCATTTCCGAAGTTTTCCGGTTGGTAATTTTTTTCGTCAATTGTACTCATAAAGCAAACGTTCTGGCGCGCCATGTTTTCATCATTCAATTACAATTATGGTTATTGCGTATTCATCGACGTTGGCGCAAGACACGCCAGTCGCTTCCTCCTATGCATGCATTTTTTTAATCTTCGCGCTTTAGCCGCTGAACCGTGTGTGTCTTGAGGACTGGACTCGACTGCTTCAAAAGCTGCGTGGGTTTGGATGGAAAGTGAGGCTGGTGGCTAAGGCTTAGGGGAGGGGCCGAAAATGTTTCTTTTTCTGTCGTGGTGTGGAAGCACGCGGAGCTCCAGAATGAAGCATAAATGCTCAAAACCACCATCAATATCTTTTTTACGTCTGGGACTGATATGCGGCATACATCTTGCCGTTTCATAGATGGGCACTCTTATAATTTTTATTACCATCTATCTAAATACCGGGTTACAGAATTCTTTCAATCCAAAACGGAGTATGAAATACAATTTTTTTCCTTCACGTCGGTCCTTACCAGTTAGCACACCAGGTACGTTCAAATTGCAGATCACTCCATTTCCTTTTTTTGCCACGAATTCTTGACGTTTAGCTGTTAAAACTAAGAAATAGTTTTGCTATTATTGCCGAGGAAAATTTACATTTTATCTCCATCATTTTCGGTTTTCGACCCGTAAAGACCAATGCAACCACGATGTAAATCTCGTGTGACTCCCGCTTACGTTTTACTGCCTCTGAAATATGTAAATGTTGTAGTCTTTGATTGCTGTCTAAAGTCCTTTTTCTTCGTCCATTTTTTATCAAAAACATCTATTCGTGAGACAGCACCAGTGATTTTTTTTAAACAAAGCTACCTTATATTTTTTTAAATTTGACATTTAAAACTTTTAATTCACCAAAAAAATAGTGCAAATACATTAATTAGCGTCAGCAATTTGAAATAAATGCTTCATTTATTAAAAACGCCAGTTTAAACCATTCAAATGTTAAAAGAACTTTTAGTGTTTTGTTTTTGAAAAAAAAATATATTTATAAAGATTTTCCGCCCATGTGGGGGGAGGAAAAAATTCAATTAAAGGCCTCGGTAGATGATATTTAAAATGACATGAAAAATAATTAAAAATTTCATTAATACGTTAAAGTGATTGATTTTTTTTTTGCAGCTAGAATTTAATCATTTAAAATTTTCACACCTAGGAAATCACTAATACATGCATTGCATAACCATCATAAGTATGAAATGTGACGACGTTACGTCGGGCGAGTTTTCTTGGGTCTCTAATTTTATGACTCGAAAGAATTAGCATATAATCCGACAATAATTGCTTCTCTTGAATTAGAGTTTCTCCATTGTTTAGTCTGCGAGTAAATAAAATGTTACTTACGCTCTTTTCTCCTTATACAAGGGACTAGAGACAATGAATTGGGAGAAGGGAAATTTTGTCTCCAACAACTTCATGAAAGGTTCTTCTAAGGAGTTTTTGTTATGAGTCCTAAGGTTTGGAATTATTCTATATTGGTAAATGTTGCGGTACCTGGTAATTATTTTTTACCACCTGGAATTTGCTGTTGGAGGCTTAGTAGTTGACGACTGGCTCTCAGAAAAAGCAGTAAACCATAAATATTAATGGAATCGTTATAAATTAAAAAATGAAATGTGTATTTGATGACCTCCACAGCTGCTAAGGGGAAATGGCGAAATGTTTAAATAATTATCTCGTGTGAAAAAAGAATCCTTTAGACAAATACTGTTTTTTTTTAATTTACTATTATTAAAGTATCGAGCACTTCATAAAAGCACAGGAAATATATGCTAATAATGACAGAAAATTTCCCGTGACCTACACTCACCGAAGATCACTTTGTTTAATCATTCTCCAATTAAAAAAAAATTAGTTTTAAATGCCCAGCAAAAATTAGTAGATACTATACTATATTTTAGAAAATTATTCTTAAATTAGTAAATATCTAATTAAAATCTAATCACTGTTTTAAAAATATTCAATAGCCGACAAATTAATGCAAACTAGCAACTGATTTTCGCGCCCTTTAGGTAAACGAGTTACTCTTTGCAAAGGTGTAAGATCTCCTGAAAATGGTGTAAAATATTCTATTGTTAATCACAGATTAATATGCATACTGCATCCAAGACTCAAACTTGTGTACTTATGGGTAGTTGACAGACATAATAACGATAGTAAAAATGCTATTTTCATTTTACTAGCTTTTATTTTATTATTTAATGACTAATTTTAAAATGTTCTTTTTATAATTGCAGCCTTAATGAAGCTCGATTATGTGTTTGAATTGTAATACTTTAGTATCGTAGGATCGATTGATTATTCTGAGACGATGACATTGAACTCTTCTATCTAAAGCCTGGGGATTCAGAAAAGTATTTTAAAGAAGTGAAATAGTTTTATGAGTTAAAGTTAATGTAAAGTTATTTTCCCTTTGATTCTCTGTTCATTAACGTTTAGCTATAATCCCACATTAAGTATTGCTGAGTTTTTGACTCATAATGGTTTTGAAGAAAATTATACTCAGTTGACTTGAACAAGCACGTATCGCATTTTTCCATCATTTATCAGCTTAACCATTTTCCACATTCGAAGGTCTGTTAAGTTTAAGCATCCCAGGGCTTAGGTACATTCCATCTTCACTTGCTGCAACGTCCAGACACCCAACCATTGCTTCTCTGCAACATTCTCAATGGCATGCATCTTTTCTGCCTTTCCTTTGGAGTCCCTGTTCCCTTTGGGGGAGGAGACGGGTGGATGACAAGAGAATAACGAGGGGAGAGGAAAAAATATGCCAGCAGGAGGAGGGGGCGTAAGTACGGAAGAGGAAGAGTAAGGAGGTTGGCAGCGGTGCGACAGGAGGATGAGAAAGGGGCCTGCGGAATGGGAATAGACAGGGCGCTCAGAGGCGAAGGGGTTTCGTTGCGGGTGGTGGCCGCCACCACAACGACTTGAATAAGAAATATGCACAGAAACCCCGTCCTGGTCAATGGATGGTCCGTTCGGCGACGTGAAGGGACACAAAAATTTATTAATGTAATTGCGGTCAGAAATCTATTCACTTGAGGGTGGTCTTTGCGAGTCAAAGGAATGGAAAGGGCATTTGCGTACGGTCTTCCACGAGTTTTCTGCCTTACCCGCGCACTGATGTTTCATATCCGTAAAAACAAATACAAGAGGTATAAAATTGGAAAAAAAACCTCAATTTGCATAGCGGACGTATTTGAATGGAAAGTGGGTCACGTCTGCTTTCAGTAGTGACAGGAATTTAATACATGCGCTTTTTTGTAAGTAAGCTGGATATATTCCTTTAACTCTCAAACTTCTAGTATTTTATTTTTGGTAAATGTGGCAGCGTAGACTTTTGAGATTAATAAAAGATTTTCTGTTGAGAAAGATTTTTTGGAATGAATAGAACACAATTGCCTCCATAAAAAGTATTTTGTAAGATGTTTCTGCTGAGTTTCATTTCTATTCACATATCAATCCGTGTCTACAGGTAAATAGCAAACTTAACACGTTTAATCCTTACCACTGTGATTGTAACATGCTGTGAACAGATATAATTGTGATGTGTCTTCATCTATTATCCTCTATCACGGATAACATTTTGAATAAATATTCTTTGCAAAATATTTTAGAATACCTTTAAAATGTTTTAACTAGAGATTAATTGGGCTATATAATACATTCTAGCTGTAGATTTCTTAGAGAAATAAGACCGGAATCGAATTATTGTCTGTTGAAATAGGACTAATTAGTTGTGCTATGGGGTGAGATTCCCATTTTATGGTTTACGGTAGTTGTAGGCGATTTAGACTTAGGCGACCATTGCTCCGAGGTGTTTCAGATAGTCAATCGAAATACTTGGACATGGAAATATAAAATAAATGAAATGTGAATCAATATCACTTGGACTTGGAGATAAGTTATTTGAATTTCCTAACCAATTCACTAACAAAACAGGTTTAAACGTTGATTTCTAATGATTATAATCACTAATAATTATTAGTGGAGATGTTTCTTTTGATTCACTTTTGCTGTGCTTTCATAGAATATTCTCCTCGTAGGTGCAGACAACATACTCTTCTTCACTGTCGTTTTCATCAGAGCCAATCTTCAACCTTATGTATCGTATTTTAGAGTAGAAAGTTATGATGTTAGATGAATTTTATGATAAATTAAAGCCTTTCACTGAGTATTTAAACAGTGGACACAAATTCTATGTTCTGTGATTTTAAGGAAATACATTAATCAGACTGACGGAATTAATTAATTTTGATTGAATTCCTGGAGTCATTACTTTTAATTTACCTTTTCCTTAAGACATCATTATGATGGTTCAAATAGCACTTCGATGGAGAATCGCATTTCCATTTCTAGTTGGTATCAAAATTTTAATGACTCAATATTGCCGATTTTCACTTCCTCTCAGTAATATACGTCTTTAAAAATCAAAGAATGTTTTCTTCCTCACGTTTACGACTTTGTTAGGATATATCATATTGGATATGCTAAAAGCTCGTTTTTTTAGAATGTGCTTGCTCCCATCTCTTCATCTTCCTTTTTGTCTTTCTCATGGGCCATCAAAACGTCCAATGACCTTGCTCATTTGATGTATGTATCTAAGTGTCCATTCCATTTTCATCTCACTCTCAACAAGATACATTAGTTAAATATGCTTGACATTTTCGATAGATATTTTTTAACATGTGACTCTAATTTTTCGTCTTTTATTGTTCCAGATAAAATTCAAATAGCATTATTCACATAAGTTGTGAACTTCTCGGATTGAATGTCAGTTGTATCAACAGATATTCGACGCATTTAGCGAAACATGACAATTATAAAATAAATTAATTCATACTATTTTGAAATATGCAAAATCATCTATCAAGTAGAAGTGTGATTTAAATTCTCCTGCGTAGTGTTATTCACAAAATATTTTTTTGAAGAAAGCTCTATTTATTGTCTCGCAGCTCACGTGATTGGGAGGGATGCAGTCACTTCACCTGTAGGGATACGAGGTGACCAAAGGGTAGGTTTAAATGAAAATAAAGATTGGGAGAGCGATGGGAGTGACGATGGAGGAGTGGGGTCGAGTAAAGAAAAATATGATCCAATTACACGTTCCCTGCGAGACCACCTACGAGCGACAGTTCCTGTGATTCAGTGTTTTACAGGAACAATGGCACATACTCCTTTCCACCCTCACCCATCGGTCCCTTAGCCATCCCACACCATCCGATTCCTTTTGCGCTGACGTCATTTAAACCCAGCTATTTCCTCGGCCAGTCCCCAACCAGCGTGCTTTCTTTTTCCTCTCTGCACTCCCGCCCGACCTTTTTACCTCTCTTCGTTGGAGCCTTTCTCTTCTTGACCCATCACCAGTTCTCATTTGTCCTGTTCCCTCACCCAAACTCCACTCTGCCATGCTTCCTTTACGTCCACTCTCTCACCTTTATTCGTAATCCGTTGGCCTAAACACGAGCCATTATTCTACAATCTTAACTGTCACATTCTAACTCAGTCCTCTCAGAGAAAATCAGAGAGCGAAAATAGCAGCATGGCGAAAGAATTCATTTGGTTTTTTTCCAGGCGACAGCCTAAAAGAATGACTGCAATGCGCGTCTCTTCTAATCCGACTTCGATTTATGATTTAATGAGGGGCTTAAAATTATATAAGCATAAAAACCACTCTAGGTGCACACAACGTCAGGGTCGAGTGCATAGGTCGTTCAATAGCTCCTTTAAATATTCATCAGATGGAAGGGTGGTTTATTTTTTGTAAGCATTACCTTTTACCAATCTACTGCTAAATTTTCAGCCATATTCATCATGTGATTTTGTTTTAATTGTCGATTGAAGCTATAACCTTCTGCCTATTTAGGAAAATGGAAAAAAATAGGTATCGCGCGGTGATTATATACTTTTATTAAAACGGTTTAACACCGAATGTCATCTAAGCCGATTTGGATAAAGTTCATGGAACATCTCTGTTTCCGACTGTTTATTTGTAGATAAATGAGTTTAAACGTGGCTGTAAATCCACAAATGGTGAACATCGTTCGGGAAGTATAGTGACTTCTTCCAAAATGATTGACAAAATCCACGTTATGGTTTTGAGTAATCGACGAATCCAAATTTGCGAAATAGTTGAGGCCCCAAGCATATAATAAGGTGCAATGCTTGCAAATTTTTGCGAAATATTGGTGTGACAAAAATATCGGCAGGGTGATTGCCGCGTTTGCTCTCAGTGGAGAATAAATGCAATTGATATGTTCCTTCGAAGGCTAATTTTATTTTTCTGATTCATGTCAGAAAATTTGGGTAAATTTACGAAAAGATTATAGAAAAAGAATGGATACCCTCCAACCACGATTCCGAAAGGTCGAGTTAGTTCAACTAATTACTAATAACAAAGGAAGATTGTGACATTATGACTTAATTCCAATCAAAATAAAAAATACATATATTTTGGTATACTATCCAAATAAATTAAATGCATATTGATTTGAGAGAAACATTGAAGGAGGTATGGTTAAGTGAGATGTAATATTTATCCTAATACATTCTCCATGCTTCTCTAGTTGTCATTGAGTGTTGCACCTTTCTTAATTTAATCTGCCATGAAAAAACGTGTGGATATAACGTGGCAACAATTTTATGCTAGTGGTGAGAGTGAAGTTCGAAGTTCTGCGCGTTTACTCGTATGAACACGTGGTGTAATTTTCATGAACACAAATAAAAAGTGACTTGTGAGATAGAAAATAGAAAACCCTCAATCCTCTCTACTTTGCAAATAATAACACGTGATCAAAATTGAAGTTATAATACGAATGTGTAAAATTTTCGCCTCTTTTTGGATACTTTTTGGGTGGGGAATCTGTGTAGAATTTTGCGCCATTCAGTTTCGCAGACAGGCAAAAATTCAATCTCGCGAGCCAAGGAGAAGTGAAGCGTTGCTCGCGGTCACGTGATTCCCCACGAACACATTTCGGAGCACGGGATGATTGGATTCTGGCACTTATAGGCCCGATGCGTAACGGCAAGGGAAAACGATGGCTACGGCCGCACGAACATCGTAAAACAGGCACTCGACTTTTTCATTCCGTTAAAACAGATTTTACATTTTTGGATCCACACCCGTGTATCTCGCTTCGTGCCATATCTCATTCTACAGTGATTCGTGAAGATTTTGAAAAGAGTTTTCGCGTCAAGAACCTATTTTTCAAGCATCTGAAAAATTAATTTATGTGCTTCCGATCACCTCCTCCGACTCCAAATAAATTTCGCTACAAGTGCCTAGTTTATTTCGTTGCAACATTCATTTCCTAAGCATAAAGTTTTCCCAATTAACATCGTTGTAACAAAATGTCTAATGTTTTTGTAACATCAGTTTAAACAATTGTTATAATTCGCCATGAGATTTTTTGAGTTTTAAAACTTTTTTATGGATCAAAATTGTTCGTGAAGAATTACGGTTAGCATGCCTGTGTTCTTTTCCATTCTCTATAACGAATAAATATTTCCTAGCTGAGCAGTCCACCTGCTTTATGCCGAACACACCTTAAACTCTGAGCTTAATTACTGATGCACCTTGTCATTTCTTGCCAAGGTGAATATTTTAAATATTATATGGTATAAAAGTAGATTATTACTTTGATCAAGCTTTTCTGAGCCATGGAAATTCCTGAAGAAATTTAGAAAATTTCAGTTTCTGTTACCCTTGGATCAAAATATTTCCCATAGTAGAAGATGATTAAAAAAGGTGATATTAACAAATTCAACATTGGAATACGGTGTTAACAAACCGTAACCGGGAACATGCAATTTAATCTCGAGTTGATAGATACTCCAATCTAATATAAAACTTCGAGGGAACGTTGGCGGTGAAATGGAAACTCTGCGAAAGAGCTCAATCGGAGGAGTGAACTAACAGTACCCCAGATTTGTCCTTCTCTTAATTTAAATAAGTATTTATTGATAACTGGGTGCAAATCTGTGTGCCACCAAAATCATTCCAGCACTTCCTTTTACCTCTGTTTCGTTTCTTCATGAAGCGAAAAGTCAATAGATCGGTTTAAGTACTTCCAGCAAAATTGAGACATTTATTTCGAGAACATTTGACGTACTTCCAAAGGGTAGTGTTACCAGATACTTAATTGAAGCCACCTATTTGAACTTGTTTGTGAGAGCCTTCGGGTCGAAGAATGTGGAAACATTTTACCGTCGAAACTTTTTGCCATTCTTTTTCTTTGATTTCAGAAAGGCAAATCATAAAATACACACTACTACCTACCAAGTGAAATAAAAATGACCTGCACCACGATGTGCTACGTCCCTATCCAACGCGACCCATCACACGGAGAGGGATAAGGGTTCCTCTTCGCTTATGACAGAGCTGAAAGATGATGGCTAGTGATAAGTCGGAGTTATGACTCGCAGACTCGCGACGGTTGAGATAAAAGGTGATATGTGTGTGGATAGAGGGCACGACGCCTAAGGAGGGATCTCGCGATGCAAAAATCCGCCGGAGTTGGTGGCAGAGGGATGAGGGGTATGGGTGGTGGGAAGGATTGTGAAGGGGATCGATTTATAAACACCGCTGTTGCCGTGCTTCCCTCTTATTCCTATGGATCTTGATTCCTGTCCCCTCTGAGGCGCCGAGGCAACCCATTCGTATGTACCTACAATCCTCCATACTATGGCGCGCTCTTCCTTCCTACGCCTCGTGTCTAACCCCCCACACGCCCTTCCCTCCTCATTCTCTCTCTTTCTCTTTCCTTATGGCCTGCCAACTTTTTTCCTATCAGTAATCTATCCCTTCCCTCCAGAGATTTTTACATCTCAGTTTCCTATTCTTTTCTTCTAGGTGCATAGGTTGCTCTTCCATGTTTTCTCACATTGTTGTGCTTTCGGAGCAAAAATTATGCGCGTGTATCGCCTCTTTCAACCTCTGCCCATTTTCATTGATCTCTGGTCTCTTTTACACCTTAGCCGAGTTAAGAAGCCGTTCTTGAGCGCTCATTATCTTATTTCTGCATCCTTAATCTTCTTGTCACAATATTCCTTCGCCTTTCTAAGTCAATCAGTCAGAAATACGTGCCTTACTCCGAGACTACGTTTTCCATGTTTGACCTTATCACCATCTTGTTCAAATATATTTCCCGTCGGGTAGGTCATACATTACGAAAGCAGGAATGTTGCGCTTTTACTTCAGCCCTGAGATGAAATTAAGTGCCAGGCGTATCTATCCAGTCAGAAGTGAACTATGTACTTCTTTAATTCTGTCACTTTTCTGCTCTAAAATTTATTATTTTTAATTAAGGTACATTCTTTGAATGAACCCTCCATGAGATATCTATTATTCCTGTGATTTGGATACTTAGATATTCCTAATATTATTCTTCTAATTAATGCTGTCCCTATATAAACTTGTATCTATTTTTATATTCTGACGTTACAATTCATATATATCGTGTTCCAAAACGGTATAGCAGCATAACTAACTTCCTGATTCGATGCAAAATTAAAATGATATAAGGAGGGGATAAAAGGGATTTTGAATAGGGGATGACTGCATTTATTAAAAATATGACAATAACCACATTGCTATCTTCCAATTGTATAATGAATGCCAATCCCTAGACGTGGAATATGTTGAGTCAACCCTCATCCATGTCTAATTGCACTAATACTTAATATACTTACTCGTTTTTAATACTAATATAATTTTCGATCAATTATTTCTCCAAAATGTAATGAATAAATATAGTATTTCAGTGTGAGCCTATATTACAATATTAATATTAATTTTTAGCAAAATACGTTAATAGTTTTTATTTCTATTTATAGTTGTTTACTTTCGGTATTCGTTTAGGATAATTTTTTAACTATTTTAATAATAATAATAAATAAATAATTTTAACTATTCCAAGTCTTACTATTTTAACCACATTTTGACTTTACATAAGTAATTTCTTTCATTACTTAGAGGTGCATATACAAATTGTTCGTCGATATAATTTAATTTTTAGTCAACCAGTAGAGTTTAAAAATCAATTCAGTCTTTCATTTCCAATACTTAAGACAAATGGATACAAAATAGGACAGTAGTCCTACGATTGCAATTGTATATATTACTGAGAAAATGTATTATTAAGTGATTGAACAAACGTTTACATGGATAGGAATATCGTTATAATGGAATGGTAACGGTTTATTTCATAATGGTCTAATTATATATTAGGGGACTTACTAGACCTCTTGATAGAGCGCTGGCCTAAGGGAAAGAGTTCGATTCCAGGAGATATCCATCGGTACCTTCAGCTACACCCATGCTGTGCGATTTTTCGGGTTCCAGATATTTTTACTTCATGCGGTACAGGAAAAGGAATAGATTCTCCTATCCTGATGTGTCAGTGTCGCACGCCGTTGTGTATAGAACCGAGTGAGCTTTACCTTCACCTATCAAACCAACCTCCGAGTTGACAGCTGTAGTTAGTTATTTTTTGTTTCAAACTTATCAACATCTGACAGTATCATTATTCGCGTGCAGAAGATAAGGATGATTAGAATGAAAACTTAAGGGAAAAGAAAGATGATGAAAGATTCCCTTCCAAACTAATTCTACTTTCTTAAGCTATGGTTTTATGCATATAGTAAAGTTAGAAGGAATGACTCGGTGTAGGTTTTTGCTTGTGAGATATGCAGTTCCCAAGATAATTCTTGTCAAGCGGTATTAGGTGCTGAGTGATTCGATAGAAATGCGTGCAAAATACGATTGATGGTCATTATATGTTTATGCTCATACAGAAATATAATGTTTCACTTTTCACTGATCCGGACCATACCATTATATCCTGAGCTTTTCTAAATGTATTCAAACAAAGATCTACAAAAACTACTGGACTAGCCATGGCAATAATATTCAAGTCGTGGTGCCGTACCGAAACCTCTCCCCTCTCCGCACCGTTTCCATCCCCTTCCTGGACCCCATCCCACAGACCACCTTCCCTTCACCCACACACACACACATCCACCCCACCCCCACCCGCCCACACCCTCTCCCTCACTTCCTTCCCTGACTCACCCTTTCCCATTTCCTCCGCCTCTCCTATCATTTTTTATATTTCCCCCAACTCCGGTCCCAGTCTCTCCTCGACCCAGCGGGGTGCCTTTTCCATGAAGGACCTTCCGTGTGTTTCTGTGTGTGTGTGTGACTGCGCGCGCTCCCACCGAATCTACATATGCATTCCGCTTGCTAACTCCGCTTATACGGAGCTGCTGACAGGGCTTGACCAATGTACCTGCGCCCACCGCGATATCAAAATACACGCGGAGAACCTCTGTCCTCTTAGGCCGAAAGAGTGGGGCAGGGACGGCCGGGGAGAGGTGGAGAGGGGAGGAAATACATAACATGCATGCATACACCATGCGGAGTCCGCGAAGGCACGGATATCTCCGGGTTACGGCAGGAAAGCAGTAGCACTCTCGAGGGAAGCGAAATAAAAGAGGGGGAGTAAAAAGAACGCGAGACTTAGGAATGACGAATAAGAGGGGCAGAAACATAAATGCGGGTCGCTCGTTATTTCGATATATCTCGAGATTTTTTTACGACACCGATCTTTCACTACACTCCGTATAAGACGAGGAGGATATTTATGAGTGAGCCGTATCGTACCTATTCTCTCCCTCTCTTTTCCTCCACTCTCTTTATCACTTGCCTACTTCCCTTTTTCATCGTCCTCGACGTCGTCTGCATAGTCTGCGTGCACGCATCTTCATTATCTCCCGCCCAGTCATACACTCGAGAGTTATCCCTACTAAGCTACATCTTATCAGCGCTTTTCGTGATATGTAAAATGACGATGCAAGACTGTGACATCGTGTCCGTCCCACAGTTTGTTCATTATAGTAGACAACGGTTTTTCAATTTGAAATTCTGCAATTATTTCTGCGAAAAGATAGACATTTACGCTTGAGGATCAACGTTCGTGAATGTTGGGTGTTATTTTTCGGCCAATAATTTGGCATAAACTGAATAGGTGTGTTTGGTGGAAAAACTTTAATTCTTTGCGGTAAGATAAATTATGTAGCAGTTTTCTCGTTTCGATGTGCAGCTCAGGATTATTACGTTATTGTTGCTCATTTAACTTTCTTGTGGCCAAAAAAAAGTCGGAGAAAAATGAGTTTTACTTCTTAACAGAATATTTTATTACTTACCCTCCGTTACCCTAAGAATTTACTCTCCACAGCTCTTGGATTTTCATCCCCCGAGCAGTGACATTTCATTTTAATATAAATATGATTTCAGTGCAAACTTCAGATCGATGATTGCTTGGTATTCCTAGAATCCCATTAAATTGATCCTTGGAATCCACCCACCGACAAAAACATCTCATTCCAATTTTTATATGGTTTTAATGCAAACATCAATTCGCTGGCCACTTGGTGCTTCTTGCATCGCACCGAAATCCTCTTATTTCTTGGGCAGACTTCTTGTCCCTTACTTTCTTCTTCAGCCTAATTTTAACCTCACGCCTTGGTGATATTCACTCCCTTATTATATACTTTGCATCATTCCCTAGCTTCCCACCTCGTGTTCTCCGTTCCCCCGCCCCCACTTCTTCCTCCTGCCTCCCACACCTCCCTATTGGAGTATCCCCTTCCATATCACATTCCCCCACCTTCCCTCCCATCCCTATTCGAACCTTTCCTTTTCCACTTCTCCTCCTCTCAGTCTGGCGTATATATTGGATTTATGGCGCTGCCACTGTGGGATTTATTTTGTTTTTGTTTGATGGCGGAAGGATTGTGAGGAAATGGGAAAGGTGGGTTGGGGAGTAAGGGGGGGGGGTTGTGGGGGGTGCGATAGGGTTGGGGGAGCGGTCTCAGACCATATATATGGGGGGCTCGAAGGGGAGGAGGAGGGGGTTTGGGAGTGCGGCCCGATGGGGGAAGAGGAAGAGTTTAGCGAAATAAAGTTTTCATGCTCTGATATTGGCGGCGTAGGTTGCGTCGTGGAGGGAGAGGGCGGGTGGAGCAGCAAGGGGAGGAAGCTCGAAATTTATGCGCATATTATTACGAAAAGTTTCTTCTCAATTTTTAGCCGCGAATCACAAGGGGTTTGGGAATAAAATATTTCTTTTTTGGTCTTCCTGGCTGAAATTTGGTTTATAACGGTCTAAAGGCGGTTTTCCTTCTATTTTTTCCCATACCGAGGTTATCACATCAAAGTCGATAAGAAAAATAATCTGTTTTAAGTATCTTTGTTGTTATTTTTTTTGACAAGACCATGTTTAATTGGAACATTAAAAAAAATAATTCCTTCCTAAAATGTGTACTTATACTCAGTTTTCGCTAGCTTTAAATAAAAGAAAGCAATATTAAAATTCCAATTTTTTGTGTTCATCCAATTATAATGTTTTGGGCTGATACTTGGGTATTTTGGAAAGAGCAGTGATCACATAGGAACATGGGAAGACATTGGTGTAGAAAACTGGTTGAATTATAATTGATAGGCATATTGTGAGAATTTTTACACATTCTACCGATACTGTATATATTTACAAAATAAGTCAACGCAATATAAGCCATCGGTTTTAGGAGTCATCGGTTTTACTCCATATTAAGACGGATCTTTTAAAAGATATTTTTCTTCCATTTTATACTCTCCAGTATGACGACTTCGATCTCTCCCGTTATTTGTTCTCACGAAACATAACGTTGCCAATAATTACTCAGTGTCATGATTTGACACTCCCAAACGGAACAATGAGTAACACTGTTGTAACAATGGTAAATCACAATGTACCAAACGGAAGTCAGTAAAGAATATTAATTTTCCATCCGGAATCTCAGATTATTTAGGTACATTGTAAATTTGCATGATGTTTTTATTACAGTTGTCCTCGTGACCTCATAATGTTGAGGAGTCTGGAGGCTCCTAAATTTCTTATAATATTAATTTGTATCCTTTTCTAAGAAGATCTGTGACTGACTGAATGCTGTAGGTTTGCTTAAGCTAAAGTAATTAATTCCGAAAAAGTCACATTAGAACGAGAATATTCTTCAGAAACCTCCCCCAATTACTTATTAATGAAAAGAACAATAACATCATTATCAGTCCGAATATGCTACCCTCTCTGTTCTCTTCTCGTCGAGATTCTTCATTTCTTCATACATCCTTACAGCTGCCTTCCATTACAAGTTTGGCGTATTCCTTTCGTGACCTCCGTCGTGGTTCTTCCCATCCATTCTTTCACCTTCCATTATGGTCTTTAGGTTGCCGTTATGCCTGAGAGCATATAAAGGCACGTATTGTTAGCTATTCATGAAATGCTACCATCATAGTTTTTATTGGTCTGTTATACTTAATCACGCGATTTGCCGCCCGAGAATTTGTGTTGATTCAATGGCGTGATTGCATCGGCTCTTTCCTTCCAAGTTTCTAGAGAATGGACTAGGTGCATTTGCATCATTGAGTCCGTCAATCACTCGAACGAATATGCGCGACTGCCGCAACTGCGAAATGACTCATGATAAACGACGCGTTTAAGCTCCGTCGCAATAATTTTCCTCTCCAATGGCGAAGTAATAGTGCCTTTGAGCTTCCACCGACTGGGTTTACTTCGTGGATGCCCGCCCCACCCCTTTTTCGCCCTCCGAGTCCCCCATCGCTCTTCCTTCACCCTTGCTCCCCTTTATCGCCTGGCAGCTATCTCGCCGCACCCTCTCGCCCCAAACGCGTCGCCGCTTCGTTCGGCAAGGCCCTCCGCCTACTTATACATTCCTGTATTTCTGTTTTTTCTCCCCGGGTTGCATGGAAGAGTCATGGCGTTAAGGTGAATAGAGGGGAGAAGTAGGACGGGTATCAGGGATTCCGCCAATGCGGGATGAATTCCTTGATTCCGCAATGTGTTATTCAACTTTTTGTCTCGATTACTACGTCTGCCTCTTGGAAAGCACTCTTCGCTTTCCATGTACCACACAATCTTGAATTTTTTACAAGACATTTTTAGAAAACTACCGCGAGCCTAAAGAGTAACGATTCGTTTCAAAACTTGAGTTATAGTTCTTCTTTTAAAAATGTCTTCATATGTCAATATAAAATCGAAGTTTATTCAATTGTGGAATCATGGATACTTATTTTTAAGTTGCGTCAGGGGAATATGATAGTTGACTCTTGGGAAGATAGTTTCTAGGGACTCGACGTTCACGGATAAATTTACCGATCCCTGCGAATGTTTTTAAGTGTATCTGCATATCTTTCTCCCGCTCGCATGATTTATTTTTACATCTTCAAAAACTTCCGTGGCGACAATTAGACTAATTATTTCGTTATCTATAGCTGAAGAAGCAGTCATAAAATTGTCAGTTTAATCCTCATGTGAACGAATCGTTGAAACATTAATACTTATCTCATAATTTTAGTTTTAAAAATCCCGTTGGTATTATTTTTTCCAGTGGTTCCATTGCTCTTCTCATTTGATTATATAGTATGGAGTTCGGCCGGTGCTGAGTGGTGTAGAAAGCCATAATTTAATTGACGCATCCTGTCATGTAATCTTGTCCAATCGAAGAGACTCTGCTAATGTGCATCTTTTCACTTCGCCTTTCCTTATCTTTTTATAAAATAACTGTTATTAATTTTTTTATCCACACGGTCTTTCTCTGCAAAGCCCTAGATGGCAAAAAGCGTGAAGGTGGTAGTGATTCCGAAGACAGTACGTCTGAATGATTATGCCTTTGATTTTATTCATCAACATTATACCCGTAACCAGGGGAAGGAAGTGAAGATTGCCTCTAATTGCATAGGAATACACATACATTTTACCCTGCAAGCCGCCGCGAGTACATGTTTCAGGGTGTTTTAAGTCATTATCTGTTACGATAATTTGATCGCAAGAGGCAATGGTAATTACAGTAGTGGCATTGCATCTGCGGCAGCAGCAATTTGAATAAGCAATAGTGGTAATTGGACCGCAAAATCTAATTTGAATATTATTCGCGAAACTAATTGATATCTGTCGAATCGATCATTGAAACCATAAATTGTGCTCGACCAATCTGCGATTAGGCTCAAAGGTGAGACGATTTTGCAAGCTAATTAGTTTTTGCGCAATGTCTCCTCCCAATAACCCAATTTGACGGGTTTTCCCCATCGACGGCAGCAAGCCCTATAACATGAGCCCAAACCTACACTGGCCTCTGACTGCATCCTTGATACAGGCCGTACAAAATTGCTTTGGATCAGCAAAATATCTTCATAATTCAAATCTCTAAGTTAATTAATGCTCTTCAACGGCCTTAATGGCATGCTATTTGAGTGCTAATTACAGTACGGGTGTTTTCCGATTGTTAAATCATTGACGCATAAATAAGCACGTGACCTAAAACATTATTTTAAATCTAAGAGACAAGTTTTCAAACTATGGCACTATTTAATCATTCTTTATAGGTTTTGTAATTATTGAAGCGGTTTATTAGATCATAGATGATTTTTTTTTACCCATAACTATCAGTTTACCATGTGGATGTTTTAAGTAAATTATCTACTCAATATCTACTAAAGCCTTGAATGCACATGCGGAATGAGTTGACGATAAATCGTAAATTAACATTAAAATTCATAGTTTTACCTGCTTTTACGGTTCATTCAACCCCTCTCTATACAGCGTAATAGCCTAGGGATGATCTACATGTTCTTGACTTAAATAGGTGCAAAATCAGAACTATGGCCAGCTCAATAATTATCCTTCACTCGGTTATTTTCGTAATTCAACTCGAACATTTTAAAATTGACTACGAACATTCATATATGCAATTCTTCAATTCGGCTTACATAAAATATTATTTGCGCATGTTTAAAACTTATTTTTGCTCAAATTATATAGCAAAAGATTCCTGGGACATAAGTGATACCTACTTGCATGTGGTGGACAAGTAATGCAACAAGTGTCATATCATAATGAACAAATTCAGGTATTTATTGGTTGAAGATAGAGAGTATTAAATTCTATAGACTGTTGGATGTATTGATAAATGCATGCAACAATCATTGACATGGATTGGATGTATTGCTAAGAGAAAATGCGTCATTGGATTCCCAGCGAAATTCTTAAAAAGCATTAAAAGTTTGGGTCTTGTCCCCCTAAATATAAATAATGACGTAATATAATAAATAAATAATGTTATCCAACCAATATACACATCGCGCTCGCTTTTTTCTTGTAACAATTTAAAAAACCTAGTGGAGATCTCTGAACATTTTCCAATCCCTTTAATGGAATTTTTCAATTGGATCCCAAATACTTGTAGTTTATTCCAAATGTCATCTAAAATGTTAATTAACACCTCTCTCTTCCTTTGTCAGATCATTTGATCACCACCCATTAAATTCAACCCACATTTTTAAGCCTAGCTACGCTCTTTTGTGTGAACGTCATGAAAGGTTTCATTTCATATTATAATACCCAAGTATTTGATCTGTTCTGAGAAGTTTAGTTTGGATCCCAGCTATTTCATCATTTATGTCTTGTTTATTTCTCTTTTATTCCATAACATCAGAGCTGTACATTTTTATTTTTTAATTCTGAACTCAATTCCCAGCACTAATCAGTTTTTTATAGCTTTAGGGAGTAGCCAGCAATCTTACAGTGTTTTTATTTCTCTGTAATTCACTGTTTTGTCCACGAATAATTTAATGTTTATCTAAGGTGTGAGCTTTGACCGTTTGAGTAATTCCAGAGAAGTATGGACCCTGTACCTGTGTACTCCTAAATTTTCGCCTGTTTCTAATGAATTTTTCCCATCGACGACTACTATTTAGGTACGTTTGGACAAGAAGTCTCCAATGCAATTAGGCACTTTCTCATTATTGATACCCTTACTTATGCTAAACCCTTTGCTGTTTGCGGCGTACTATGTTCCTATAGGCGATACAGACCACCACACTACTAGGTACTATATGTTCTCAGCTTTTGAATGATATCTATGTTAAAGGAATCGGTTCATAACTACTGGAGTTCTTTTTATCACCTTCTTTGTAGAGTGGAGTATTATGAGCAAGCAAGCTTCCAGTCGCGAGGTATTAAGCCTTCTTTTATCAAATTGTGAAATTCGGTTTAAAGTTAAGTGTAATGTCTTCATCAAGTTACCTTGGGATTCTAGCCGGGATCTATTCCAGATTTGGGGTTGGATTGTTTTTATATTTCGGAACTGTTTTTCTTATATGGGGGGCTTCATTTTTTTCACCAATTATTGTAGTAAGGGCATTATGAAAAAAAATATTTAGAGCACAAGGCCTTTGTATTGGCCTTTTTTAGGCGGTCTGTAACAATTTTGGCACTTTTGCTTTTAAAGAACGTACATTTGCACTTTTCCCTTATACTCTCATGCATTAAAACCAAAAATATTTTGGCTATTTTAATCTTCCAAATTATGGCATAAAATTTTGCCTTGAAAAATACGTACGAATTGTTTTATGGATAATATTTTCTCATTTTCTCGACATTCTATGAGTTTCTCTTCTAAGATTTCTCTTGAATTTTCTCATTACTTTTCACATTCTTTTTAAATTTTAAATGATATTTTTTGACTTCTTAAAGTCACTCTGTTCCCCCTGTCGTATATTTCGTCGGTATTAAATTAAATTCTCTATCTCGTAAGAATATTAAAAATGTTTTTCAGGTGTGTGTGCCAGATCTTTCAGTGGCCTACCTGAATTTTAGTAGTTCGTACTTTTATTGCTCCCGAAGCACATTAATTTTTCCTTTATCAAATAGACCTACTTTACAATCTACTTAAACTTTTTACGAACTTTGATTCAATTATACAAAGATTCGTAACTCTGTATTCGCTAATACCCCAAATTTATACATTTGTGATAAAATATTCCGAGTTAGTCGGAAATAAATCGAGTCCCAATATTGTTTACCCTGGTTGACGATTTAGCTACTCTTTCTCACGAGATATTGTCGAATGTTCTCAGACGTTTATGGCTGAAATCGCGAATTTTTTACAGTTTTCCTTTGAAGTAATTGTCGACAGAATAAAGTTCTCAGCGACAGCAAATGTACTGCTGAAATGCTTGGTGAATAATATGGAAATGTGATCACCAAATTTTGACAGAATATTTAATTAGGAGTCATTGGGTCTGTGTAATGTATTAAAAAACGTCTGTCATTAGAATTCAAATACATCCCATCAAACGCTTTCTATACCGTTGTTATTGCATTAATAACGATAACTACAGGGTTGTGACTTAAATACGATCTGTACGTATCCTCCCACTCCTCCACCTAGTCTATTGTCTCACTTCTCTGTAGATGATGAAACTTTCCAGAAAAACTTGCTCTCTGCTATATCTTCAGTGAGCCAACTTTCAGTTCCTGTGACGTCTGCTTTTTTGATATCAAATGTGTTTTATTCATTTGATCTTTAATTTTTTACGCTTCGGTAACTTAATCAGATAAAGTTGCGAGGTGGTTTTGAACTGGTATTTAAGGTAAATTCATAGTCAGCATAAGGTAAACGATTAAAAGGATGATATTTATAAATTGTACAACCGTGAAATATACGTTGCTTTGAAAAATTGTTTCCTTGGAGTTTCACCGGATTTTTTCCCAACAGAGTTTAAAGTAATCAGCGACCACCAAAGCAAACGGGATGAGAGGCAAGGCGACGCCAAGGGGATTGAATTTAGCTTGCAATTTAATAATATTTTTGTCTTAATTCAGAATTATTGTTAACAACAATACTTTTCTACTGAATATACTTGCATATGCAATTTCATTAGCCCTTAAGTGATTAGATGAATGGGTCCACTGCATTGCATTTATAACTGTTGAACTAATACAGAGAGAAACACAGCATATTCTCTTGTATATCTACCTTGAAGAGAGCCTTTAAGTATGTTTAAGAAATAGAATCTAGTGTTGCATTATTTGAGTACGTTTAAATTGAAATAATTTAATTATGGATAGATTATTGATATTTAGGGTTAATAGAAAGAGTACTGTTAGATAACCCCTTTTCTTTTGTGTTGTTAAACAAATGAGAATAAATTTATCAAGTACTATGCTGCACAGAAGCTTAGTAAATTAAACCTCTTTTGAAATGTGATTTATCCTGCATTAATATCATTTTGAATTGTCATTTATCTGGATATAATTTTAGTTACTCTCTTGTTAACTTCGTTTGTTTGCATTTTGCATGCATGTAATGTCCTCAGTTTTAAATTCCACGGAGGGAAGGTTAATACTATACTGGGCCAAAACACTATTTCGAAGGGGTATATTTCCCATAGCGTTGTAAGAGACAACCAAGGAAAACATTTGCGTCTTTCATTTCAGACAGCATTTTGCAAGTGGTTTCCAATTTATTTATGGCATTCTAACGACCGGCTTTGCAGTTGCTCGATTCCTTCACGTCATAGCTCGTCTCTCCTAACATCAGGCGTTGTCCTGCCATCGCTAATCTATCAGCAAATCAATCTCCATCGGCCCCCTCATCCTTCCGCAATTCAATGCCCTCCCCTCTCGCAATCCCCTTTCGCTAAGCCTTTCATGGGCCTCGACGGACACGTCCCGTCCCCCACCTCGATCCCTTAATTGGCAAAGGTTAACATCTAATTCTCCGTCTAGGTTTGCCACCTGGAAATCCCTCCTCCAGTCTCACTCATTTCACTCCCCACGCCATCTCCCCCACCTATCTCGTCTCCCACCCCCATTCATAGTCACACCGGGGGTCTCGCAATGCACGCGTAACTTTCATGCCTCTTGGTGCCGTCCAACCTTCCCTCAGTTGCACCTGTCCCTGTCCTCTTCCCGTGCACCGGGTTTGAACGAAGAAGCCAGGAAGCGAGGGCATATCGCTTACCCTTTGATCTGTACGTTCGAAGCAGTGCCGATTATTTCTAATTTCCTCAAGTACAACTTAGTTTACGAAGTAATCGTCTCACTATGTTTACATATTCGCGCATAAATGAATCAAAATAATGTCATTTTGAACAAGGAAAATATAATGATGGAGGTACAGCGACCTTCTCACTCAATTTAATCGCACAACCCTCCTAATACTTGCGTTGTAACAAGAAAAGCTTTAAGTTAATTATGTGATTATCGGTAAATGCTGTATATCTCCATCTAATTATAAGTACCCAATAAAATGTGAATAAAAAAGAAGGCTTTGATCGCTGAAATATACCTTCATTCGATCAGTACAGGAGGTTAATGGACAGCAAAGTTTTAAAGACTAAATTTTCTATTGATCATAAGGATAAAGGTTATATAATGTAAAAATGTTGTTTTCAAACAGTTTAAATAAAACTAGAAATGTGAATGGTAACAGTCATTACCAGGTGTTATTGTGGCCTCTGTCCGTTAAAGTGATATCGGTATGTGCGTGTTTTACTCACTATGGCATTAACCATAAGGAGAGAGGTAATTCCATTTGGAAGGGAATTTGGGCTGTAGCGGAAATTCGTATCCTATTTACATCAATCGTATTGCCAGCAAACTAGAAAAATGTAAATCTATACATTGGGTGCGTGATAAATGAGATGATACCTTTAGTTGTTTCATTTACCTGCGTGTCCTTTATGGCTGCAAAATATTCATGTATTTCAGCTTGGCCAAGAAAATGATAAAGTAAATAACAGGAATAAGTCATATAATAGGTCTTCAGTGTCGTACGAACACTCCGGAAACGTTTTATGCTTATATTAATGACAAAACCTACAGGGGAGAATTATCATTCAAATTTGATCTTTGAATTTTTATTCTTCCTTACTTATGCTAAGGTATTTGCAAAATGGGTATTGCAATTGATATACTTTATCATAATTTAATATAAACGTATTAAGATAATGAAAACGGATGTCTTAAAAAATTATTTCCAATATTTGTGTATATTTAGTATTGAAATTTTATGATGCAAAAAGCTTAGTTATGCTAGTTTGCACGAAGATTGACGCTAAATTTAAGCAAAAATCTGTCTGATGAATTTATCGTTGTATGCCTATATATACCTACAAATATTTCAGAGTATATCCGAATTAAAGACGTCATCGTATTGTGGTTCTGTTAATGATTGTAAATTGGCAATGTAATGTATCAATTTCCTTTATTTGAAACATCAGTTTTGTAATTTGATTTACATTTTACATTCATTCTTACGTAACTGTTATTTTTTGTCAACCAGTCACAAACCACTTAAAATTATTTATTTATTATCGACTTAATTGGGCGAGGTTGAGACTAAATAGTCCCTTCTTCCACCTAACCCTTACATTACATACATTACATTGAAGACAATTACATACAGCCAAGCCCTGGATGCAGAAAAATCCACCCAGACGGGAATCGAACCCGTGACCTCTCAGTTGGTAGACGAGGACGTTACCCCGCCGCCACCGGGGCCGGCATTAAATCTAGTTACTTCACTTACTAAAATTAGTTAAATCAGTGAGTATTACTAAACTATTATTAGTTCCTTAGTTAAAAATACTTCTTTCATTTCGATAAGTGAGTCAAGTAATGGATGAGAAAATTCCGGTGTTCACAAAAAATAAGAAATTTGTTCTTTTATGTGCATATTGCCAAAGATATTTGAAAAACTGCGAAAAGAAAACTTTTTAAGAGTAATATGCAATTTTCTAACGGTTGAAAAAACGAGTAAAATTTAAGTGCAAATAAAAATGACGTCAAACGAATAACAGCCATTATTATACTTAAATATAAGCTTCAACTAAAATTCATTTCATAATTGTGAGGATAAAAAATACGCCTCTCTATCCACTAGAACATTATATATTTTTAAAATAATTTATTCGTTTATTCCTTTGGGTTCAGCTTCAGCATATCACGCAAGTTTCCTACTGGGTGTAAATTGTCCCAAATGGTCTTAGGTGCCCATTTCCAATACAAAAGAAACATCTCCTAACACAGAATGACGTGGTTTATGCGATAAATTCTATGGCATTTGCGTCACGTCATTGGCGCTATACTTTAGCTTACACGAACTATTTCAAGATATTATGGGGAAAATAAGGAATAAAAGAGACGTATACATATTTTTTTCACGTGAACAAGGGATCAGCAAAATGATATATCAACGATGTCACTATGATCGGTATTGGCACACTTTGACATTGTCATGTCAATTGAAGAGGTACTCTTGGATGTCCTTATTTTTCATTAGCTCCCAAGGACATGTTAAGTAAAATCCTCATAAAAGATTTAATACAAGTGCTCTAATTCTCGTGTCTGTTGTTTATTTAATGTTCGCCATTTTGCACAAAAAGTTTGAGGCAAGCGTTCCTACTGATAAACACGCAATAAATTTCATTTTAGAATTTTTATCCACATTTTTGTACAATTCAATAATTTCTTATTCAGAATAGTTTTCAATATTTTTACCATATACTTTAATCAAAATAGTCCTGTAATTGTTAATAGCATATTCAATGTTTTATTAACGGATATGAAACCTTATTTATGTATATAATTTTGTATACACGTGTAAGAATGCATGTTTATATCGCGTGTTAGTCTACTAAGTTTTTGTGGCAATCTGCAATGACGTATATCCCGTTTCGCCAGAATATATACCAGACCCTCCTTTGCATTTCTCATATTACTGCTTACATCCAAGCCCTTATGTTAAGGCAATGGGCATGGAAGAAATATCCGTATCAGAAAAGCCAGATTTATGTGAGAGTTGTCAAAAATATTGCGCAGGAAAATTTAGAAGATGCTCCCTTTAAGCTTAGGACAATGGTATCGCGTACCAGGATATTTGTACTCCCCAGACTTTTATTCTGCAACCTACTCACGCATTCAGTTTATTTTTCATGATAAACCTCTTTCTGTTGCGAAAAATTATGCTTAAATTACGCCCTCTTCCTCGCTCTAATATAAGGGTCAGGCATTATGAGGAAAGCCAGGATGGAAGAGTCCCAGTTGGCTCTCGCCGCCACACCCTCTGAGTCGCTTAACGACTCCACCCTATCACACATGCAAACACAGATTCATGGCTCGCCTTCATATTGCACCGATCTCGACCCACCTTTCACCCGTGTCCCACCTCAGTGACGACGCTTCCCTACATTTACTGTTTACTTTTCGCTCGTAACTTCTCTGCCAACAGGTGATCACGAACCTTCTGATTTCTCCACTCATTTTCCACTCTTTTGGGAGAAGGCAAAAAATCTTCTTCAGATAAATCATTTTTCCTTGTAGTAATGTTCCGGAGTCCATCCGTTTACGTATAATTAACTGGTTAAATGAATCACATGGGGCGTGTTAGTTGAATGATTCTCTAGAAGTACGATACATTGGCATGCAACGGCATAGAATTTTTGCGTGGAAGATGCTTCCTTTAAAGCTAATGCTTATTCCCTCACCGTCTACGCAATGCAATAAATTTCTCATTGCTGGTTTACCAAAATTGTTCATAGTTGTATAAAATATAGTTTTAATGAAGATATTCTTTCATAATCTCGCTTTCTTATTTTTCAAGTTTACTTGGTTCTAATTTAACAAGTGATGGCGTCTAATTTTTTAAAGAAAAAATTTCAAGGCTAGTTGAGAAGATGTAAGGATACGAATACCAAAAATGTGGCTTCCTATTCCTCTAACATCCATTGGAAATTTTGGTGCAGTTATTTTGTCCCAAAATTCTTTTGACCATGCATTGTTATGTGGTTTTATTTCCCAGTTACCAAACACTCTTCATTATATCACAGGATTTGAAATCTTACCACCAATCAGTTTCTCCTTCTTTCACTTTTTCTAATCCCTTTGCATTTATAGTTCCTTACCTTCCCCACGTCTTCTAACAGGCTGTCTAATCAGGTTGTTTTTTTCCTCCTCAGCCTTTTGAATGCGAAAATAACACCCTTTTCTAACTTAATAGATTTAAGACTGAGAAAGATTTCAAAATTCTAAAAGGCCATCTACCATACAAAATTCTTAATAAATGTTTCCAAAATATTTGATAGAGTTTTCTATCTTTAAATCTTTACGCACATTAAGAATTATTCATTTACCAGAAATTTTTGGAATATATATTTACTATTCAAATCATTTGAATCAAACTAGATTTTTAAATCCTGGGGTTTTGCCTTTTCCTGAAAAAATGACATATAATGGTACAGCATTGAAGAAAAGAAAGAAACTGAAACGCTTAGAAATGTTTCATAACTGAGTTGAAATCTTCAAAATCGTGCTTTGCCCATGATTGAGCTTTTTTCGCTTATGCAAGGCATTTTGGCAGAAGGTCTTCTTCGCTTGTGAAATTCCGGTTATCTGTAGGTTTTCCCTCGACCCATAAAAAAATAAAACATCATTTGGTTCCGACTATCCATATCTTTGAAATTCTTAAAATTTTAAAATAGGTCTTTTTTGACTTACTGATACATATCTTTGTTAAAGTACCGTAAGAACAGACCTCCTTCGGCAATTGTGTAGCAAGTAACTTTCCATAATAATCTTTGTAAAGTTATTCCAACCCCTTTATGAAATCTATGAATACCTCTATTTGCTTCGCTAGAAATTATTGGTGTTGACAATTAACAGGCAGCTGTTTGTTTCATTTGACGTACGACTGTAATATTGATAAAATAAAATATGTATACATGAATTAATGTTTTCATGTACTTTCAACCTGAATGTAAATTAAGCAAAAGAAAAACATAGTTTAAAAAGAAATGTGTTTTTCTGGAATATATGTGGATGTAAGTAGCTTACATTTAAATTCATATTCTTTTGGGTATACTTCTGTATATCATGCGCTTAGCAAAATGAAAAGTACCGGTTGTATGTTGAGATTAATTCCGTGGAATAATATTGAAATCAATAAGGTCGATTTACACGCTGGCTGACAAATAAGTGCACATGCGTAGCTTCTTAAGAAATCTAAAGTGAAGTATAAGAAAGGGGAAATGGGAAGTAGTTCTTAATTTTGTGAAAGATCCTTATCAAGCAGACCTTTTCAGCTAATTTCAAACCTATGTCATCGCCATGATTGATGCCTCATCTGTGCTCCTAACAAGATATAGCGTGTCTTAGCACAACCCCGAGTACACGTCGTAACTTCACAGGGCATAAAAGGTTGAAATTTGACTCTGATCTTATGCTTCACTAATTCAAGCAAACAGGTTGGACGGTTTCCAAACACTCCATGAAAGATTCCGTGCACCAGAAGGATTTGTTTGCATAATAAATCTTTTTCCTTAAATAGCGCGAGGCTTCAATCATTTGGTAAACTAAATATTCTTCATTTGCTTAATCCAACGGCACGCAATGCAATGAGCGCAACTTTCACTATTGCTTCTGACCACTAAAATTTTATTAAGAGAATGACTTGTCTGCTCGTTATCTTTAATTAAAGAGTTAGATGACTCTTCATGATAATACCGTGAAAAATAGAGAAATGGACTCGTTGCGCATTAGTTTTATTACTAGTGGAAATATAAGCAATTATGTCAAGTGGAAAGTGACATTTTTGACCGATTGGATTAATCTGTGTGGAAGTGGAATAGTTGGGGGTGAGCTTAACTAAAATGTGTGTTTTCAAGTTTGTGTGTGCAAATTCATTGACTATGCAGATACCCAGTTCTAGTACCGATTAAATGCTGAGATATGGTTTGACAAACTAATGCTGACAGACGTTCATAAATAGGTGTTCAACAAATTCTTTGAAAGGAATATTTTAAAATCGTTCAGCCATTTACCTATAACACATACACATACTTTTGACGTAAGAATTCTTTGAATTTTGAGGATTTTATTCCCAGAATTCTTATAAAAATGCTACGTTTCAATAAATTTCATTTAAGAGTACATTTGAATGGGATAAATTCCAAGGTACGTCTTGATTAGAGAAATGAAGTAATTTGGAGTTGGAAGATTGAATTGTTTGAAGAAAATTGTGGATATAGTCAAAAATAGGAAATACACAACAAATGTGGAATAATTTCCACCAAATTTGTTTCGTTTACTTTGAAAAATAGCAATAAATATGTTCGCAGACTCATTGCATGTTTTGGATCCTTGCGAATGACTATAGCATTCGAATTAATCACCTTCGTTTAACATTTAATGTACACGATGCACTAAATTGTCATATAAGAATGCTGTTGGTTCTACTACTGTTAGAAATTGACGTTATGTTAATGCGTGATTGCTAAAAGTGAAATTATTTCTCGTTGAAAAATAAATTCAACCTCCTCGAATTTGGTAAAAACTAAAAAAATCTTCTTTTGAAACCGCCGCAAAAAATATTAGTAAGCAAGATATATTTGTAATCTATTAAAAACAAAAGGCGTACTACGTTGTATAACCAAGCCTTGTTTGTTTTAAATGAATATACTTTGTAACTTCCACACAATTTTTATTCGTACTACCGGTTTCAACGCTTCGGCGTCATCATCTGGTACCTATGATGACGCCTATGATTTTGGTACCTGATGATGACGCCGAAGCGTTGAAACCGGTAGTACGAATAAAAATTGTGTGGAAGTTACAAAGTATATTCATTTAAAACGAACATGAACCTCCACAAAGTTGAGCCTGAGACCATAGAATTCATCAAGCCTTGTTTCATTAATTTCTTCGGGTTGATATTGATTAAAAAAACAATGGAACAAAAGATGAACTGTACGCATGCGTTCACAAAATATCAAAATATGTCTAGCTCCGTTAAATAACTTAGATAATTTTTCTTGATAAGAAAACTCTGTGATATATTTTCCCTCGTCGATAAATTAATAGTGTAAATGATCAAGGGGCGTATTGAATTTTTTTCCAAATTATTGGCTGGTCCAATATAACGAAGCGATAGCAAAAGCATTCGTCAAAAATATTACTGCATTCATGGAATCGAGTAGTAGAGCGAGAGTCTCTCTCGGGATGTGAATAATAACCATGAGGATAAAAGAAAGCTAATCGGCGATCAACTTGAGTGGAATAGGCGCGTCCGTGGAACAAGGAACGAGGGCTGAAGGGAGATGCAATCTGGCTCTCCTCTGCGGTTCTTCCTCGCTCCTCTGGTCACCACCCCTAATACTTCTTCGCATTCCACAGATCCACCTCCCTTTCTCACAAAACACCATACCCGCCTTACACTCTTTAGGACGGCTGTAGTTTCTCCTTTCGATCCCCGTATAACCGCTTAATTCCGGTGAAGACTCCTACCGGACTCGAGAAAAAGATTGCATCTCAGAGCATGCTTGGAATTTTGAGATATACGGAGCAATTTGATTCTCCTCTCGTTAAATTTATTTTGCTTTAAGAATTTTAGCTTTCTTACGTGGAAGTGAATAGTCCATAATAATGAATGAATCTTACCTGCCTACAAATTAACAATTCGCAATATTTGCATCAAGACAGAAAGCAACACAAAGAGATTTTGTCACACAGAATTCAATGCTTGATATTTTTGCATTCGAACCAAAACTATGAACTAGTCTTAGTTATATAAACCATTCTTTAGTTTTTTTCTAATAAAAACCATAGCTTTCTATCAACAACATGGATGACGCCTTTTATGACAAGTATATTTTCTTAAAATAATACAACTTTACTACCAAAACTGTAAAGAACAGTAAACCTTCTCGGGAAATACCATACATGTTTTTTTAATGGTACCTTGAATGTATATTTTATAATTTGTTCTTTAATTTTTTAAATCCAATTTTTTTAGTTTCTTTTTATGGTTTATTTTCGTTGCTCCTTAGAACATAATTGTGTTGAACTTTAATTGTTCGAACAATTAACGATGGCCACATTAACGATTTTACTACTGTAATTGTAACTCCCAATTATTTGTAAAGACAAAAAGAAAATAACTCAACGCTCTGTACTCAGATCTGGTATACATTTCATATATGTAAAAACTGAAAAATGTTTATGCGTTGAATTCCTTTCCTTGTCTCCTCCAAATATGTTATTGCCTTGAAACAGTTCCTGAAGTCACTCCTGAAAGGTATTTGTAGTGAAGAGTGATCTTTCTCCTAAGATACGTTTAACCTAAGTATCTAAACTAAAAATCAGAAGTCGTTTTTTATTTGGTGTAACATATTCTTTTATTTATTAACTTGAAATAATTCAGTCTACAAAAATCTCTCATTTCCTGTAAAAAGGTATTATCAATATTGAAATTAGTTTATTATTAATTTTCTTTCTGTTTGGTAGACGTTTTTTGCGAATTACTGCTGGTATGAGCGTAAGTATTACTGGTACCCGGATATGAGTCGAATTTATTGAATGAATGACTGTTTCATGTCAACTGATTTGCTAACCGGGAAGATAGTTAATCGACCTCCGTGGAGATTGATATGATAATGACTATTAACTCCCATGGTAGGGAATATTGGTTAACTTAATCTTGGGTCAAAATAGTGTCATGCGGTTTTCTTCTAAAAACTGAGCTACATAAATTACATGTATAGCTCGATACCGATATCTTGAAAATTATGGTAGCCCACTCACTGAGGAAATATACTTTACCCGTTAAATATTATAAGTAGATGAGAGTATAAGGATTTCCGCAATCATCTCAGCACCCATCATAACCTATTATGAACACAAAAATAGTACGAATGCAAATATACTTAACATATGAAGAAAAACATTTGGACTGCAATACTTAGTTATAGTTTGTCATAATTTTCATGTTTTTCTCCAACTTCCGCTATTTGTTCTCGAGTAAACAAATTGTAGAGCATTAAAATTAAAGTCTATATTTCAAATTACAAATCAAGTTGTCTATTTCAAGACTTTATCGGGATAATTCTTAATCAAGAAAAATTGGTGTTAATAGAAAATTCCTAGCTACGATGCGTATGTTTATTTAGCTCCACGCAAAAAATTAGAACGTCAATTCAATTCAGTCAATTGAACTATTATTACAGAAGATGGTCGTTAATTACCTTCTTCACAAAGACCTTCCTCAATTCCGGTCCGATTATTTCGGTATTGGCAAAGGTCACCTGTTAACCCTCGGGGTTCTAAGTGCCCCATTGCTAATAAGTTTTCGTTTATGGATCATCGAGTTACGTTGCTCTAAGTCAAAATAATTTAATTTTTTTCTTTGTATTGCTCATATATAACTATTAATTCGTTACGGTACTCAGTACATTACCACATACTACTGAAAAAGTCTTCGGTTTTATATCATATTTGTGGATTCTTGTGGCAGACTTGTAAATTGACAAATTGCTTTGAGAAACGACGTATCATGACAAGTTAAACTTCCTGAGATCTCATATATAGACTAGAGAGATTAAAAAAACATAAATTCATTGAACATACGAATCAATATTTTAATCAAGTGCTCTTTAGGCGCTAATGAGGTAAAGTATTTGAATCAGTAGAAGATATTGACGAGAATAATATTAGTACGAAAGAAAGTGTTTATTTTTTCCTCTTTAAGCATTACGTTTAAGCATACATCATCAATGAATTGAAACCATTGAACCTGCACTGGTAAATTTCCTTTTTGTGACATAATCAAAGCAATACTTTTGTACAATAAGGCATTACTTAGGAGAGTGCCTCTTAAATTTCCAAATCCCGATCAGGGGTAGTTGCTACATATTTTTTGGTGATGCGTGAAGCAGATGCATTATATACGCTTTATTTTATCAGATTGCAATATTAATTAGTCGTATTCCTAATTATGGCTTACATAACCGTATGGTCACTAATTTGCTCCTAAAATAGGAACATAATTAGTAATAAGATGACAGTCTATGAGAATAGAATCTACTACTGAATGAGTAGCATACTCGTGTTTCCACCTCGATCATGTACCTATTTACTTAACCTTAGTCCTGAAAACAGCATAGATCTTTAAATCGGACGATTAGCAATGAGTATAATTACAAACAGCCAAGCCCTAGGTAGAGGAAAACTCACCCCTGTGGGAATCGAACTCACGACCTGTGTAGAGGACGTTAACCCGCCGCCACAGGGGTCCGCTAAATTTAAAGTTAGTGTACATTTATGGTAAGAGTAATTTAAGCAATAAATCTTTTAACAATCATGCATGATTTTATTAAGCCTATGTATTATGTAGATGCTTGTATAAAAAATTAATAAGAGTTAGGGACAAATGACATAACCCTTTTTAAAGAGCACGTCTGGTTTTTAACTACCCCAAAGGAAGTTCCTTTTGAATTGATACACATCGAGACAGATCTGAGTCTGACCTAAGGTCATAATGTCTTCTTTTTCTAATGTCAAACAAATCGTTATGTCGTAATGACAAGTTGGCCATAAATATTTCGATAAACAGAGAGCCCTTGTCTCACTTCTGTAGTCATAAATTTGCTGTAAAATCGCTCCAAAGTTTTTGGAGTTATCAAATTGCGACCAAAAGGTTAATTAGTCGAGACAGCCATAAATAAGCGTCTTTTATCTGGCATCATAAATAAATACACTTAAGAGATAACCCATATGCCTGTACGGCCGATGACCTACATGCTCTGCTTGAGGAAGAGGCTCAAAATAGTGCATTGCGCTTATATCATCGGGTGTTTATGTGTTTAGTCTCTTATATATTCGACCAAAATCCGTATCCCATTCTTTCTCGATAATGCTACTATTGTATCAGTAGGAGTAATGGATATTCCCAACTATTCTGGAGTTTCATGTCCTTATGGTAGTCCTCAGAAAACATTCTGCGTTGTTGGGTAACCATCGACTTCAATATTGAAATGACCACCATTGAGCCGCACCTAAGTTTCAATTTGCAGGGTCTACTGGATTCAATCGAGGAGAGTCAAGTTAAAATGGGTAGAGATCCGAATCTGGTAGGAGGTTGCGAAAGAGGATGGACAGGGAGAGCGAAAAACCGAAGCCCGGGGGGGAGTAAGGTAGGCAAGCTTGGAAGAGTATGCTCCGAAATCCTCTCTCTTTCTCTCCGCCAACTTGGTCGGCTTCTTTGTTGCCGAAGGTCTAGTTCCAATCAGAAACGTGGGTGGGGAATAGGTTCTGGTGTGGGCGAGTGGAGAGAAAAAAGAGCACGATATCGACGCCGATGCGGCGACGTTTTTCGGGCGGGGTGAGAGCTAAGGCGGAGAAAGTAAAAGAAGGAGAAAAAAAGTTTAAGTCAGACAGAGATGAACTGGGAAAAAGTGGCTAATGAGAATGACAGGTGAGAAATAGTGGGCTGCGACATTTTGAGAGCAGTTACCGGGTAAGATGAAATCAAGGGTCATGTGCTTTAAATTGAAATGTGCTTGTTAAAAACGCAACGAATTACATAATTATCTTTGCCAGTCAATCGTAGTTCAAGTGTGAATACAAAATACTACATCCTCAACAAATTCGAATATTGGAACTCTTTTTTTCTTTAATCAAATATTATGAATTTCATGTAAAACTATTATTTCATGGTTTTTCAATATTTAGTGAATTGAAAAATGTCATTATCCTGCGCGTATGGGTATCTTTGTACCCAAAGAGATGTTGAGTAACATAAGGTGTTGTAGAAAAATAAAGTCCTTTCAATTAATTCATTTTCAATGATTGAGCGATCCAATTGATTTCATAAACAAGTTATGCAATAAGGGAATTTATTTTCATGATATTTTGTGGGAACAATTCTAGCTTTCTATAAATTTTGATTTATCAGAGGCATTTATCTTCAACTTTCAGAAATTTACAAGAATATCACGAAACTTAATTAATGTTGGCATGCTTTTACACGCAATGAAACTTATTCCAAAATCAAAGGATCCAGATCCCGGTCATTTTTTTCAGTTTAGCTGGTCTCTGCTGTGGATGTGTCATCGGATTAATATATGCAAACATTTTAGGGTTTCAAAAACTTATCACTTCTATGGTGGTACAGAAGGACGAATTGTATTTGCTATCATTTTAATCTCAGCCCGAGACAATCTGTTCTCAGAAGATCGAAAGATCAATTGGTTTCTACTCTTTGCCTTTTACCTAGAGCGTAAATTAAACCTTTGAGACTCTCGTTTTCCGGAACAAGAAATAAATATTTGTCTTCCGTATTCACTTCATGAATTCTGTCGCGCTTAACTTTTAATCGATTTTGTGATCCTTCCATAATTTCTTCCCTTTATTCTTTTCCTATTAGTTCCTCTTTTTGCTTTTTAAAACCAACCTCTGTCTCCACTTCAGGAGTCATTGGCAGTAATGTCAACGTGTCCCCTCCAACAACCGGCTCGTTTTTCATTTCTTGTTCTTATCCTTCCCTTACTCCCGATTCCCACCCCCTGGTCGTAGTCCTTCATCCACGCCACCGTCCTCCTCCTCCACGACTCCACGCCTGCCTCCACAATTTTTCTTGCAACTATTCCGGCCCTACAACCTTCTCAGTTCGAAAACATCTACCTTTTCTCGAGAACCAGAAAACCTGTTCCGTTCCCGTACGGCAACGTTAAGCACTGGCATGCTCATAATCGCACATGCTCGTATTCGAGCCGAATACGAACATATACGAGTATATAAGTTTTATAGGCTTGGAGGTGGCCTCTTGTGCACTCTTGAGCAAATAAACAAGTGATGTGAGAGTCCCGTTTTCCCTCCTCCCTTCTTTTTCTCGGTTTTGATCTTCTTATACTATACCGGTAATACTTTACTACATCTTCTCATCCCTTTATTTTTGTGATCATAAATATTCCATTTCTTGTTGTTACCCAAAAATTGAAAACTATCCTGCTGGGTACTCAGTGTTTACTGTCCATAATATAATTTCAAATTACTTTCTTCAGGACAAGGGTCACTTCATATATACATATTTGCATGTACATATGCGTACATTTATGTATGCATTTATGTACATATATATTAAAAATAATAGTCTAATAGATAATTTTGGAGTTGCTAATTGTTTAAACTCTCTTTTACGTAAACTTTTATCTAGTTATTTTTTCCACTCACTCCATATTTTTCTACAAAGAAAAACATGTTATGTTTCACGATAAAATTATTTTTTTACAATTACTGTCATGGACTTTCCTGTTTTTTTTATTTTATATCAAAATTGAAAATTGAGTTGAAAATGTTATTTTTCAGAATTCGTAGAAACCTTAAAATTTTATTTCACCATAGGCTTGCTCATTTTGAGAGCTCTTAAAAACTGGTTCTCCCTCGTGTATTCTCTTTGAATCATCAGCAAGGAAAAAGAATGAAATATGCAGCCAATAACGTAGCCAATAAGTATTTGGTTAAAATCATACTCATACTCATTTATTTTCCCCCCCACATTTTAGAGATCAATTCACTTCTCTTCAAAAACTGACTAATCATTTATGTTTAATTATCAAATGGCTTTGTTCTAAATGGGGAAAATTTCACTCAGAAATAAGGCAAAAATTATTTAATTTTATCCCTCATCTCCTGAATACCCATACAGAGCGGGTTAAGAAGCAAAGCCAATATTTTTATTGGTACTTATAAACGGGTAATAGAATTTATTACTTCAATCTAATTTTCCTTGCCAAGTAGTAATTGTCAAAACGCATGATTTTCTCATTAAATATACCAATGTTAATTAAAATATTTATGATTGATTCATTATTAATATATGCAATCATCAAAATTATAGGATCAAAATATTGTTAAAATCATGTTCACGCTCTTCACTTGAAATTATCGACAGCTGTAAAATTATCTAATTATCCTGTAGACAGTGTTTGAAGAAAACAGCGGTAAACCTTATTATGTAAATAGAAAAAGCTTATGGGCATCAAAAGAATCTTTCAATTTAAAAATGACGAAATAATAATCAAGATTTTTCCAATTTTCCGCGCACGATGGAGTTCATTCGTAATATGGAAGGCCACAATTTGAATGGGAGGAAGTTTGTAACTGATAGAGGAATAATTTCGGCATAGGTTAGTTAAGTTTTTGCGTGTCCATAACCCTGATGAGAAAGGAGCGTGATAGATACAAATGCATATTAATCTGATTCTCTGTTCCCCTTTCATTCCTCGGTAGCATGCTGTTAATTTGTTAATTTATATCCGCCGCGCCGTCTGAATTTCCTTTTTTCATTAGACGTCGCCGATGTATTAGTGTGTTCCACCTTGGTGGTTGTCTCCATCTTTGCTTTCAACTCTTTCCTCACTCTCTCTATCGCCTTCACCTAAATTACCTTTCGCAGATTCAGCATTGGATCGTAGTTTGATTACTTAATTAATCTAAATAATTTTATAAATTAATTTTTTCCTATCTCATGCAATCTTAATAGTTCTACTTCCGCCATGCTGTCCATTTTCCGCTTAGCATTATCATAAGGAAATTTCGTCATTTATCATTTACTCACACTCTCTACACTTTACACCAGCCGTGGTCTGAAACTCGACGGTAGTTAGTAACTTTGCAAAACGGAAGTTTTTATGGCTTGTTAAGTGGTTTTCGTAATTGATTTGTTAACACCATATCGCTTGGTTTAGCAACATGGCGGATCCCCCGCTCCATCACCAAGGTAAGGAAACTTTGAGGTTCAATTTAATTAAACAAGCCTTATTGTTCGGTTGAAACTTGTATTACTACTTCATTTATTTCAAGCGTCAATCATTGATGAGGAGAAAAAACGATAAAACGTTTGCCGTGACAATTTGTTGAACGATATTTTTGGTTGTGAGAAAACGAATTCTGCTTCAATAGTTTAGGGTTTATGAGTATCACTTTCTTAATTGATTTTGTTACGCCAGTATAAATAAAAATGGTAATTTAATAAGGGGTTGTTATGAATAAGGCTCACTAAAAATGGGATGTGTTTTATTTCATGAGTCCAGTGGAAAATAGTGTATCATGAAATATGCCTTACGTATGATGATCCTTAATTAAATGCTATGATCAATCATCAATAAAACAACATAATTTATAATAACACATTCTGCATCGTAAAAATGCTTTTTTTCCTATCGCGTGATATACGGATAGATAACTTAATATGCGAGTCGATGTACACATTATATACAGATCGTTTTCCACGAATTTCTCTCAGAAAATAGTAGACAATAACCAAAACTTTTACACTATACGGCTACTTTTTGTTTGCTGTGTTGTTTTTGAGTTAATAGTTACTTATAAGAAACATAATCAATATTTAATGTCTATTATATATTTATGTTTTCCCCTAAAACTTACCTTAATATTATATAAAATCACTGTTGGCCCCTACATTTTTATGAGGTGAGCCCTGAAAGTGCCGATGGAAGAAATTAACATTATGCAGTAGAAAATGTAACTTTTGCATCAAATACCTACTTTACTGCATTTAATCATGAATAAAGAGTAAAAATAAATTCAATGAGAACATTTTCAATGCAATGCTCAACTACGACTTCCATGATTTAACTTTTTACGCCCGCTAGAACCTTCACCATCTCATTGATTTGTTTGATGACTTTTTGCCAATATTTATCGTTTTTAATGTGCTCTCCTTATCTATTTTCGTTATTTTCGAACTCCATGTTCCACTTTTCCAATTAGAATTTGTGTCATTAGGTTATCAGTTTAAGCTAATACAACTAATGAATTAATTTTTTCATTACATCAATTGGTATAGTAATTAATTAACCTGTGTGGTGCAATGTTGTCTAACGATCATAGCGGAGATAAATATTAACTTAAATCAAGTCCCCCTTTGATACCGAAAATTATCAAAACTACTTATGTCAGAATGCTGCATTCAATTCGACACCTTCACCCCTGGACACAGGTTGTTACAGTCGATCAGCTAAAGTAAATCAAGCTTTAGATTTTTAATTCCACATAATATATTCTGCCATTAATAAAATTACTTCAAATATTAGTCGTCAATTTTATGCATTTCCCGAACGTGATGCTGATTTTCAACTGCTGACACTTTCTAAACTACGCTCCTCTTTTTGTAACCACTTTATTCTTGCATCCAGACTCTCTTCATTCTGTGGGACTTCGTGCCTTTCCCTCTGCCTTTTACTTTTTCGCTCCTCTCTCTTCTCTCCCATTTAAATCTGCCTCGTTTAGCTACCTCGAGCTCACCAGACATAATTTACTATTCACAAATTGCGTTGTTGGGGAAAAAACACCAATTCGATCGCTATATCTCATTTATTCTGAGGTCGTTAATTCCAGATTGCAAAGGCATACTATTTTTCCAGTCTCACTCCTTTCCACCCACTTCTACCACCGTCCTTTTATTTTATTTTCCCAGAGAGGTTAAACTAACACACTCGCTTTCGCATCCATTCGTCTTAAACGATTACCAATTCACCCCTTGTTTTTTCTCTCTCTCTCTCTCTCTCTCTCTCTCTCTCTCTCTCTTTCCACTCTCGAACGCGACCCCTCCTTCATTTCTGTCCCGATATGTATAACCTTTTTCCCGTCTCTCTTTTTCCCCAATCCAATATTTTTCCCTCCCTAAGTAAAAAAGGAAATATTCATCCACGCCGTCCTTTACCCTTTACTTCTCCCTACCGAATACAAAATACATTCGCGGACGAAAACACACAACCACACATCGATTCAGTCAGCGCTGAATTTAAGGAGGAGGTCACTTCATAAAACCAAGTCATTATTTCAAACTCTTTTATCGTCACATGGAAATAAAAATTCAGAAATGGAGGAGGAGGATTGTGGAAGGAAAAAGGAGGATGAGTGATGGAGGCTGGGTGGGGAAGGAAAGACATGGCGAATAGTACCCTCGCGTCACACCCCAGGAACCCCTCCCCCTCCCTACAACTCCCACACACACACTCTGAAGTCATCAATAGATATTTCATGATTTCTTTATTATAGTCCGTTCGTTCCGAGAACTTTGTTTTTTCATCCTCTCGCCACTGCTTCCATGAACTGCTCATTGATAATTAATTTCCTTTCCTTAGCTCAGTCACTTCTGTGGACTTTCAACTCATTTGATGCTCGTTAATTATTTCCGGAAGTCGTAAATATTATTTTATGGTGTATTGACGAATGAGCGAATAGGCTGAAAAAGTTTCCAGTGCAAGGTGTGCACATTAAATTTTTAATTAAAAAACACTATATGAATATTCAGGGTTAACAACTTTTTCTTGCACCGTGGCATGTACTGTTCAAATCTGAAAGCAAAGAAAGGCGGAACGAAAGAAGGATGATCCCTCGCATATTGTTTGTCACAGCATCATTATGTATACATATATGTATATTTATTTACACATAGAAATAGATATGTATATATATATGTATGTACATATATATACTACATATATGTGTGTGTGCTTAGAATAGAATATATATAATCGAATATTAGAATAAAAATATATATATTTATATAAGCACACATACGGTCAAAGTGGTAGGGACGTAAGGAGAAGAATTGCGCTGGGCAAGGAGGCTTTCTCAAGGAGGAGGGAGTTGATGACGGGGACGTTGAGTAGGGATGTTAAGACAAGACTCGTAAAAACTCTGATATGGAGCGTAGCTATGTACGGCGCGGAAACGTGGTCGCTGAAGCAGGAGGATAGACGTAGATTGGAAGCTTTTGAAATGTGGGTGTGGAGAAGAATGGAGAAGGTGAAATGGACCGAAAGGAAAACAAATGAGGAAGTACTAGAAATGGTGGGGGAGGAGAGGGGTTTGTTGAGAGAAATCCTATGGAGGCAGGAAAAATGGATGAAAGGCGTATTGAGCGGTAGTGGAATGTTGAAGAGGGTAATAGAGGGGAGAATGTTGGGCAAGCGAGGTAAGGGTAGGAACAGGATAGGGATGTTGGACGGGATGAAGGGAGGAAAGAAGTACACCGAGATGAAGAGGGACCTGATATAGATTAGTTTGCTAGGTGGGGAGTCACAAAATGTTTATTTGATAGTTGTGTCCATCCAAAAACCTACCTTAACCGGTAGATTACCTAATAATAATAAGCACACACACTGGTAGTAGGAGAATGGATATCTTGCCTTTCGTGAATATGCGACAAATTTAATGTTGGTCATAGTATGATTTTAAAATAATGTTTCAAGAAAGCATTTTCCCATTTCATTATCCCTATTATAAGTCCAGCAACAGAAACGCACGAGGCTATATAATTTCTTCATATTTTTGAGAAAACTTCGATTAGAAATTTTGATTAAAATAATCGGAAATATGTTGGGTATCCTATCTACGTATATCTTTCCGAAGTCGACACGAAGGTATACGTACGTAATGACAGGAGTTGTTGCGTCATCAGCCATTCGAAATTAGTGTGATTGGTAATGACAGTTTTACTTCCGTGGAGTCATAATTTTTGCTAGTGATATTCTCTACTATTGTTGCCATGAATGTTGCAAGGAAAAAATTATTGCTTAAATCTTGTTCAGCAGTAAATATTTTTAAGCTAGAGTTGTCGCTTTTATTATATAACTAAAATTATTTCCTCTATTTCGCCGTTGAATTCCATTACGTTGTATTCGTCTAAGAACATGTAATATCTACCCTCCAACCAATTCTCTTCAATGATAATGGAGATCTTTCTCTTCTTTCATAACAATTCTATAGGAAATGGCTACATTCTCTGTTTCCTAATAAACTCCAATATTAGGCCCCTTTCAGTATGTCTCCGTGAACTCGAAGTGCATTCAATGCAGGTTTAGATTTTTGTGTATTAAAAACTCTCCTTAACTTCGCCATTTATATATTTTCCCGCTTCTCGTTTAATGAATCGGAACTACTAATACGCAGTTATGTTCCTAGAACTGTTCCGTGATACAGGGGTCCGATATGTCCGATGATACTGGGGCTACATGGTATTTCACTCTGACCGCTGCTCTTATATCTACTTAGACCCTTCCTGGTCTATTATTATGAATGTATTTCTTTTCCGAAAATTGATCAGAGACGTGACACATTTATAGACATTTTTGCAGAATTTATTTGATTCCTTGACAGGCAAGTGGTAGTATTGTTATCCTTATCAAGACCCTCAAACTCTGCTATGTATCTTGATAGGTAATAGTGCATTCAATGCAGGATCTAACCAATGTCCCGTAAGCAATTAGATTAATACATTTGCCCAAAGTATATAAAAAATGGTGCTATCGATGGATTGACTTAGTCAGATTCTTAAGAGAAATATAAAGTTACATTTTCTCGTCAACACATAACATTAGATAGAACCAATCACACTACGAGATATATTTTAAATGGACTTTCTTCCTATATTTACTGTGCACGACTTTCTCATCTCAATCCGCACGGTTCAATGCTGTTTTTCTGTTAATGATAGTTTTCTGATTTTCATTAAAACTTAAAGATCGATATAGTGTCGACTGCATAGTCATGTTTATGTTCCAATTATAAAAGTAAACTTACATTCAACTAGGAAAAACAGTATGAGTAATTATTTTAATGAGGTATCAGTTCAAAAACTGTGAAGTAAAATTGCGAGTTTTATTTATGCGGCGAAAAATCTAGGAATAGCAGAATTCCTTAATTTGATGTACTTCATTTCTTTCTAAGGTTTTCCCAGTAGCTAAACGGTAACTGAATCAAAAAATACATTACGAGTAATTTTCGCCAACAATTTTTCAATAATCATATTCAAGTGTTGGATGTACTAGAAATGTATACCTTTGCATATTTACCAAATTCAAACGGATTTATTCAACGATAATGTTTGTATTTGAAAATATACATATATATGTGTGTGTCTATATATATTCACACACATAAATTAAAATAAAAATAAGATGGAATTGATAACAACACAAAGATCCGGAATCCCCGATTTAAGAAAATTTCCTCTGCGGGGACGGTAGGAAAATAGATTTTATAGAGCCTGCAGCAATCAGCGCCGAAAAATGACACTTAATCATAAGTAGTGAATTATGCAATTGTGTGTAATGTAATCGCACATATTTATCATCCCTTTTCTTTCATTTTTTGTCAATGGATTTTAGTCCTCCCTTAAGGCCTTTAGAACAACAAACAATTGATTCTCAAGATTTTCCAATGCATACTAAGACAATTAAGAGATGAAATAAAAGTGAAAACCATTTCTAGGTATTGCCATCTCTATTTCTATTTAGAATTACCGATTAGCTTGAAAATAGTATCGTTTTTCTCAGTCATTTCTTCATTTTCTCAAAGCAGTACGTTCCAAAACAACTGAAATTTAATCTCCGATACTTATGAAAGGTTTTAATTTTTCCAGGCCCAATACTGAGATATTGTGATGCAATTGCTTATGATAATAGTACAGTCGATACAATGTTGATGCTTATTTGGGGTGTAGCATAAACTAACATTTCTGGACAGTTCTGTGTAGAACGCAATGGCAATGCAAGGTCCACAGAAGTACGTGTTTTATGCCGCATGAAGAAACTTCATATTGTATTGAATGAATTTTATATCAGTCAAATTATATTAATATCATTTGCTCATTTTCCTTCCAACGATTGGTAATTACAATTACAACCCCTAGAGAGCTCATTTTACTATGTATTACCTTCTTGAATAGAATGAGAACCATCTCAGCATATGAACCTTTAATTGGTGATGAGAGTCCTTGAAATTTATTCCATAAGACGGTTTAGGGTAACCAAGAAGATCATATGCACTTTAATTGTACTGAAGCAACAGTAAGAAAAAAACTTCCTATCATAGTCCCAACTTTTTATGGATATCTTACGATGGCTGGCGGGGTGTGACGTGGACAGGTGAATTTTGAAAAGGTATAAGTACGGTTTGTGAATACAAATTATTTACCCGTACCAGCCAGGATTGTACTTGCAATAACATGTTTTTTCAGCCCGGAATTACGTGATTTCATGGTAAATGAAACATGCACATTTGAATTAAGTGTTAAAAAAAGAATTTTAATTATATTCACGAGGTGAAAAAGTGTCATGAATATCATTCTAAAAGCTGACTTTCAGACACTTAATTTTCCATATTTATTGCAGTTTTTATTCATTATTCAGATCGATTAAGATTTTTTTAAATACAATTATTTTTAATATTTTTAAAGAAATAGAAATGGGTTATCAGTTAATGCACAACGCCAATTTTTCACTGTTAAAAAGTAATGAACATATCCTTAATATTACCACCAACTTGCTCCGATGTAACCGCAGTCAAGTACCAAAACGATAGGTGTATTTTCATGATCTCATGCTAGTATGGAAAACATTTTTTTAAAATAGTTACCGTGATGACTGTTGTTAAAAACGCTAAGGAAGCATTGCTAATTTTGTAGCGTGTTCATTCTTTATGCTGAAAGAAGATTCCAACGAAAGATACTGAGCAACATGCACACAAATCAATGGATTTTACTTTCCGAATAGCATACAGCCAAAAAGAAACTTTGCCGAGATTTTTCCACTCTGAAATCCTAATTATAAAAACATCTCGTGCCTAAAACATTATAATCAAAATCGAGGAACGTGAAAGTGTTTAAGAAACACTTAAGCACATATCATACCCGTGATTCATAGAAAGATCATGCTCTATTTTATACTAAATGAACCTTGTCATGGATGTGACTGCTTTAATTTGTGGAAATAAAAAGGCATTGATGTCCATTATATTCAGGTTCCTATGACTCGATTCATCATCATTTTCCAGTTCAATATTTAGAGTGAACTGCGCATCGCCACGATGGGATAACAACTACAGTTTCCTCCGCCCTTCCCCTTTCCTTCATCATCACTCACCACCCACCCCCTTAAGCTCTCACCCCGCACACCTCTCTCCACTCCCGCTTCCCCTCCTCCTCCCCGCAGCCATCTCCTTCCACGGATGTCCCGAGAGCCAATCCTAAGACTCGAAGCCTTCCTCATCCTGCCCTCTTCACCTTGGTGGCCGGGTGATCCTCCACCTGAGGGAGCCAATCAACGATCAGCCTCTTTTCCGTTTCTCTTCTTTTCTCTCACGCTCTCTCCCGCCCCTCACTCACACCCTTGCGCTCCCTCCTCGTGGATCACGCACACACATAACTACACACTCTCTTGCTTTGGCTGGGAGTGGGGCACCTACTCACCGCCATCCTCACGAATCTCGCCTCACCATGCGCCGTCTCCCATGCATGCACATTCACCACCCCCTGCTTTTCCGACGCTTAGTTTCATCCCAGAGCCAATCGACCTTCATGAACGCTATGAGTTCCGTCCGATGAAAAGATAATAGTTCATTCTTCTTCATTACATATCCCATGCCACCACATGCCTGCTGCCGTCAGCTTTCTCTTTTGTATTACTGCTCTCATTAACTCTCACTCGTTTCCGTGAAAAATGTAAATACTCTAGCCGTGATTACTGATTACCTCAATCTGTGTCTTGGGAATTACAGTTAATTTTGGGAAATAGTCGTCTTTCCTCTGACATCTCTAATTTTAGGATTAATAATGTCTTCTGATGTTTCTAATGTTTTTAATTTGATAAATAACTAATATTTCACCAGGTGCCCACCTTTTTCATTTTGATATATTTAATGGATACTTCCTTAATGACGTTTATAAAGAATAATGCCGCCTCAGAGGTCATGCTAGTTATTCCCTTTGAATCAAAGGAAACCACGCATTTCGATTGAATTGAAGATTATTTTATTGATTTAAACTAGTTATACTCTTCAAAAAACTGTGTGTAAAGAATCCTCCGGAGAATGTTTTCTATAATATTGCTAGCAAATGTATTTTTAAGCCAGTATTAAAAATAATCCTTTTCCATTTATTTTTAACAATTACTGACAATTTACTTATTAGAATCACTACACCTCTCATTGAATACCAACTAGTTTGTGGTAGATATGTTAAGTTTTTTAAATGTGATTTCCTGATATAAAAGTACGTATGGATAGAGAATTTTGCATTTTGATACCAAATGCTAATCATTGGAGACAGTGAACTTTTACTTCTATATTTGTAAAAAAGGTCATTTATTTATAAGCACATCCCTCCACACTGTATGGTAGACGTATATTAACTGTACGGGCTATGTGTAGTTATCCACAACATCATTTTCAGAGCTGTATTACTGCCATATTGTTATGTAATTTTTTAGCCTTCAAATCGATATTCATTGCAGTAAATAACAGTATCATCTTTCTATTTATTTATTTTAAAAAAACATGTAGTTAAGTGAATTAAAAAAATCTCTTGCAGAGCCGAAATTTAGGTCGTTTTCTTGCGCCAAAAAACTGTGCATCCATTCCCTTTCATCCAAACTATTAATCCCGTTTTCAAGATAAAGATTAGGATAATTTAAAGATTAATAGCACAGGATTTCTCCGATCGCTCTCATAAAACGACTACGACTTTCCTATTCTAATTTAAAATTATTTTTCCATTAGCATAATTTTACGCAGATTAAGGTCTTGTTTATTTAAATTTTTCCTATCGTTTTCCAGAAATATAGCTCATTAATATTAATTAATTCGAAATATCAAAAAGCATGTAAAACACAAGTGGCTCATAGAAAAAAGTCAACTAATTCATCAATCGGTGAAACTAGGATTAAATGATTTGTTAAAGCGCCTAACCAAAAGTAATTTAATGTTTGAAGTTTTGTTTGTTATGATATTGACGCTGAACACAGGACAATAATAATAGAACTTACCGTGCTTGGTAAAATAAACTTACATTTTCACTATACAACGTAACTAAATTTTGCAAATCATAGGTGAATCATATTTCAAGAGAAGTACTCGAACAAATTAAACGTAGTCTTTTGGATAATCAAAGAAGAAAAATTCCAGCGACTTATTAACGGTGATGATATTACTATATTTGAAGACTGCATTTGATTCAATGTAGCTCGATATTTACTTGAATGCGCTATTTCGTATTAAAATGAAAGTTTACAAGTGATCTGGCTTGTGTTATAGTGATGTAAATGGTGTCTGGATTCTGGGAATGGCTGGGATAAATCGAGCTCATGGAATATTGTAATCATGGAAATAGATTATACTAACGGCCTAATGAAACATATCTGATTAAATAAAACTGTTCATATTAATAATTCAAAATAACCAATGAACTACTGGTCAACATTTCTTATTTTAATCTACCTTTGAATTTGTACTTCTTTTTTTGAAGTCGCTTTAACCATACAAGTTTAGTGCTCAGATAACTGGCTGTACTGAGTATTGCACTTTCACATAGTCTAAAGGGAGGGGGCTGTACTAATTCGAGAGAATTTGAGATTGCGAATTTACATCAGTGGTGGAAATCTCACGGGAACAAGATAAAATGGAAAAAACTTTCATAACTCAAGCACTTAATTAGCCTATTCTTTCACGACCCGTGAAAGAATAGGCTTGACACATCGTGATGAATGAGAGAAAATTGACCCCAATGAGGGTTTCTAAAGCGTGGTGGTGGCCTTAATTATACATTTAAACATTTCGTTTATCGCATCTAAATATTCAGGGAAATTGTTTTCTTTTAATCTTTCGTCGTCGACATACCTCTACTCTCAGTTTCTATCCTATTTCAACATACGGAATGTAGATATCCATCTTTTTCTGTGTTTCTTCAGAAAAATATTTACTTCAATATTCTAAGACTTTTTTCATATTAATACATTTATATGCATACTTATAATACATATATGTATATTTAATGGTATATTTACTGTATTATAGCATATTAAGACAGTTAATGCCCCTTTCATTTTTACTATAATTATATTTAGCTTTAAAGTTCAGCCGATGATGTTCCCGAAGTTAAATCCCATGAGTTTGGAAAATAAATTTACCTTCTTTGTCAGTTACATTGTGAAATATTGTTTACGCTTTTTTACGGATGTTTAGGTATTTAATAAATAGGTGTACTCACATCAATGTAATTTGATAATCTCATTCAGACATTAAAATGTGTTAAATCCGAATAGGAATTTACAAGTCGAATAAACGTAAAAATTCTTCAGTCCAACTTCTTGAAAACAAAAAATAATATTAATAAAATTTACTATTACTATTCGGAATAGAATCCTTATCGAAGGCTTCAGTCCAAATGGGAAAAGGGACACATGGCAAAAGTGAGCTAAGTGACCAGAGCCTAAGGGAAGATCTGACATTCACCGAGGTGAATTATGAATATACCTGTAGGTAAATAATAGGTACCCAAATAATATCACTTTCCCACAGATAGATTAGGCCCGAAGATTTTTTAATATCCGAATAGATTAACCTAAATAAAAGCTAATAAGAAAATGTTGTGAAAGATGTAAGGACCAAGTCTGCGGCCATTCCTAATTGAATGTAATTATTCACGGTCAGCTGTAGTGAACCTAAGCCTACGAAGCCTTGAAAGAAAGCAAAGCAAAACCTTGGCTCTCGCTATCGGTTAATTTTACAATCTAAATTGGTATTAATGAATTAAATTTGATACGCAGTTTGTGACAAGCATTAGTCTTTACTTTTTGAAAGTATCATGAAAAATTTGATTCAGTTCGATTTACGACAACAATATTGTAACTTTACCTAGAGGAACGTATTAGTGGTTCCTAATCCTACCCATTACTATAACTATAACTTAGGTATTTCTTCAATAAGTTTTATTTATGTTGTTCTACTCTATGTAGTTTTTTGTATATGATTTTACGTACATATATTTACAATTTCTTAAAACTCAAATTCATATTGATTCCATTCTCTCTGCTGCAGTAATTTTCCTTAGTGTACAATCGCAGCAGATCTTATACATTTATACGAATTTCAATGAAGATTTTACAATCAAAATAGTTTTGTTTCTAATTGATTGCAAACTCTGCTTCCTTCAGAACATCTCCTTCGTCTCGGCTATTCTCCTCTTCCATCTCTTCCTCATTTACTTAATCCATTTTCAGTGAACTCGTTTTTGATGGCAGACCTCATCCGCTGGTTTCTTTTCCCACTGCGCTAGTTTTCTTTTAGCATTTTATTATGATGCCTTCCATAAAAATTGAATTTATCTTAATATTGTATCCATTCGTCAATGCACACCTCAGATTTTTCTTCTTCTCTGTTAATATTCTATATCATTATGGATGCCATTATCTCCGAGTCGTCATTTCGAAACTGTATATACATCTGAAGTGTTCGTAACACATCAATCGGTTGATATTATGATTCTCCCTTTACAATATTATTATTATTATTAAAATGTACATGTGCAAATAGACAAATGTCAGGTGGCACACAAGTCCCAAGTGTTACAATAAACTTGCCTGGGAAAAATAACATGGTTTCTGAAATACAATCAACATCACAAAGGATAATAAATAAAATCAGTCAGAAAAAAGAAAAAAAATACACTTTAAGGAAATTTCCAGACACCAATCTGTAGTACATAAAAAAAGAAAATCCCCATTTCATTAACATTTGTTTCCCATATTTTGGTGCTTAACATTGGTTTTGTAGTGATGATAAAATTGTGGTAACAAATTATTACTTAAGTCATCAAGTAGTGAAGCGTTTTTTCTTATTAATAAGGATGGCCTAATCTCTAAATGCACTTTGGATTCCTAAGAATTTCCTTTTGTTAGGATTAAGACCGAGTGCCCTGTACCTTTGAAACTCGGGAATACTCCCAACTTACTTTTTCTAATTAATATGAAGGATATCAGAGTCAATTTTATTGAAAACCTAAATTTATAGATTTCACTTAATATGAAAGCCTTAAGCACTGATTTCACAAATTTTCTCAAACAACAAAATGATTACGCCATGCTGCCAATTTTGGATCTGATGGCACAGATTGGTTGTCTGAAAATTTGATGAACCTCCAGTAGTTCCGCAATTCTATTATCATTAAAGGAAGCTCCATGGTCCAGTACTTGTATCCAAAATATTCGTTTAAACAATTATGCAGTTTATATTTTAGGATTTTATTTGCTAAACTTACTACACAAGTAAGTTAAATATACCGAACAACTTTTGAATTTCACATTTCCTCCATAAGCACGTATTTTATCGCAGTTGAAGCTATATAAACCCCATAAATGTTTCTGATGTGGAAAAATATTGCATTTGGGCGTTTTCTCCTTAGGTCAATTGTCTAGAGAAGGTTGTTATTTACATATTTTATCCAATTCATCTCAAGTGATATATCAATCTATAATGAAAAAAATGGATTATCCGTACTAATTGAGTTCACGTGGTTTTTGAAATTTTGTTGATCGAAGTAATTACTATTTCAAATACGCACGCCATGTGAATATAAATATAATCTATAATGGAATTTCCACTTTTTCAAATAAAACTAACTAAGAAAAAATTGCGAACCTTTAAATGTTGCATGTTAAAATGTTTGTACAGATATTTACTAACTGGTTTTACTTATTGTGTTTGATGCTCGTCGTAGATTGTGGGAGTCATTTAGTTTAGGTCACCTACGCGTATACAATTTTACTACATTAGTTACTCCTGTAGTATCCTTATGGTTTTTGTTTTTCACAGTCGCAAAGGGTGGCGAACGAAGGGTATGGGTTGAAGAGTCACATTTGCTATTGAGCGGAGCCGTTCCAAAATTGATATTTCTTGCACGGACGCGAGGTGACTAAAATACTTCAAAATCTCACCCTAGGAAAGGTTAAGCGTGAGGACGACATCAGGGTTAAAAAAGAAGGGAGAGAACTGAGTAAGAAATGCCCTCCAAGTTGAAGATGATCCTCGGTTAACTGTTTTGTTTTATGGTAACGGTAGAAGGGGAGAGAAAATGTCGTGTGCGATGTTTTTTTTCCAGGAATGCCCCGAGGGAATGAATTTGAATTGAGTCCAAACACGGCTCGAGGTGAATTGTGAGATGGTGGAAAGTGGGAGAGGAGATCACACCGATTCGTCACGATATGAGCCGTAAATTTTAATCGTGACCAGAGCTCACGCTAACCCGAACACTATCGTTGTTCTAGACATTCTATCCCTGGGTTATCTGCATGTGCGAAGGCCATGTTTGAGGTGAAAGAGGGTGTAGCGTGCATGGACGGGGGAAGTGCCGGCCACGTTCTTCTCTTTATCTTTCGTTTGCATAGCTAACTTCGCGTGGTTCCTCCGGTGTACCAAGCGTACGGTCCCGTCTCTCATTTTGACGAATTTGCCTGCTCTCTTTCTATCTGCAGTTTTCTCTCTCAGGCGTTTCGGCTTCCCATTTTTTAATTGCCCGTAAGCACGCGCGTTTCGTGATAAGGTCTTCGTCCTCTATAGAAGCCATTATCAATACAGTTATTTGGGTCTTACATTCAATTCAGGGACTTGGGTACAAATTGAAAAAAGCTATATTTCTGTGAATACGGGATGAATTATAATTTCTATTTGAGCCATAGGATAATTGAATATGTTTCAATTGTTTCATTTATCTATTTGTTCAAAAGTTTTTCACAGTTTTTTTCTTGAAATGTCTGCCGATGTATGATAACACCCTCAAGCAAACGTAATAGAAAAGTGCTTCAATTGTATGTTGCACGTCGAATTTGGAATTAATAGAAGTTAAATTTTTAACTATTAACGGAAAGTGATAAATAAATAATAGTTGCATGGTATAAATTATAGATTCATGTCTGATGTCGTAGAACCGTTGCATAATAAGTAAGGCGAAAACATTTGCGATTTTCTGCTTACTAAGGATTTATTTTCACTAAATAAATTAGAAATATTTATTAATAAATAAATAAGATATTTTTCCTGAATTGAATAATTCAGCTATGGGAATTGATATTACAATGAATCGTTACATGCCATCATATCTTCTATCTATCTAAGCAGGATTTAAATAATAAATATGTATTTGAAGATTTATAAAAACCACTAGAATAGAATAATTAAAATTTTGCCATTGAACACATTTTTACTCTGGTCAAAAGAGACCATTAACAATGCCAAATTAAATGCTTTTAATGTTCAAACACAGAAATTTCAATGAAAGAAGTTGGAAATAATATTAATGAGTTATTATTTTATTGATAAATAAAAATGCATTTAAAGTACACATTTAATAAGAAGCTGTGTCAAGCATGTTCATATCGAATTTTTCTTTTATGCTTATATATCAAACACGCTCGATTTGATATCTTAAATACATAAAACAGTTTCTGGCGTAACTTGGTGGATAATCTTCATATGGAAGTTTTTCAATTATACAACTTTGCTTCTCAACATAATTGTATGTAGAAAAGCAAACTTGTTTAATTGAAAAACGTCAATCTTAAAAACATGATGAAAAAACACAAGAAATATCCAAAAAGTAACTTACCTTTAGAAATAAAATATAAACTTAGTGACAAGACAAAGATTTATTTGTCATATTTGAAAGGCGCATTCTTAAACCATTTTCTGCATAGTTCTCATTCAAATTGAGGCATTTATCATAACGATACACAAGCTTTTCAACTCAATCTCTGAAGAAATCTGCCGCCTTACATTTTAGGCACTTTACACCAGCATGCAATTCTGTTTCGCTGTCAAAGCGCTGCGTTACAAGCTACGTATAGCGAGAGGTCCGTAATCGTAAAATGGTGATTTTCACGAACGCTTTCGTTGATTTTCACCGTCAGTTCACTAGTCACAAAGTTAGGCCGAACACAGCGGTCCTCGTCGTAAACCTTGGTGCGGCCATTTTTAAACTGAGTGCACCACTGCGTCACTCCGCCTTCACTCATTAATCCTCCTCCGTACATTTCACAAGTTATTCCGAAGGTCAGTTTGGCAGGTGATGGTAGAGTTCACCCACCACTAAGCCCGACAGCGTGTGAAATTCACACATCAGGGTAGGGGAACCAATTGCTTTCCTTGTGAGTTATGGTTTCTCAGGAAGATCTGGTACACGAAAAATTACATAGCTTGGGTGGAGCTGTAGGTGCCCAGAGAAGCTTGCCCGGGAACCCGGGCCCTCCGGTCGGGAGTGCGACGCTCTACCCCCGGACTACCGCGACCCCCACCCCCACACACACACACATACATATATATGTGTGAGTGTGTGTGTTCGCACATCTCAGTGTAAAGTAGATTTTCTCGATAGCTCAGGTAGTTAGAGCATCCGCCCGGCAAATGGAGAGATCCGGTGTTCAAGTCCCGGTCGAGGAAAACATTTTTACATTAGTGGTCTGGTTGATTCCACCTTCCCCACCTCTGCTGTGTTCTTCCTTTATGTGTGTTCCTTTCCCCTTTCCTTATATCTATTTCTATGTAAATGAATATATATATACACACACACACACACACACACACACACACACACATATATATATATATATATATATATATATATATATATATATATATATATATATATATATATATATATATATATATGTATGTATATATTTGTATATATATTATTTGTAGAAAATATATGTTTGTTTAATTATATATATATATATATATGTATAATTCATTATTATTAGGTAATCTACCGGTTAAGGTAGATTTTTGGATGGACACAACTATCAAATAAACATTTTGTAACTCCAAACAAAACCCAATCCAGCAACCTAATCTACATCAGGTCCCTCTTCATCTCTGTGTACTTCTTTCCTCCCTACATCCCGTCCAACATCCCTATCCTGTTCCTGCCCTTTCCTCGGTTGCCCAACATCCTCCCCTCTATTACCTTCTTCAACATTCCACTACCGCTCAATACGCCTTTCATCCATTTTTCCTGCCTCCATAGGATTTCTCTCAACAAACCCCTCTCCTCACCCACCATCTCCAGTACTTCCTCATTTGTTTTCCTTTCGGTCCATTTCACCTTCTCCATTCTTCTCCACACCCACATTTCAAAAGCCTCCAATCTACGTCTATCCTCCTGCATCAGTGACCACGTTTCCGCGCCGTACATAGCTACACTCCATATCAGAGTTTTTACGAGTCTTGTCTTAACATCCCTACTCAACGTCCCCGTCATCAACTCCCTCCTCCTTGAGAAAGCCTCCTTGCCTAGCGTAACTCTTCTCCTTACGTCCCTACCACTTTGACCGTATTGGTCCAAAACACTTCCGAGATATGTAAATTGCTCTACCTGCTCTATTTTTTCCCCGCCTATCTTAATATTTAGCTTAGCCTTTTTCTTTATGGAAAATCGCATAACCTTTGTTTTATTAATGTCGATTCTCATCCCATATTTATCGCACTGAACCTCCAATTCACTCAGCAATGCTTGCAACCCCTTGGCTGACTGAGCAACTAATGCTTGATCATCAGCAAACCTAACTGATTTTACGAATTCCCCTCCGACTTTCATTCCTACCTCCAGTTCTTCCCATGCCTCTTTAATCATTTCCCAGAAAAAAGCATTATTTCAGTTCGTTAAATCACATGGTTATAGTTACTACATTGTTTAAAATGGCCAAATCGGGAGGGGCGATGAAGGGGATGGGGTCCAAGAGCGGGGAGTCCTACATACACAATGTATATATATATATATATATATATATATATATATATATAATAAACCAAATAAATGGTATCGTAAATTATACAGCTGCTTATGGCGAAAGAATATTTCAATAGGTTTTGAATTATTTTTCAATGTCAGGTTATGGGAAATATTTTAATAGTCAATAGGAAGACCAGCGGAACCTCGAAATCTTCATTTGTCTTGTATGAAATAACTTAGATATTTTCAGTAAATTAGGTAGCATTTTCTTATATATTTTTGGTAGCCTACCGTTGAAGACAGGCTAAAGGTGCCTATACTAAGTATTTCTTAACCTTGCCTAGAAAGACAATATCTTACTCATCACACTACAATAAACTCTCCTCCATTCTAAATAAAAATTATCTCCATTCATTCCGTTCAACATGCGTATCCTTTTTCTCCCCACGTCTCCCATTCCTGACGCCCTCTCCTCTATTGCAGTGCTCATGTTCTTGTATTTCCTAAAACAATTTCTTCTTATTATTTATTTTTAATTCTTTTGCATGAGTCCAATTTCATCTACATCTACATCAATACCCTGCGAGCCACCAAAAAGGTGTGTGGCAGTGGGTGTAGCACCCTGAGGGAAGGGTAAGGGTTGAGGGGCTTGGGGGTTGGGTGAGGAAAGGTGGGGGGAACCTGTAAGAAAAAATATATACATATATACATATTCACATATATATATAGTATACCTGTATACACATACATGGAAGTCCTGGGGAATTTCGGCTAGAAGCATTCTGGTCCCTTATCGTTCTTGGAAAAAAAGACATTTTAAACCTGTCAGTCTTGCAGTCTATCTCTATAGTCTTATATTCGTGATCTCTTCGACCGTAATACGTTGGGGTTCGTATTATATCCTTGATGTCATCGGAAAAGACCTTGATGTCATCTTTAAATGTTTTTAATAAGTTTAATCTATATTGGAAACGCCGCTGTGTAAGAGAATCCCAACCTAAATTGTCTGGCAAAGTGGATACGCTGCTGAGTTGGTCATAACAATGTTTGACAAATCTAGCCCCCCTCCGCTGAACTCGATCTAATTCCGAAACCAAAGTTTCCCAGAATGCACTCTTTTTTCGCTGTAGTATTACTTTTGAGAAGAGCAAAAGCGTGTGACGCCGTCGTTTCTTTCTAACCTTAAACTATTCTAATTGAAATCATAATTGTGGATACAATTCGTAAATAACATAATAAAACAAAGGAAACATAATATCCAAAACAGGTCAAAAAAACAGATTCCTAAGTGAGATTGTAAGTAGCAAAAACTAATATAAGAGGAAGATATAGCTTTATGCGTACTATGTACCTCTCCTGAGTTAAGATGGAGGCTAAGAAAACTTTTAAGGAAAATGAGGTTATTTCGGAAAGCCATGCTTGAGTCATGAAAGACGCGGCTAAAGAATGAACGAGAGACAGATACCGAATAGCAATATAAAGCCCCTGCCTTCTTCTAGTGGGAATAAAATGGTCGGAACCATGCACTAATTAAGAACCCCGCTCGGAGACAGACGAAGACAAAAATCGATTGCTTTACATGCGCTGAACCGATAGCGAAAGAACCGAATGTAATGAAGAGCGCAAGGCATGACGATGTGAAGATGGGAAGTGGGAGTAAGAGCTATGGGATACGGATCCTCGGACGCCAGGGCTGCCGATAAGGAGGGGAGCCAGGGAGAGTGAATAGAAAATGAAGGACAGGGTTGTCCTATGAGAAGTGGGGGAAGGATGGGAGATGAGGGCGGGGGTGGCGCCGCCAGAGTGAGAGAGGGATGCGATCGAGTGGGCGGGGGGCAAGATAGCGCCGCTCCCAGGCCGAACCTTGTACAAAGCGCGGTTTACTGGAATCCTAAAAAGATGCGGATACGAGTGGGGGGGGGGAGAGCGTAGTTTGAGGGTTGGAACACGATTCTCCACCCGCGTGATCGATTCATCTTCCGGTAGAACGGCGTTGATGAGAGAAAGGTCGGAGAGAGAGACCCCCGGGAGGGGAGGGGGGCGGGTGGCAGGGACGGAGAGATTGGGGTGGACGCCTGCAGCCCCCCGTCGCCCCTCCCAACCCCCGTCCCACCCCACTCTCACGTTCCACCACTCCAACATTTTTTCCTTTGTGACTCGCCGCCTAATGAGTGGACGCCTGAGTCGGGCTTGGGTTTTTATTTTTATGTCGTCTCGAGAGAAACGCGTCCCCTTGAGGGACGGGGGGTTAGGGGGACGGAAGAGGTGCAGGGAGAAGGCCAAGGGGGAGTGAAGGGAGTCCGAGTCACCAGGATGTCTCCCTAATGAGAGACGCAGCGCCTAGAATGAATTTGACGGCCCATAACGGTGTTGATCTGTCCGGCCCGACTTCTCATCTTCTCCCCGGCTGGCCTATCCTAGCCGTCGTCTGCCTCCCTTCCTTCGTCATCCTGCCTCCTCCTGATATCCCTCCCTCCGCCTCGTCCTCCCTTCACGCCCCCTTTTCTCCATCCACCCAATTCTGTCTCCTCCTTTCCAGGGACATCTGTTGCCGCCTCTCCCTCCTCCACGCTGATATATCCTCTTTTACTCTTTCTTCCTTCCTTTCCATATATTCCTTGTATAACCCTTACTTTTCCCTTCTTCCTATTTTATAATCTTTCATAATAATCTCTGCAGTGCTGTCTCGCAAAACCCTGCGGCGGATGATTATTCTCCCTTCATTCAATGCAGTATGCCACGCAAAAATGGGAATGTAGAGAGCAGAAATTCACGATGAATTTTTAAGAAGTATTAAAATGAGGGATTCAAGTGAATGAAAACAATAAATGGCGGCGTAATTTCCTTTTTTTCCAGTTTATGTTTTTATTATTGATTTAAATTAAGTTTATAGTGGAACATTATATTTAAGTTATAATGCATTACAATCAAATCCAACACATCACGGTTGAATATTTACAATTGATTCGCAGGAAAAGAGACTAATGACTACAATAGGTAAGGGAAAATGTGAGAATAGTCGCCGATCATAGTCATTGGATATTATGGTATAGTTAAAACTGAGGTTCCATTCGGATGCATGCATGCCAAATTAAAATATTGGTTGTAATAACTAATATGGCAGTAACAATTTTAAAAAGCATTTAAAGAGTAAGCTTAGTTTCTTATTATCTTAACAGTGGTCTAAAATATCTTCCAATTTGTTCCTTTGACTTTTTTATATTTTTCTATGAAACATTTTATGCGCATGTGATCATCATTGAAATTTAAATTCTTTTCTACGTGTATGACTTGAAATCAAAGCTATTAATGCATGCATTAAAATAAAATGGATGTTAGAGATAATACTGCTCGAATGAAATTATTCAGTTTTCTCTGTGCGTATTAATTGCAATTTGTCTTAAAATGATATAGGTATGTAATACTACTAAACCGCAAAAATAGGAGAATTATTTGTCTTTACTTCTCAGAGCGCCTGAAGGTTCTTAGCCCATGAAATTTTGTCCTGAGACACGCCGTTGTTTAATTCTCTGCATTGATGAATACCTAGTTTCTGAGTGTCATTAGGGATTAAACTGAAGAATTTTAAAATCAAAATGTTATGTACATAAAGTTAAGTTTAATTTTTGTAAGCAATTATCAACACTAAATAAGTTTTCATGCATTAATTATCTACATGGTTGTTATTGATAAACAAGTGTAATGATTTTGCACAAAAATAAATATTAAATGGATTAGTGCGAAATTGGTGTCACCGACTTTTCCTCAGAAAAATATTACAGAATTTCCTATGAGAAATTACCCTTATTCATTTTAAGGAGATATGTTTAAGGAAAGGTAAGAAACCAGGAATCATGCGTGGGTATCCCTCACTTAGCTAAGATTTATATTCTGTCTCGTTTTAGATCCCCTATGAGAAATTACATGTCAGGTGCACCACTTCGGAATTCACCTCTTTGCTCGCTTTGTTAAAAGTCAAGTATCTTATTCTTGGGTAGCAGAATGAAATTCGATAACTTTTGGCTTCTGGCAAAATTTACTTCTCAGACTTACGGTTTTCTTTTTGTTTTCCTAAAACAGGACCACTTGAAGGACTTGACTCTTGTTCGCCCCTTGTTTTTGGCATTTGAGTCATATCGCTTCTCCTCCTCCATTTCCCTTGTTTTTGATCATTTGAAACCTTCCAGCCAAGAAGAGGGGTCTTCGTCCAAGAGTAGGTACCGCATTGGACTCAAAAAAATCGAGAATGCCGAAACTCTTGCCTTTGAGACGGAGAGCAGTCAAAGGTATCCGTTTCTCCTTTCCCATTTCAAATCACTTTCCGTTCGTTTTCTTTTTGGATAATGTCACGCGGTCTCTTTATTTTTTTTTAGCGTTTACCTCGTTCCTATACCCGGTAGCTCCACCTTACATCGGAAATAATGGGAAATGAAACTGGAGGAGAACATAAGTTTGAGGTAGACCTAAAAGATTAGGACGGGGCTCCTAAGTTAAAGTGCCTAAAGGTTGAGGCTGAGAGAAAGGGTGTAAGTTAAAAGGGAAGAACGATGGAGGAGTGGTGGGGGGGCCTGAAGGGAAAATGGCAGGACTTAGAAAGAAGTAAAGAGGAGAGAAGAAGAAGGGGGTTACGTGGATGGATAACAAACTGGGATAAGAAAGAATATGGTGTAACGTTAGATGGCTCAACCAAATCAAGGACGTCCAGCTAGGGAAGTAAAAGGATGAGACGGCAGCGGAGGAGACGGTGGGTTGACGGTTTGAGTTAGAAGGAGGACGGTAAGGGAAAGAAGGAAAGAGTGATTACTGAGGCCACAAATCTTCCTTTGTTTTCGATTCACGCCGCCATTTTACTGCCTCTTTATTCTCGTTTTCTCTTTTTATTGCCATTTACTCCCTATCCCCTCTTTTTCCCTTATTATTTCCCGTCACAAGCTTAGGTCTGCCCTTCTTAACCTTCATCTTGTGTTCTCTCCTTCAGCTCTTTCTCTCTCCTTTTCTGTCGGTCGATGAACTCCAAAAATTATCGTTCTCTATCTATATCCTTCCTCTGCTCTAATGTTGATCTTTGTTGCGTGCTAAAATTAAAACATAATTTTATAAAAATACTTTCTTAAAATTCATTTCTAATTTCTCAATTTTTTTAGTGCCTGTGCTGTGCTTCTATTTTTAGACTTAACACGAGCTCTAGTGAGACACTAGGAATGAAAATTTGCTTCTTTTGATAAAGTTCAGGGTGGAGTATTTTTCGTTGCATTGAATCCTTCTGCTAATACCTGTCATGTAGCTTCATTTTATTTAGGCATCGATAAAAAGGTGAGCATTTTTAGTCATGAGCAGTCCAGTGTGATGCTGTGCCCCATTATATGCATTCACTAGTTTTTGGCGTAAATTCAAGGAATTCAATGAATAAGTATTTGTGTTATCAAAATACAAAATATTTCATTAAAAATATTTCTTTAAGAATTTACGATAACTGAAAATCCGATTCGTGAAAAAATAGGAAATATTTTCCAGAAAAAAATTAGTTTTGAGAATAATATGGATTTTTTACGATAATTGTTTCCAGGAGGATTTTTTCTCTTTTAGCAGAATTGCCCATTATCTGTTGAAAAATCAAATGAACTAAAACAGGACCACCAATGAGACCATGCTACAAACTGTGGCATTTTATTCCTGAGAACAAATTAATATGTTACCTTTCCTCATATTTGTATTTCTGACCAGAAAAAAAGTGTGAAATGACATCCGCAAATTTTACTGAAGACAGACGTTTTCAAATTTTTAATTCTTTTGAAAATTTGACAATAAGAATGAAAATTGACAGGAGAAAGGTCGTATCACAAAAATAGCGAATAACGTAGAAAAATTTTCAGATGAAATCATTCTTGGTTGGTTTTGTATTCTAAAAACAGTCAACAACTTTTCCGAATGGGAACTTTTGAGAATTGATAAGGATTTGAGTTGTTGAGGCAAGTGGTAGATGAAATCCCCTGCTACTCTATCGTTCAAATCTTTTCAGCGTTCTCTACGTTACAAAACATTGTTACGTACACATCGTGTTTATAACGAACTGTTTTGAGCAGTAACCGAACTTCCTTCTATTTTAAAACATTCCTCGACCATTATGCTTGCACATCAGGAGTAAAAGGGTTTAAGGATTCCGAGTAGGATTGGTAGAATGAGAATGAAACTTCTTTCTTATTTTATTTTACTTAATAATAGACGTAGTTAGTTACAGAAGATATAATTGAAGAAAATATGCTTCAAAAGCAATATGGCGAGATAACTACGATGTATTTCTGTGTATTAAAGTGTTTGGGGGCGAAAGAGATTAAGATAGCTATTATCAGTCAATATACATACACTTAATCTTAATAAGATACTTTTCTTGCTAGCATTTGCCACATTGAAGGATATGAGTATTGGTAATTGCCGGAAGAAAATACTTTGAAATTAAAGGTTTTACAGTGTGAAGCACCTGGTAAGAGGTTTTTATTTAAATTCGGTCAAATGATGATACATAATATATTATCCGTTTGAACCACTTGGAGGACTTCTCAGTTTTTTCCTTAAAGCCCTCGTCAGCTTCAATGACTTACTCCGTGTGGAAAGCAATGCACTGCACGAAGTGATGAACCACCAACACACGGAAGTTTCATATAGTTTAAGTAGAAATAAAAGGACAGTTTTGTCTTTGAATATGAATCTTTAGTATTAAGAATTTTGGAATGTTAAGGTATCAATCATGGAAGAGATGAGGAGTAAGTACACAATGGAGCGATGTATCTAAATATATTTGATTTCATGATTTTCTTCTGCCGTGGTCTTGAATAGGGTAAAAAATTCCTGATCCATCTATCCCACACCTATCACACAAATTTCATTATACTTTACTATGGGCTTTACTAGGCTTTCTCTGGCTCTCTAGGAATCTCTGGATTTTCTATATTTGCTGCATTCGGCACATCATATTTTGGGTACGGATTCACTTCGGAATTGAGAACTAACAGTTGAAAATAAGCCTTTAATTCACGCTTAAATCGGCATATTTTCTAAATCTGCGTTTTTCTAATGCTAGATTTTTCAAAGCAGCACTGCCTGTGCTATACATGTGTTTTCTCGAAGTTATGATAACACTCCAATGAATACACAGCCACGCTGATTTCAGTACCTTCTTTTTAGTGTAACTTTATTCATCCCTTTCTTTTAATGAAGTTTATTACCTTGAATATTTTAGCAGTAAATTTTAAAATATGATTATTTCATAATTTGTGAAGGTTTGAAAATTACTTAAACATATTTTAGAAATTATGTGATTCCATATTTCTTTATTATTATCGCAATCGTCAGTAAATATATTTTTTTAATTTTGGATGCCAATTTGCGGTAGTTAGACTCGTATTCCTACTGTCTTTTCTGCTACATCGAGTAAATTTCCTATTTTTGTAAATAACTTCTTATCTGTAAGCTCAAATTTAACAATTATGTATACTTTAATTGAAAAATAAAATTGGCTTGTTTCGACTCAACGAGTGTTAAAATTGTTTTAAGTACGAGTAGTTTAAGTTACGACTACTAAAAGAGAAGTTCAAAATTATTCTTAGCTGTCATTTTGGAATACCGCTTCATAACTAAAGAATTTGAAGTTAAAATTTTATAGATCTCTCAAACATGCTCAGAGTTATATAGGATACTCCGATTTTTGACCTCCACTCAATATATTTTTTTTAACATTGCATTGATTTAATAATTAAGAAAAGAGTGCCTCCTGTTTCTGTCATACGCACTTTGACCGCTACAATTTTTCTTGAAATCTCATTTCAGGTCTTCCATAAAGTCATAAATATCTTCTGTTCTCTTTATAAAGTCTTATAACGTTTCTTCACCTAGTTAATGCCCCTACCAACGATCAAAGTAATAAGGTACTCCGCTTCTATACCCGTCTGATTAATTTTTATTTCCACGCGTAGGAAATATTAATGCGTTTCTCTCACGCGCTTGTCCTCAAAAGAACCTTTTATCGCACCCGCCGTGCCTCCCTTCTTCCCCACTGCTGGTGTCGGTCTCTCTGATCATTGAAAAGAAAAAAGGGGCTTCTCAGGTTCCATGTTATCCTCCCTCCCTCCATCATGCGCTCCATTCCCCTCTCTGCGTCTTCTGCCTGTTACTTCGCTTCCCATACTGCCTACCTCACTCATCATTCCTTGTTTTTATGCTTACCCCTTCGCATTCTTGACCCTCGCCAACCCTTTCTTCCTTAGTATTTAGTTGCAATTAAACTAACAATGTTCTCACTCATCGCTACACATTTGATATCACAAATCATGTTTTAAAAACTGTTTTGCTAATTATAATATTTTCTTAAAAATAAACGAAGTTAGTTTAAGCAGGGCTTTGAGCATGCAATCTCTCTTCCTCCAGCCTTTAAAGCAGCATTATTAAATAATTGACTAAATGTTACTTTTCACAATCGTAAATTTGCTATTATCGGGACGCTTGATTGCAAAAACTTTAAATTTATTAGGTAATCGATGGTTTCAGGCGTTATTTTATGGAATCGGTTCATACTTAAGCGGATAAAATGATACTTTGTAATTCCACAGATTTAATTCACAAACACACGACCCGGGTTTCGACGTGACCTGAAGATGACGTCGTACGTCGAAACCCGGGTCGTGTGTTTGTGAATTAAATCTGTGGAATTACAAAGTATCATTTTATCCGCTTAAATTTATTAGGTATTTATTTTTACTTTCATTTTTATTTCAAGTTTTTTAATGTTATTTGCTCGGGAGAATGTCGCTCAAAATCTTTCCAATTTTGAAAACACGCACCTTGATTATCAAATGGATTATGATTTAGCTACATAATACCTGTATGTCTATCGTCACACAGAATTTGAATTAAAGATACTAGCAGTTTTCACGTTTACTTAATATCGATACCAAATGTGCATATTGAATTTTAAGCAAGGCCAGCATTTAAAACAAGTTTGAATAAAATTATTAGACCTCATTAGATTAAAACAAGTTTTTTTTATTCTAAACATTTTAAAATAAATTTAACACATGAGCTTGTATACTGAACCTCGGAATTTTCCAGCTTTGTAAATCAATCAAGATTACATTTGCTATTCATCAACCTGAAGTTTAAAGAAAGTGTATGATTTGGTAGGGATAAATCATTTTCCTGAAAATATTTTGCCTCATTTCAAAGCTTTGCCTGATTTCTTTCTTTCCATACATTTGTCAATGAAGAGATTTATTATAAATTTTATTGCAAACAGTAAAATTCTCAATGAATTCATCAGCCTCAACCTTCTGTTTAGTCTGCGATTTTATCATGGTTACTAGCCACTAAACCTCCCGTGTATACACGCCATATGTGTGTGTTCAAATATAAAGTTAGGCCGGGTGAAAGAAAAAGGTCCTTAATGATTCCACCAACCATCTCTGAAAGCGAAAACACGTCTCGTCTAGTCTTTAATTTATTCTCGTGCAGTCTTTTTATATCCCTCCACCTGAAGTCCTGTTCCGTCTTGAACCTCGCTTGCCACTTAGCAAGCGCTCACCTCTTTCATACGCCTTCAAGCTATTATTACCTCACTCTCGTTATATACCCTCGTCCATTTCGATTCTGGGTGTCACTCTCAAAGTCTTTAATGGCCATCTTCCACTTCGCCATCAATTGGTCCATGCATGCCGCTCACCATTTGTTTTTTTATCCGTTATTCACGTGCTAACTTTTCACCATCCATATTACATTTGTTCCTTTCCCTTTCCGCTTCCAACAGTGATTCAAAACAAGTCACTTCGCGTCTTTTTCAAGGCGCGGAACGTTTTTGACATATGAAATGCGCCTTCTCATACTCCCATATCTATTGAAAGCCCGACGGTTTAATGCATGTAAGTGCATACTTTTAAGTGCAGAAATTTAATGTGGCATTCGACTTTTAATGAGCCCTGGCACAAAATTTGCTGTGAAATAATTCGTACGCATGGTTCTAATTTCATATTTTATTACGTGGTTTGTAATTCACATCGCACGCGCACACTATGGAGCTACTTCATGCAGAAAGGACATCTTTCGATGATACAGGATTGGAAATGTTATTCCGGGCCTTTATCGTTGTCAGAGATACAATATTTATTTTGAGACATGGAAGCATATATGGATGTAATCTTAAAATTTGTGATAATATGTACGTTATATCATTTCTTATTACAATCACAATTTTTTATCAAAAAACTTCTTTACTTACGTCTCCAAGTTGACTTTTAATTTATTTCATATTTATTTGCGATAAGGGGGATAGCTAAAACTTGAAATTCAATATCCCAAAAGGGCGTAGAGTTATGAAGTGACAAATGTTTTTGGCACAGTCGGATTGATGTCAGCATACAACTTATGCATTGTGGCGCCAGTAAGATATAGTTAATTTTTATATCGAAAAAAAAACAAGCTCTTATTTCCTATAAATAGAAAATATTTAATATTTTATTGGATAAAAAGTTATTATTTATGCTCCAATCAAGAGCTTATTGCAACTTATAGTCACATAAACCTAATTTGCAACCAATTTACAACTTAAAAACAAAACACATGATTGAAAGATCATTTATTGATCATTGATTGAAATTGATTGAAATTAAGATTAATTATTACTCGTCGAATTTCACGTCAGTATTTTATTAGAGTTCTCTTACATATTCACTTTATATCATATTTTAGGCTCAAAATAAGCAATTAAAAATAGCAATTTTCCACAAAATAAAATTTTATGCGACCGGTTTCAATGTTACTACATGATCTTCAGGTCTGAGACCTGATGAAAATATACTAACATTGAAACTAGTCGCATTAAATTTTATTTTGTGGAAAATTGCAATTTTTAATTAATCATGGTATTCCACCATATCACGCCCGAAACATCTCTTTTTATTAAAAATAAGCAATTTGGGACGAACTTATAATACTAAACATTTACTACCAATATATTTGACTAACATCTTATAGATTCTATATTTGGTGATGCATTCTGAGCATTTAAAAACATTGGAGGGGGAATTCGCGTTTTTAACGAAGAGGGAAGAGAATTATAAAATTCATTGTAAAAGGTAGAGGTATTTTTCGCTGTATCCCAGCATCGGAACTAAGGGGGTTTCTTTACGAAGCCTCTCTCCCAAAAGAGGTGGGAGGTTTGTTTTGTTCTCTCCGGAATTTCGTAACTGTTTTAAAAGCTATTTATTCAGTTACTCCATAGTATTGGTAGTATTTGTCAGTCCAACCCTCCTCCGTTTAGATCACACCACATCGACGTCGTCCAGGTGGGGCGATGATTCAGAAAAAAATATCCCCTTCGTATTAGGAGACGGATGGTAAGGGATGTGAAAAACGGGAGAGGGGAGAAACAATGTTGTTTTAAAGGTGAAGAAAACCATGCTGTTGAAGCCAGATGCTGGTGAGCCTGTACTATGGTTGACAGTAGCAACATTCTCCGAAGCCAGAGCGAGAATTCGTTAGCATACATTGAATTTTGTTCATCGAGTTTGATTCGAGAAGAGCGAAAAAGGGGAGGAAAGAAGTTTTTGAGCAGGGAACCGAGTTTAATTATTTTTTTTCACGCTGAGGTTTTCCGCAAGGCTCACTTCCTTTTTAAAGATGTGGCATAGTGATGTTTGGAGGGTGGTCTAATATTGTAGGATATATAGTATTGGAAGAATCTAGGTGAAATAGTAATTTTTAAAATGTAGTTTCTGCGCAAAATAAAGTCCAAAAATTAGCCAAAACATGTGTAATTTGATGATTGTTGGGATAAATAACTTTTTGAAGGTTAAGGATTTTATATTGTGTTGCATTGTGAAAATGAACGAAGCCCATTAAGATCCAGAAAAATAAACGTACTTGTATGCCGTCTTGTGCCGAAGTTTTTTTATTGAGGAAGTATTTTAATGCTGCTATAACGAAGAGCAGGGTTAAACAGGTGAACTTTTTGCTAATGATATCAAAAATATAAGTTACAGCATTGGCACTGCAGAAATAAATAATTGTCTTGGTGTTATCAACTTCAAGGTTGATTTGATATGTGAAGGTAGAGCTCCCCTTACACATAGCCCAACGGGGTGTTAAATTCACACGTAGAGGGGTTAATTCCTTTCCCAATGCCACCAATGGTTTCCCAAGAAGAACCGATTTGTCGAAAAACCACACAGCTTGAGTGAATCTGATGGTACCCGGAAGCGTCCCCGGGAATCGCACCCGGTCCATCCGATCAGAAATGCAATGCTCTACCCAATCGAATACCACTTCTCTCGTACATAAAAATAGTTGTAATTGCGTTTCTCCAATTCTTTGGTGTAAAACTTTAAATAAGACAGGATGAAATATTTTTATCTTAATAAAGATAGTGATCAGATATATTATTAAATATTACTTCGGTCTTGGTCTTAATATAAAATTATTATTATTAAATAAATTGTGTGGAATTAAAAAATTAAAGTATTTCATTTTAATATGTCCAACAATGAATACCCTAGATTACTCTTTTAAATACACATTTTACGTGATTAGCTAGCTCTAAACAATATAAGAAATATAGTGTTCTCTGAGAACTATTCCAGTATCTTTATATAATTTAATTAGTTATGATTAATTGCTTGATTTATAATAGTGCATAAATTTAGTATTTTTGTAAACTTGAAAATATTTTCTGATTTAATTGAGCATAAGTCTTTTTTATCATCGTATCTTTAGTGATTTTAAAATGTGATGTTTTATTTGAAACAATGTTATCCCTAACCATTATAGCAGATTCATAGGGAAATACATATCTTCTATTCAAATACGGATTTGTACCTTTTAGTGTCTAAAAATATCTTTTGCGATTTGTGTCGAGTGACAATTTGACAGAGTGTCAGTTCAATTAAGTCAATTGGACTATTATGTTCAAGTTTTTTCGCGTATTTTACGTGGTATACTAAAAGCTTATCCACAGCTGATTCAGCATTTTTTGTATCGGTGAAAAAATCGACTATTCCTCATACAATCCCAGATCAACTCTAATGGTTTTTGTGAGTCCTCATCCGCAAGGGTGCATCCAATACTATAAAATCGGGGCGGAATTTCTAGGCGGGATTCCAATGTGGAGAGTAAGGGGTGATGAAATGGTCCCGGGGTCGGAATGGGTGGGGTAGGAACGATGAGTGAAAATTAGATTGGGGACTTAATAGTAGTCTCTGCCGGGCGGATCTCTTCCACTGCCTCTCATCCCAGCTCTTTTTTCATCCCTAAGCTAGTCCTCCCCCCCCCCAAATTCTGCTAATTCTTTTTAATCACCCTAGTTTTTTTCTCCTCCTCCCTACCCATTCCTGATTATCGCCATATAAAAAAGTTTCCACTCTCCTTTTTTCCTCTCTCTAACTTTCCTTCTCCTCTGTGGCCCCTCCCCCTTTCTGGTTCACTTGCTTAGCGATTCCCTTAGTCCCCCCCTTCCCTTCTCCCTTCATTTTCAACCCTCATTTGGGGTAACTTACACCCTCCGTCTACAACCTTAACCTCGTCCGATTTTATTTTTCTTGCCCCACGTCCCACCCTCCCTCGCTCTCCAATCCCCGCTTCCCCCCCCCTTCCGATCCACCCAAACGCCCCCTCCTCCCGCCCCGCACACTCTCTTTACCTTCCTCGCGGCTCATTAAGCTGACCCAATAGATGTCTCTCGAATCCACTCTTTCTTTCTCCTCCCCCTCCTCAATTTTAAACGCGTTCGTGTAAAAAAAGGAAACTGAGAGAGTAAGTAAACAGTGAGGATGGAGGGCGATAAAGATCGGCTTGCCGTATGTATATAAAGGCCGGAATATGCAAATTAAAACTTTCGAGCGAGTGCAGGAGGTATTTGGGGGAGGAGGCGAAGGGACCTTTGCGAGTGGTGATACTTGATAAAGGTAGGGGAACCAAAATATTTTGTTTATTTTATTTATATTTGTTTTTTTTTTTAATGGTTAGCCTCTCGAATGCTGGGAAAGAATAAAAGTCTACGTGTGATCGGAATAATTTTAAATCACGATGGAATCCCTAAGGAAACCAACGTGGGACATATCAAAGTAAACATTTATTTGGTGGCTGTTACCCCGTTGATTACATTAAATTGGCAATTAAATACAAAAATCAATTTACGAATATCAAATTGAATATGGAATTGATACGCTGCGGTCCCACAATCATTTTTTAAGCAATGTTCTGCTACTCCTTTCTCGTATAATTTCGTATTTAAAATAAGAAATTCGATGTACTTCAAGCGGAAAGAGGACAATGACATCAGTGTTTGGTTTCATACTGGTATCATGATCGAAATGAATAAAAAATAAGCAATTCGAACACTTTATAATTTCCTACCCCAAAGTTGGTTCAATTTGGAGTATTTCGGATTAACATTGGTTCTGAAGCATATTTTTATGTGATCAGTCTAAGAGTATTGAAATAAAAGTTAGTCGTAACGCTCGTGTTTTATATACAGTTTTAAAGGAGCAAGAATTTTCAAAGATGCTACGAGAAGAAATGGACGATTGCCAAATTTTTCTTGATGCAGTTTTTGCTGGTTACGTAAAAGGATGGAAAACTGGGAAATCAGAAAAAAGGAAAGGAGACAAAGAACTAGAGTGCCAAGTCGAAAAAATAATGGACGGGACGGGAGAAATAAGTGAAGTAATCGAGAGAGTAGGAAAAAGGGAAGGATAATGACCACATTAGGCTAAGCCATTCCGATGCCCGACTATTTTCCACATCCCATCCCGCCTCCGAAATCCTTCTTCTTTTCCCCCTCGCAATTCGGCCTGGTACCACCACACCCCTTCCACCACCCAACCACCTATACCACTCTCTGCCCACAAACATTCACTCCTGTTTTTCCTCAGTCCTCCGCCACATCTTTTTCTTCTCGTAAATGGTCCTTTGATGTCCCCCTCTCCCCTCTTCCAGTGCATCCCACCACTACCTTTCCCTTCGCATATAAAAATGAACGTGGTCGGAGCAAATCGACCCCTCATCCCCCCAGCTCATTCTCGCTCTCCCCCTTTCCGACTCCTCCCTTCCAATTCCCTCTTTACGGATCCCCGAAACCCAAAATAGGACATAGAGAAGGAGAATCGGCGCGATTAATGCTCACCAGCTCACACCAACCCCTCTTGTCCCACTCTCCGCCCACATTGCTCTCCACCATTACCCCACTCCCCCCTCGTGCTCAGATTTCGCCTCCACCATCCATTTATTTGCTTCCTCTTCTCCTTGGGGTTTTTAAGGCACATATGCGGAGGTATATATACGCCTTTATGTGCACATGCCCACACACACGCAAGGTACGTAGTACATAAATGGAGAGTTTCCTTAATCGGCCGTGCTTGAAATGGCCCATACAACCGCGGAGCTTGAGATTTTTCCCCGTGTTTTTTCGGTAGGCTAGAGGTTAAAGTTTTTCGTGGTAAGGGCATGGAAAGGGGGTTTTACTCTCTTTTCCTTAACTTCCCCCACTTTATCCTCTCCCTTCCATGACCTGTTCCATTTGTCCCCTTGCCATGCTTTTTTTTACTATTCCTTGGACAAAAAATCTTCTAGTTACACAGGCCGCTCAACCCCCTTAAATCCTCTGAATTCCCTTTTGGAAGTGAACTCACCTCTTGTTTGATGTGCCCTCACATTATATCTCTTCCGATGCCTCTACTCATTGTACTTGTTCTCTTTCCTCTTCTTATATCTCTGTCTTGACTTCGCTCTTCTGGCTCATTTTTTCTCGAGTAAATCTCTAAATTATTCCTTGCCACAATAATACTTAAGCTATTTTTAAAATCGTTTTATAAATATACTAATAATTGTAATACCATTCAATCTGCCATTATGCTTTCCTTTCCCTATCTGTTCTGATATACTCGTATATCCTAAAAACACTTCATTTTACTTTATCCTTTCTGAAAACTAGTATAAAATTACTTGCTCATAGAAACTGAGCAGTGTCATTCATTTTCAAAAATGCAAGTAAATTCACTGCATGGTCCACCACTTCAATTTTTTTCTAAATCAACCCTGTTTATAGTAAATTTGAAATTCTTCATATTCCGTGGTTTTACAATTTTTCTTCGTGCTTTTCCTTACTTTATTAATGCATTTTTCCAGGCTTGGTTCTTCTTGTCCCTACTGTTGAATCCTCTATCCATTCCTCCATTCATGTATATTCCTAGCAATCCACACACATGCCTATTAATCCCTTTGTCATCTCCCTTGTTCCTCCCGCGTTCCTTTCCCTGCGATATACAGCCAAAGGGTTGATGCCAAGCAAGTGGTAATGATGGAGAATATTGCGGAAGTTTTCATCCCCTCCGGCCACAGGAGAAAACATCCATAACCCCTTTTAACGTTACCTCCTACAGCATTTTCTCCTTCCCTTCAAGTGGCCACCCTTCCCGCTCCCAACCTTCTCCCTCCTCATGTCCGATCATGATTTCGCCCGTCTTAATGATATGTGTCTTGCGGGAGTTTGGAAATTCTCTCGGCCACCAGGGAACACGAGATGGGGGTGCAGAAGGAGGGGTTATTGGAGGTTGAGCTCAGTGGAAAGGGTTCGTGATAGCGGCTGGGAGATAAAGACGAGTCCGTCGGCGGTGGTGGATACGGCGGCGGGCCAAGGCGAGAGATAGAATGGGTGGGAGAGGTAAAGAGGAGGATTGAGAATATCACTTCGGACGACTTCGTGTTTATGGAGGGCCCCTAGCACCGGCGCACTTGACCGCATCTCTCGGGCCCGCCTCTCACAGACATCTGCCGCCCGCGTCGCCGCAGACGCCCGGGACGCCTCCCTCTATCCCCCTCCCCCCCTCTCTCCCCTCCATAAAAGCTCCTCCCCTCGCACCCCCCCGGCGACGTCTCGCTCTGCCTGCGCGTTCGAACAAGCGTTGTTTTAGTTTCGCGTCGTTCGGTGGCGTCCCCGTCGTCGGCGGGTGGCGGTCGGCCGCGACGCTCGGAAAGCGAAAACGCCGAAGATGTGTGCGGCGGGCGGGGGAAGGGGGGAGGAATGTATGAGAGATCACTACCACGGTTCGAGAACGGGGATGGCACATTGGGGAGAGCATGGCCGGTGTTTGGAGACGCCTCTACCTCTCTCTCCCTCTCCGTCTCCCTCCCTCCAACTCCTCGCACTCCCTCCCTTCCCCCCACCTCCTATTTCTCTCTCTCTCACTCCATCCTCCTCCTAATTCTCCATCTTCCCTCCTCCTTCTAAGAGGATTGCATGCTTATCGCCGCGCCTTTTAAGGTTCTATAAAGCGATCATAAACACGTGTGCGAGCCACACTTGCGAAAAGCGTGGACGGAGGGATTTCCTCATCGTCCCGTGCCGAGGCCATTAATGAAAATGATGAGATATTCTGCCTGCAATACTGCCTGAGGTGTCAGTCTAACTTGTATATTTTGTTATGTGGGTGATTTTGCCAGTTGCTTTTGAAATTGTTTCGCAAAATTGCCAGTGATCCCTGGTGAATGCTTTTATTTTTTAAATGATGTTGGAATATTTAGAATGGGAAAAAATCAGTCAGCTGAGAAATATATTAAATTACATGAATGGAGGTGTAATTATGTCCATCCCTGTTGGTCCATGATTCAACTCAAATGTGATAATCAACTGTATTTCAACATATCTGGGGTTGAAATGGGATGTTGCGAAGGAAACGTTCTTATGAATGCATATTACTTAGCTCAAAATCTACTACCGCTGTAGTCAATTTCTGGTGTGGTCATTTGTATTAGTTTTTGCCATTTATTCAGTAATTTGACATTTTTATTTTTTTAAAGAATTTATGAGTATAAAATTCACACGAAGATAACTTAATGCTCAAGAAAAATGTTGCATCGGATTTGAGAGCGACTGTGTAGCCAGTTCTTTTCTGAATATTTGAAAACAAATACAAAAATACAGAATTCATTTATGCGTACACATGTTTCTGTACAAATTTACAGTAAGACATTAATGAATCGGAGTTGGTTCAAATTTTTCCGTCAAGAGTTAGTATGCGTAGATAAATATTAATGTAAGGTAATGTCTTTTGTGAAATATTTTCTTTACACAGATGTCTAGTGACAGTTATAAAAGTGTTCTCTGTACAAGAAGTATTCATCATCGCATAGAAAGAAAGAAAACACGGCAATTCCTTTCTTTCTATGTGATGGAAAAATTCCACATAGTAACGGCTAAAACCGTCTCTTATATTCATCATCAATGGCATATCATGTTCTAAATTAGAGCCTCGGAAAAATGTGACATTAGTTTACAGGATGTAAATCCAGCACATAGCAGAAAATCTCCGGGATCATTAACCAAAATATATAGGCACTAAGGAAAGGAATTATTACTACCAAAATATCTATCTTGAAGCCTAATAAATAAGCCCAGAACCATTTTTTCATTTTTTTCGTAATATTTTCCGCGAAAATTTAATTTTTGCGCATTTGGTTTAAACCTACCGCTACTATATTTATTAATTTTTGTCTTGTTACATTTCTATAAATTTTTTAACTCCCCATACGAGTATTAATCAGTGGAAAAAGTTCTGCCTTTTTCACAATGGATTCATCTCCATGCGGTCCGCCGAACAATCGAGAACTATTCTAAGGGATGCCACGGACCTCTTTAACGATTCCTTCCCGCTCAACTTCCCCTAGCCGAAGCCCCTTCAAATCCAACTACCCTCCGTGCTAGCATCACCTTTGGCTGAAGGAGCGCCGGTTGTTGTAGCCGCGCGGCCTATCCTCTAAAAGCTCCCCTACGGCGAAAGTTTCCCTGTTCAATGACGGGAACGGCCGCCGCGCATACTTGTTCCCTTCCGCATATCTCCCTCCTCCGGCCAACATCACCATACTCCACTCCCCCTGCATGTAGACGTCCCTCCCCATTTACCCCCCATGCGCCTTCCTCTCACACCACCAATCCCGTTCGCCCCACTCCCTCCCCCGTGCAAGGGTGGCTCAGAGTATTCTCCCCCCCCTTCTCCCTATCCACGGTAGGGAGGGCGGAGAAGGAGGAGGTGGAGCCGATATTTCCACGAAATCATGCCCCCGTCGTTATCCGCCTTCTTCCTCTCCCTCCAGTTCTTCCCGCTGATGCACCGGCTCCCATTTACCATTTTTTTTATCCCTCCAGCCCGCCGCACGGAGCTCCTTTTTCTGCTCCCCCCACCCTCTCCCTTCTCCGATGGAAATGATCCCCGTGCCTAGGAGGGTCGGACCAACGGCCCTCTCGGCATCCTGCAGGGGTTTGGCGTAATCTCAATCTGCCGCACTTCAGAACATTTTCCATTTGTTTTTATTGAAAATCCCCCGGGGTTACGACAGGCAGCTGAACCGGACACGGCCACCCCACAATGCTTATTGTTACTGGGCAAGGAACTTGCGGTATAAAATAATAGTTCAGTCAGTTGTAGGGGTAATGCTCCATAAATGCATAAATTCGTGAACAGTAATGACTCTGGTTTACTTCTTTCCTATACCTACTAGCCATCTGGGCTCAAAAAGTTAAGAAATTGTATTTTTTGTTGTTTTCACTATGGTCTGAAATCATTATTAATTTTGAGGTGTATATTAGATAATATACCTGTAGGAATTAACACTTTCCCTTCAGTAATTTATTTCTTCTATTTGAACGATTTAATAATAGGAGAAGACTACAGTACCTTACCGGAAGTCATTTCTCAAAACTATAAGTCTTGTAAGAAATGTTTTCATTGTAATTCATGTAAGACAATTCTCCTTATTTCATTTTTCATTTTCATAATTCCCAATATTTGCTTTAGGAAACCTCGTTACCTAATGCAGCTCATAACGTATTTCGAACATCGCTCCTTGGTGCTCTAGTGGGTAGAGTGTTGGAGTACTGACTGGTGGGCCTAGGGAATTTGCAATTCTCGGGACCACCTCGGTACCTTCGTCATCACATAAATAGTGTGATTTTTCGGGTTCTAGATCATTCAGGGAAACCGAAGGCGGCACAGGGAAATTAACTGTAGGAATATCACACACTTTGGGGTTGGTACTAGGTGAGATCTATTCTCTACTATCAAGTATTTCAGTTAGTCTGCCATATTAAAACCTGCCCCTCAGAGGCAATAAATGTAAAGATGGAGAGATTTCTTTCACCAGTAAACTTTTTTCTTCTTTATCTCTCTTGCCCTTTCACCATTGCTTGGCATTTTGAGATGTAGCTACTAACTCGAGTCTTGGTATCAAATAGTATATATTATTAGAAAGGTAATCTACCGGTAGAGGTAGGTTTATGGATGGACACACCTACCACATCATTAAATTGCGACTCCAACAAAACACAATCCCGCCTATTTTAATATTTAGCTTAGCCTTTTTCTTTCTGGAAAATCGCATAACCTCTATTTTATTAATATTGATTCTCATCCCATATTTATCGCACTGAACCTCCAATTCACTCAACAATGCTTGCAACCCCTTGGCCGACTAACAAACCAAAGCCTGGTCATCAGCAAATAATGTTTATCTAATTTCTCAATGCCAAAATTACTTACTCAGTTTACTATAACTAATGCCATCAAATATTTATTTGAAAGTGTGTACAAGTTTTTATGGAAATACTTTTTTGAAAGTTTTTCTCAGATGTAGTAATACAGCGTATTCTATTTCCTTTGTGTTTTCACTTGTGCTTTTGCATTTACTCGAGAGAGTGAGGATATTGTCCAGGGGTGAATAAAATTACGCCAAGAAAACTGAAACAGCGTACGTTACCTAGCGCAGGTCTTTTGTATCTTGGGAAACATATGTCGCTCCAGATTTATTCTTTAAATTCGATAGGTACGCTGGACTTACCCCTCATCATAAATTACCGCACATCTCTTGTCTATTACAAATCACTACAGTTTGCTCAGTAAAAGATTTCGCGTTTTCCTCTCATCATTTTGGGTGAATGGTCACCATCATTTCTATGAGTTCTCGTTCGTCATTCCCCTTAACATTTTTTCCGAAACGAGTCGTATTATTAGAGCTTCAAGTTCTTTTCTGGTATTCCCCGCCATAATCAACCACGAAACTCGAACTTTATATCTGTTGAATCGATACGCAAAAGTAGCATTGCAATCGAACTAGATACGCCAAATTAGTATTGCAATAGGTCCTCTGATAGAGATTATAATTTCCAATTCTTGAATTGGAATTTCTCGATGCCATGGCTATATGAAAACTGAAGTTTTTATTATCGATTGAACATCCGTCTCTATTTGTTGGTTTCCAATAACTATACAAGAAGTATAAGAATGGCTGAAGTTATTGAATTAGTTTCTTTTGATGACCGTTTCTGTATTTAAAAACTAGGAAAGGTAATTAAAAAACAGCTGTTTGAGTAAAAAAATATTTTTATCATAAGGAATCTAAACTTTACAAGTATATTATAAAAGTCATTCTGACATAATGATATGATATTTTATATGCATTGAAATCTGTTCCTCGCTTAATTATCTCTTTCCTTACCTCATCGCTATTCCTGATTAATTTCAAACTTGATGCCTAGTGACCCATTGCTACTAGTTGTAATCCATTGGCAGCCCTTAGACGAAATAGCATCTCATTCATATCGAGTTAATGAGTGTCAGACAATAAAATATGTATTCTTCAGACGAAAAACGTTTATCAGTGATGTTAGTTTGTGCTTTGAACACGCGAAAATTTTAACAATAAAACTTCGCAATTAAAATAACTTAATAACTATTTTTTTTAGTTTTGATTAAGCTAGAAATTTTCTTTTCCATTTAGTCACAAGAGAGTTTCAAAATGACAAAGGTCGTCTCAATTGCCATAAAAATAACCATGAATTAAACCACCTTAAACAAAGGAGTAGGGTTAAGGTAAAAATTCACCGCTCCGTAAGTCTGTAATTTTATTTATTTATTTTGCATTACTCCGAAAACAGCACTTCGACCTTTACGTCGGACTTTGGACATTCATATAAAAATTTGACAGTTACATACACTCAAGCCCTGGGTGGAGGAAAAACCACCTTGAACCCGCGACCTCTCGGTTGGCGGACGAGAACGTTACCCCGCCGCAACCGGGGCCAGAAAAAATGATTTTTAAAGAAGTACCGGGGCCGGAAATTTTATTTTAATTAATACGATCTTTATTGTGAAATCAAACTGAAGACTGTTGTGGCACTGGGAGCGAGCGACACGCATGGGCAGCGGGGGAGAGGGAGCAGGAGGGGTAACGATGGAGAAGCCATGTGGAAAAGATCCGATTGGCTACCGTTCTGTCTATAAAGGCAAACCGAAATGGCGCAACTAAAGTAATATCCAGAGAGCGGAAAGAAAAGGATCGGAGGAAGAGGGGGAAGGAGTGAGTTAGAGAAGCGAAAGGCACATTTGAGGGAAAGAGAGAGTTGAGAAGTAAGCAAGTTTACAATGGCATGTGACTTCCGAGGTGAGCTTCCTCTTGCAGACCGGATGAAATGGAAGGAACGGGCTCATAAGAAGAGGAGCCAGGAGGAAACGCGGGGTTTTGCAGGAACGGCATGGGATATGGGTGGGGTGAGTAGAGAAGGGGAATGGGCGATAGGGGGAAGTAGGAGGCGTGGGGGTGGATGGAAGGGGGTGGAGGTCGGAGGGACTGGGGGGGGGGGGCAGGAAACAGGATGGGAGCAAACGAAGTCCGGCCGTAGTTTCCGCAAGAACACAGCCCCGTGTTCTTCATCTCACCCAACCAAGAGTCTTGTTTCCCGCACAGCGGCTGCCGCCAGGGCCGAACTCAAGGAGTGAGAAAGGAGGAGCGGGGGCGGTGGAGAGGCAGGGAGGGTGATGGAAACTGGGGGTGCGCCCCCCCCCACCTCTCTCCTCTCCCTGCCATCCTCCACCCATCCTCCACCCACCTCCCTCTCCTGCTACATATATAATTCCCAGTTTCGCTCATGTTTTAAATTTTGCAGGGTTCCCGTGCCAGGACGACGTGTTTTCAGCCAAATGGTGTTTTCATCCCATCCTCCCCCTTTCGCCCTTCCGCTTCCCTCTTCAATCCTCCACGCTACTCGCCTCCACTCCCCTCCTCGTCCGCGAAACCCTTCCCCCCGCCACTCTCTACCCCTCCTCCCGACATTTCCTCCTCCATTTTTGTAAGAGGGAAGTTTTGGGAAGTGGAACATGAAAAGAAGACTAGAAGAGATATGAGTAACGAGATAAGAAGGTGAGGGAAGGAGAGGGGAGCGAGTTTTAGCATAATATCCGAAGTTTTTTTTCTTGTGCGGTAGTGGATGGGGCATTACTTCTCCCAGTTTTTTTATTCGCGTTCCACAAAAATTGCACTTTTTTATTTTTCTCGTGTTTCCTTTTTATTTTTAGTCTTTCGGGCAGGAGAGGGCACTTTTTATGTTTCCCCGCGATGACTGTGGTCGATTTAATGTAAACTTTGGTGCAAGTTAAAATGAGTTTGAGAGGGGAGCTTGAGGTGTTGTGGAAATGAGCGGAAGAAGCGATTCTTCTCTCCCTTTTCATGCAACCAGTCTTCCTAAGATTTAGTTGAACTTTTTCACTTCTTTTGTTAAATAATGAGTCTACTGGAAGAGGCGTTTAAAAGAATTTTAAATTCATTGAAATGTCCGCATATTAAAAAATCCACTGGTATTTTCGTTAGTTGGAACCGAAATATTCATTTCGGCGGGCATTATATTTTGCGTAACTTACAAGGAATGTATCTAAATGCAATATTGAGTGACGTTTGTATAATCAAACCACTTTGCTTTTCCACATAAACTCACACATCACCTGATGATGTTATGCTATAGCGAAACGTGAGTTGTGAAAATAAAAAGTTTATGTGGAAGAGCAAAGTGGTTTGATCCATAAAAAAGTCAGCATGAAGATTTTCCAACAAGTTATGCCAGAAACTGTTTAATTTGCAATATCGAGTTTAATTATAATCCATAGGTTGAAGCATGCATTAACCCAAAAAAGTTATTTTGAGTTTAGCTATTTCAATGATTAAAATAGCAATATTTTGTAAACTTTACACAACATTAGAATTCAAGCTGAAACATGAGACATTATAGTCGTTCTGTTTCATTATTGACCGCATATGAGTGTCATGATAAAAATGATAAAATTGGTTGTGTGGATGTTACGCTCCAACATGGCTAGCCTTAAGTTTTTGACATTATTAACAGAAAACCATAGAGCGTCCTATCCTCAATCAACTGTCATAGGTAGGAATTTCCACCCCCTAGATGAACTTTTAATAGGTATTTCTGCAACTCAGCCAGTTCATTTCCAGCCTTTCTCCCAAATTCCTCCAGTCTGTGGCCATCTATTCTGAATCGTGCTGTCAGCACGCCTTGTTAGTCGGCGGCCTGAATAGCTGCCGACGGCACTCTAACGGTATAGCTCTGTTCGTCAGTTCCTTCATTAACCATTGTACTTTGTTATAACTATGACTCTTTTGAGCTTTATATTCTTAAGAAAAGTGTCTAGTTTACAGTAATTCTATAAGGATTTTTTGATTCAAAGGTGATATTTAGCTCTGGATTATAAATAAATTATTTTCATCAGAAATATGAAATGTAGCAGTCTTACTGTGTTACCTTCTCATAGTTTAATTGATTGCTAACAAAAGTACTCTAAAGTCTAATTTTTTGTGGCGCATCATACGTAAAAATAGATTTTTTGGAATTTTTGGACGTAATGATTTTTTCAGGGCATACAGCCGAGGAAAAAAGAAAGTAATTTTTGATAAAAAAGAATATATATAGGTAGAAAATATTAAGGAAAAAAACTAGAGATAACCCACACAGTATACTTGAGTGTTGAATTATATGAAAAACAGAAAAGGGGCAATAAAATATGTAGAACAATTGATCAGGCATTTTAATTAATACTACTGAATATGAAAGCCTATTGTAATTAAATAAACAGATGAGAAGAAAAATGGAAAACCGTGTTAATAAAAGAGAATCAAATTTTCCTCAGGCAAGTATTATAGCCCAATTTGACTTTATTCGACTAATTATTATGACAGCTAACGCTAGTTTAAGGAACATGGGCTTTTCATGTGTCATTTTATTTTTTCTGTGAATGTTGTTTGAATTAGGGAACAAAGTTCATTTAAGTGGGAACGCAGATGAATATATTCTTCGTGTCAAGTCCGATGGTGAATAGAACGTTAATTGTGATGTGGGTAAATCGGTAAGACTGGAGAATAGGAGGTCAAGAGGAAGATCAGAAGAGAATTACTGAGGGTAAATAAAGACGAATAGGCCCCCTAATGAATTAGCAAGAAGAGGATAGAAAAATTGAGAGGCCTTTAGTTGTCTTACATCGACCTGAATATTAATGACTACGTTTACACGTTTACCGCTTTACTTTGGGAGTGCCTTCTATTGCGGAAGCGTTTCCCCTCCGTCCCGGCCGTCTAGCCTTTTAGGCGAGAGGCCTCTTTCTCCTCCTGGCCAGCCTACAGCGAAAGACTGATAGAAATACACTGACGGCGGCGCACACTTCCCCTACCCTAGGCGTCGCATACCTCACGTAGGTATCCTTAACAACCGCCTGTCGCCCGCACGCGTGCCGCCCACGCCTATTTACGGCGTGCGGTGTGCAGGAGGGGCCGGGAGGGAGGAGGGTACGCGAGGGTGGTAAGCAGGCTTAAAGGGACGGCGGGACGACACACACCTGAGATTATCTGATACGGAATATGAATGAGGTCAATGCCTCTCCTCTTCCTGCATATAACGCGCCATCGTCGCTCCGTGTATGTACTCGCGCGTATGTATTTTTGCATGTAACCGTGCTATTTCGGATGAGCTCCTATCGGACGTGTGTTCGCTCGCTCTCTCTCTCTCTGGGGAAGTTGGGATAGGAGCGAAGGAAGAGTGGCGAGTGTGGGCTGGGGGCGATGGGGGGAGTGATCGGGGGGAAGGGGGAGTTCCTCTCCACCTCTTTTTAAGCGAGGCCGTTCCCCCGGAAACGTCTGTGTCATCGGGGCGAGTACCCCTCTACCCCCCCTTCCCCCTTCACCCCTCCCACCCGCCGCCTACCCCCTGCAGCAGATAGGGGTCGGCGGGGCGAGCGGACGCACGTCGGTTGGGAGTGTCCCTTTGGTCTCGCTGCCACTTAATCGTGTCCCACCGCGCTCTTGAAAGGTATTACTTAATGCTTGTACCCATCGAGGGTCGGTACAATAAAAGGGGTTGACATCCGCAGCCTCGGGGCCCGCAGGAATGCATCGTCCGTGCGACAATCTTATTGCGGCCGTTTACCCTCCCGCGTCCCCCACTTAGTAATACCCCGGGCGCGCCGATGAGGGCGTCGCTACAGCACCGCTTACCTTTCCGTCCCCACTGTCCCTCCAAAACAGGAATCACGGGCAGTGTTTTATGCTGTCAGGGCGGTTGCTCTGAATCTGAAGCTCTTCTCGGTGAAAACATTTCTTTAATCAGAAATGCACTTTGGTTAAGGGTTAAGATCCACAGTACTGGGCTCGATGATCACTCAGACTTGGCACTAAATTCAATTTAAAATGTCATTTAACATTCACGGTTTATTAACGATAATTCGTGATCCATTGTAGTTCGAAACAAATTCAATTACAGTATATTTGTTTAAAAAATTTGCTAATATGTTTTATGGGAATGGTTCCTCGTGGGTGATAAATTTTATTACTTCCAAAACAAATTGAGTAGTTTCAGGTGTGATGTGGTGGAATTTGAGTATAATAAAGAAAATATAACAACCTTTTTCCACTAGATAAATTTAATAGTACGGCCAGGTTTCGATGAATTCCATCATCATCAACATCACTGAAGTTACAAAGACTTACATGGAAACACGGTCGTAATTATAAACTTATCTAGTGGAAAATTGTTACTATATTTTCTTTATTACAAAAACAGGTTTGGGATAATTCACTAATATCGTGGAGACAATCCATTTAGTTAACAATAATAGACCTACAAAATCACTCAAGGGAATAATTGCGAACGTTCTATTTGGAATGTTTTTTAAATTTTTAAACCTTTTTTTAATTAGTAAGAAAATAATATATAGCCTTTTCAAATTGTTTAGAACAATCTGTGCATCATCAGTCATAGATTTGGCATAACAATTGAAATGGAGTCGGATAATGAAAAGCTAAACAATAAAATCTTAGTTTTGAAGTTTATCTAAAATACTGTCCTGTATCAGAAAATAGTTATAATTAATTGATTCTACCAGTTATTTGCATTATTGTATTTTTTTTAATGTCTACTGGGAATTATTTATCCAAAATTATTTAGAGCTTTTACCAAACTGCATACAAGTTCACATATAATGTAAGAACGATTATCTCTAAAAGTCCCTCTTATTTTTGTATTTATTTTTCAATCCATAAAAATATGCAAAGAGCATATTAAAGTATAGTACGATTAATATAAATATATCAATTGGTTAAGATATACGTCAGGCCTCTTGTATGCAGAGACGAAAAAAACGGCTTCATCATGAGATAGAGAAATTTAGAGAAATATTTGAAAAGCATCAAAATAAGCGAACTTAATTCCTACAATAAATTATTCCTAAAGTGTAGCAATCTTTTTTATTCCCTGACCCCATAAATTTGTCGGTGTCCTGCCGAAAAATTATATTGAAGTATAGATAAAGAAATGAAAATTATGAAAAATAGTCACCCTTTTGACATTATAATGATGAACTATGTTGAATGTGTCTCGTAATTACTCTCATTTTCGACTTAAAACAAAATGATTCAGGAAGCGAAACGATGGAAATAAAAATGATTACCTGAAACTGTGCAAAATAGAATATATTTACGAATACTTTCCTTGTTATCGAGATAGATTATAGTTATAGAGATAGGAAATCATGATGTTATTCTAAGAACGAACTTCGAGCTATTTTCCTGTTTCCTTGTTCAGAATAATCGCTGTATTTTATTTTCACTTAACTGCTAAGGAGAGGTTACATGGCGAACAAGAATCAGTCCGGCATTGAAGTTAGGGAAGTAGAGTTGAAAAGACATAGGCCCTAGGTGGTTAACTGGATATTTTATTTGAACAGCTTCCTTCTGCCTCTCCATTCCCAACTAATTCCCGTATTTTCAAGCTGATATATAAATGAAAAAGTGTTGCAACATCTAATTGTGTTTTTTTAGTTATCACAATTATTTTTAATCTTAATTTATGATCTGCATTTTTAACGTATTTTAAGTATCTAATTAATCATTGAAACATTCAAAAAGTGTTACAATGATTAATGTTTAATCACTTGAGCTTGTGCCATGACTTCTGACGATGCAGTACAGCTTTTATTTATTGTATGAAAAGAAAATTTTCATAAATAGAAGCATAAGCTCTTTTTGGAGTTTGAGGAGGTGGTTTGACGATATGTTGAAATGTAAGCCGTTGTTGAAATTCAGGAGCTTCGTGCGGCGACAAACACTCTCCTGTCACTACGCTCTTCTTTCGATTTGATATTCTAGTCCTTTTCCTCTTACTTTGATACTTTATTCCATCTCAGCATGATTTCTGCCTAAATCCTGGGGTGGTGATAAAATGCGAAGTGATAAGTGAATCTGTCATTATTTTAATACCATTGCGAGGTCACATAGTAGGTGGCGATAGAACATCAGCACTGATTATGTAAATATGTGCAGTGATGAAGGGCTCTTTAAAGAAAGGCGGGCGGGAACAGCGTCACAGAAGAGCTTCAGTTATTTAGTGTGACTTTCCTGTTATCCTGAATCATGCTCCAGAAGAGTTTGTTTTAATATTGATCAGATGAGAGTCTCTTCTTTCCATATGTTTTGAAGGTCTAATCTGCTATTATATTTTACGGCTTGTGATAATTCCCTCCATATCAAAAATTCCAATACCAAGCAAATTTATGAAACTGGTTTAATTTCTCTCTCTCTCTCTGTCTGTCTCTCTTGTATCTAATGCTTCCATTTGAGTAGTCACACAAAGATTCTCCACATTTACTCGCGTAACTCTAATTTGTGCACATATCACAGCTCTTACATGCTTGAAAATATCTGGTGCTTTCCCGGCATATTTGCTAAGTTCCCTCGAGCATTCAAACTGGTTAGTTGGAAAACTCTGACACGAAGGAAAAACCAAGGGGAATTTCCGAAAATAATGTGCCTGATGTATTGCATATATGCATTAATACTATAGATTGTATGTTTTTGCGTTATTTTTTAACTTTCATCTGCTTAAGTCGTCAGCATGAGCCATCAAAATAGGCATTTTGTAAGGTGGTAAGGACAGCCAGGTGTCATAGACAAACAGTCAGATGATAATAATGTTAATATGCGTAACCAAGTGTACCAATTGATCGAGAGGTAAGTTTCTCTGCCAAAAAGTGAACGTAACATTAAATTGTCACATTATAACATATGTCAGTTAAAAGCTTCGTTGGGTTGGAAAATTAGACATTTTTTATTTATAATGATATGTTTTAAATCCATCACTTGGGGAGAGTATATTTTTTCTTATTTACATACAAATTTATGCATATCCTTTCAGCTAATGAAATTTCCTTAATTTTTTTTTAAACTTACATTATGAAGATGTGTCCCCGTTGTGTTCATCTGAAGATAAAATCAAATATTTTATGCTATTCAGCTGTTTAACTTGTTTTTCAGATCACAAAAATCAATTGATAACACCTTGTATTTCTCCTTACATTAAATACTATGATATGTAACTTTAGATCTATTCGGTAGTTGTCATATAGACGTACTTGGGTTGTCTTTCTTTAAAAATTATGTCCGATTCCGTTTCGTTTGAGGCAATAGATAATCTTAAAGAAATTATTTATTTATTTATGTGCTCTGCAGGACACCCCTAGGGTGAGTGGCAGGGGGGGAATACACAACAGACTAATTTTCACTCGAATATGACCCTACCGCGGTCGGATAATGTTATTCTGATTCTGTATTGTTCGTGGAAAAAATGGCATTTTAATCTATCTGTTCTACACTTAATTTCTCTAATTTTATTGATATGATCTATCCTACCATAGTACGATGGGAGTAATGATATATTTTCAACATCACTGCTAAAGAGACCTTCCAATTTATGCTAGAGTTTCAATCTGTAATTTAACCTCAGCTCTGTGAGTGATTCTTAGCCTGCTCCAATATTTTGGATACGCTACGAAGTTTATCAAAACAACGCTTTACAAATCTAGCGCCTTAATTCTGCACGAGATCCAATTCGGCAATTAATCCAACTTCGGGAGGATCCCATTTACTTGCAGCATGTTCCAAATGAGGCCTAACCAAGGAGAGATAATATTTCTCTTTGACCTTTTCATCACATTTATCCAGTACTCTTCTAATAAATCCTTATTTTTTATTAACTTGTCCACTACATATTCCCCCTATGTGGTTCATTCAGGAGAGGTCGTGAATGAGAGTAACAGCAAGGGAGTTAATGAGTCTACACATTCCATTTCGGTGTTCCCAATGAAGTAGGTGTTCAGGAGGGAATTACTCTTTTTCCAAAACTTTATCTCTACGCAATTTTTAAAATTGCATTGTAATTTTCAAGTGTCGCATCAGCGTTGCATAGCATTAAGGTCATCTGACAAAGCTGCTGTGTCTACAGGATCACGGATAGCACAGTAAACCACTGCATCTTCGGCAAATAAACGTATCTCACTAGTTACTACGGAGTCAATGTTATTATTATGAATTATGTATTGTTATAAATCATTTTTGTTTAATTTAACTTTGTTCACAAGTAGACGTTTACGGGATGTCTTATGTTACTCTTGAACAAAATATCGTAATTGGAACGAAGATACCACTACTATGTTCCTATGACCACTTTTTACCACATGGTCAATGAAGAGAGTCAACCTATGTGGTTGAATCCACGGTTGTTTTTTGTCTTTGGTGGCAAAAAGAACACAGAAACGTTAAATTATAGATCACGAACGTAGTGTTCAACGTTTATATAGAGTAACCGATTCCGTATTAACTAAAATCAAACCATCGCATTTGCCACTTCTAATTATGTTCACTATTTATTAATTTTTCAGATCACTCGTGCATTCCAAAACGTGCCATTACATTCGACTATTTAATATAGGTGAAGGTTTTCTTCAGCTTTTCTATCGATTAAACTTTTATCCTTGAATCCCATTGTTTAAGAAATCTTCGATATCTTCTATTTGTTATCAAACATATCATTATCTTCAATTTAGTTAGGCATATTTATGAAAGCTCAAAAAACGCCTGCGATTTTGTTTTAACAAAACTCTAAACTGCAGAGATATGTTAATTCTTCTTGTCCCATGTAAAGTAGCAAACCAATAAATCTGTTATAGGAAGTGATAACTGATGAAAACTACCAATGTGAATGATTCGCTAAATATTTTTACCTCAAAACTGGGTTATTTCTTAAAAAAAAGAAAAGTTTAATGGTGAAAACAATGAGGGGAACAGTGGAAATGTAACCATGATAAAAGGCGTTATTTTTAGCAAGCCCTAGTTCAAAGCTACCAAACTACCATTTACAGAACGTAATCTAAGAATTTTAAACGAAATGCAAGTGGAAGAATTTCCTTTTTTCCTTTGCATAAATTGTAAATAAAACTTTGTGTAAAGAGTTATAAAAGCAGTGGTCGAGCGGAAGTAAAAAAAATACATACTTTGTAATTGAGAATATGTAATGAGAGTTTTGGAGACAAAGTTTTGATGTATCGTAACTGTATGTACCCTGTTTACGGTACCTTATATAATATTTCATGTCATTTGGTTATTGATTATCAATTGTTAAAAAAGTTAATGTTTATAACACGGACATAAGAATTATGAGGAAAGTAATCTTCTGTCAATATCAAATTTTTATATATTTTGATTGCTCGTCTTCAATCGTTGGACATTCGATCGAATTGAAACGAAAATATTCATTCAAATATACCTGCCATTAACTTCTGTCACAGTAGCTGAAAAAGTAAAACCGCACGAATAACCACATGTTTAATTGAACTCTCCTTGCAGCATCACGAAAATCAAAATGAGAATCTCACTCACAATCATACCGCATTTGTTTTCTTACCTCACAAGACTTTAGGGACAAGATCCCGAAGTTATGGCATAAATTCGCGGGGCACGTCTTACAACTGCAAGTACCTTATCGCAAAATTCGCGCCAATGTCGGAGCCAAGAGGGTGAGAGTAGCACGAGGGAGGTGGTGGGAAGAAGAAGGGTTGGGGCGGTTGGTCGCGATGACTGGGAGGGAGGTGAGAGTCGCAGACGGCGCCGAAGTGGCGACCCCTCGCCCCCTACCCTCGTCCTCTTCGCCCCCCCATTCTCCTTTCGCCACGCCGCTACCTCCCTCCCCTCCCCCCGCCTCGCACACACCTCCCTCTACGAAGACGCCTTACCGCTCGCTCGGTCAGGGGGCGATCGAAGAGAGGGGGCCGGAAAGGGGGGTGGGATGGGCAGGGTGGGGTGGGGAAAAGGATCTTGTCTTGATTTTTCGCCTCCGCCGATTGGAAGGGGACGATCCCAGACCCCCCTACACGTCTACCGCCCAGACATCGGTCCTCCTCATTACCGAAGAAGTTTAGGAGTTGACGGGTCCGACTCGGAGTTGGAGGTGGAGGGAGGAGGGGGAAAAAGGTGGGCAGGTAATGAAGAGAGACGGAATGGGAAATAGGAAGAATGGGGATCAAGAAAGAGGGAAAAGGTTGTTATGAAGTGTGCAGGTGAACATGGCTTCATTTGAGCCGTAGGTGAATGTGATGAAAACAAAAGGCAAACTCATTAATTCTCATGAGTTAGGCTAAATTTAGATAATGCAGTAAGTGTTTGAGAAATTGAAATGTTCTACCGGTCAGATCTAAGAGTTGTATAAAGGTATACGATATTACCCCCACCGGTCAAATTGTGAAGTTAGTTTTTCAGTCTTCTTTTTCAGTTTCAGTTCTTCAGAAATGTACCATTAAAAGCTAAACTGTAACGGTATTGTACCTAAAGATCATGGATCAAGTGATAGGATATCTTTTCATGTCTTTTAATATAAGTTTTCAGTTTTTATTATGTGTTGACTTACTTCTTGGTATTTTTTGCAATGTAACAGCCACATGATATAAGTGAATTCTCCTCTAGGTAATGTATAGAAGATGTTTAAAAAATTATGAAGGATAGTTATCATTTATTTAATCAGGATTGATAGGGTTGATGTATTTACATTTCAATAAGGACGTGTTTGAGTATAGTTTAACCAAGCAGCAGACCTCAGGGTGTGACCTATCCATGAACGTCTTCTTTTGGTTAATGTCTTCCAGAGACTTGGTACTTCTTCTCTTCTCAATACCTCCACGTTAGACACCTTGTCTTTCCAGCTAATTTTGAGCATACATGTCGTATTTATCCGCGTTGAATTTCGAGACTGCTCGTACCCGGACAGGATGTTCGCGTACAAATTTGTTCGCAGTTAAATTTATTGTTAATAGGAATGATAATAAGATGAGGAATTTATTTTTAAAGTTATCACTGTATACGAAACTTCAATACATCATTTAAACTTGAGTGCAAACAACAAAGCTGTGTGTAAATCACCAACAAAGAAAAGGTAATCGGTGACTTCTCTTGGAATCTTTACGGTCGTAAAATCGTATTATATTCAAGGGAATGATGCATCTACATGGCATACCAGCCCACACAGTTGTAGGTGGAGCTTAATTTAGGGTATGCACTAAACGTTCTCCATGGGCGAATAAATCGCAGAAGGCCACATTTGATAACAACAGGCTGGATGCTACCCCACACTAATACGCTAATGCACTGCCGCGCATCGCCAATTTCTTTGATGAATATCTCACGGTAATTAACGCAAAGTGTTTCTTATCCCATTTATAAACTAAACATACCCTCATGAGACCTTTTCCAGCAATATATTGCAAAGAAACCTTCGCAGGAAACATTTTTTATCATCAGAAGCAAGCTAGGTGAACTGAGCATGTTTCAACATGCAACGGATGGCACTGAAGTAATAATGGGGTGCTCTAATAAATAATGAAAATTTTACCGCATATACACTAGACGTTAAGTTAATAATATATTTCCGCACGATCAATTGTTCCGCGAATAAATATGTTGTGATCGCTTTTTATTTGTACGACGATCGTGTGTAGAAAATTCAATATTAAGTATTTTAGTAGATAAAAAATGGTCAAACTAAGCTATAACTATCCACCAAGCTTTAACTTGCATTTAAGTGGCATTAACTTTTGTAATACCACCAAAAACACAACACGACACATGACCTGGGAGTCAAAGGCTGATCGTCATCTTCAGTTTCACCAGTTTCAGACCTGAAGAAAATGATCAAACATTTAAACGCCAGTCGTGAGTGTTTTTTTTATTTTTTGCAGCCTTCTGAAAGTTTATCGCATTACTTTATCAACATGGAGTACCAAAGTCGAATTTAATTTTCCCGGTGTTGAGTGATCGTAATTATACATCACATGCATATTTATCTGTTCGAAATTGAATGAGAAAATATCAGCAAAGCACCTTCAATAAATTAAGTTTGGTGTTAAATGATAATTGAAATAACGAAACTTAAAAAAAATTATAAATAAATTTATTACTTAACAAAAAATAATGAAAAAGTCCTATTAAAAAGCACACAACTGGGAGCGAAAATGTAGTTTAATATTAATGTGTACGAAGTCACGTGGATTTGGAATCCTTTTTGGAATAATAGATGAAGAATTAACGAGAAGGAAAAAAGAAACGAGATAGAGGTTGGATACGTATGATGAAGGTATAAGGGATAGGGGAGCAAGGTGAGAATCTCAAAGCACAAAGAAACGGAAGTGAAGAAACGTAGTTATTGGGTATAAACACGGTGGAGAAGGTGTTGATTAGCCCACTCGTCTTCTCAAATCTTTGATAACAAGAGCAGCTGGTGAGCATCTGCTATTCATTTTGGGTATTATTCATTAAAAAATGCTTGTTTATTTGATCGCGAGACATCAACCGCTTCTCAAGTAGTTAAATACACGATATCTAACACTTTTTTCTCATAATTTTCCAAAACTCTGCTAAAAATAATAAACTAAAATGAAACACAGCCAACGCCAGGAAAAGAATAACTTTATTAAAAGAGAGCCGCTGACAGCCGCCGCGAATGTTTTAGATCGAAAGAGATACACGCGTATCTATATAGGATCTAAAAATGAGTTCAGTGGTGTAAATTATTCAGCATAAATTCAGCTAAGTCATCTTCGTTATTTGAAAAAATGATCAATAATTAGATGTTTCATTTCCTCGATTGGCTGAAATGAGCAACGGTTTGAAAAATATTTTCTGCCATTTTTGATGAACAACTATAATATATCTCTGATAAACTAATATATCTTGGAAATTGACGCTCTCCGACGACGCACAAACACACAAACACACGGATACAAAATATTCAACACACAGAAACATAAAGAAAGGACACTCACAGTATGTATTGACGTTTCGACGGTCGAGCAGTGAGTCCCTCTTTTATATGTTTTAGTTTATGCGTTTGTCGACTAGTTAGTGAATTTACATTATATATATATATATACACACATATATATATAATGTATTCTGTATATTTATGTATATATACAGAAAAGACACAGTATTTATTGAAGTTTCGACGGCTCGACCGTCCAATACATACTGTGAGTGTTCTTTCTTTATGTTTCTGTGTGTTGAATATTTTGTATCCGTGTGTTTGTGTGTTTGTGCGTCGTCGGAGAGCGTCAATTTCCAAGATATATATATATATATATATATATATATATATATATATATATATAATATATATATATATATAATAAATACGAATATATATATATATAATTTTTACTATTTTAATTGCAAAGCATTATGGTAAATTGCAAAAACACTTTTAAAAGTTTTTCTATGGAAAATAAACTTTAAATTTGTAGGATTCTTTGGTATGAACACATGCTTAAGGCTGGTTTGGATCTAATAAAGGGGGTAATGGGGGCCACGGTCTCCAAGATTTTAATAAAGTTCAAAATTAGTATGACTTTTGGCTGACAGTTTGCATACTTTCTGTTAGATGAGCATAATGCTATCTCCTGCAAAATGCATCAAGGTATCTTACATGATAAGTTTAAAACTTATAAGGATTTTCAACTTTTATTTCAGGAAAAAATTTTTTAATTATTTCTCTTCAACTATGAAAATTCTCACCTTTTGACGGTTTCTAATATTTATATTCGCTACTTCTTAGAGGTGTAAAGGAAGTATGTATTATGCACTTGTTTCGTACGTCAGTGAATTTTTCATTGTGAAATACTGAATACACATGTTAATTTTATCATTAGCAGCAAAAGGCTGAAAACGAAACTATTTTTATTTCGGGGAAGAAAACACTTTCTTGAACAGTAAAAGTAATTAATAATAAAATTTATCTTTTCATATGTATTTATGGCCCCTTTTGAGTATCATGATGCGATGTAGTGTACACTCAGTATTATCTATGTAAATGTGTGAAATAACTACATATACTTATTTAAATCTATGCCAAAAGTGATATTTGGCTAGGCGGTATGCCAGTTGAATTATAAGTGACGAGCGATAATGGCCTTACAAAGTGATGATGTTAAAAGTGGGGACAGTCTAGACAATTGTGTTGTTACAAAGGAATCGTGAAGCTAGTAAAATAATAAATGTTTCGGATACAAACTGTATAGTCAATCTTTAGGTGGTGCTTTTCAGAAAAATGGAGTACGAAATCAACTCACAAAGCGATGTTAGTTTCAAGTTTATCGCAAACAGACAAAACATATGCAACTCCCTGTGATCTTCAGCAGGTTAATTCATTCCACCAAATGGAACACCACGAAACATCAATCAACAACTATTGTTTTAGGTTTCCTGATTGGGGTGTTCAGAGGCACCTGTTAAAGGATAGCGCTGTTCATTCACAAGCAAACAGAGTGGGTAAAGGCTAAGTGACTAATCCCACACTAGGGACCAACTAACTCCACTCGCACTGATTTCCTCTAAGTGGTTAGCGAGAAGTTTAACCCATATACAGTTTAACCCTGTATGTCCACCGACCCATATAGGTAACAGTAGCCAACCCCGAGGAAGACAATGCACAGAATTCTCACCACGAAAGTTTCCAATCGAGAGAACACTCGCACACCGAAGCGGAAATTTCCTTTAGTGACTTGTGGGAAAACTAATTCCTCGCTAGAGATAATCACGAAACCTCCCTCACTACACTGTAGTGATTACTCAGGGATATTGGTAGTCACTAGTTAAAGAATAACACGAGACAGGTTCCCCGCGTTCATACAATTCTTCGAAATGGTTTACGAATTCTTTAACCCAGACGCCAGTCACCACTTCAATAAACAGCCATTCGCTGTATACTAATGCTTACAAAATGACCTGAAAGGTCATGCCCCATGGTGAGGCATATTAGAACCTTTCTTTCTTCATATGAGGCTCAATCCACTGATAGGTCTGCAAAAGCCTTCCACTGGGCTCTATTTTTAGCTCTTCCTTTCCCTTATTTATAAGTGGTACAGTTTACATCTTACGTTATCTGTGGCTTCTTTTAGTGAAATTAACGTATTCGTTTGCACATAGTCGTTTCTTCACTGCCCGAATTTGTTTTAATTCGACTAAAAGTTACAAGGAGGATGATTGATACTATGTCTTCGATTTAGTGGGTGAGGCTTTTTCCATGAGTTTGCTGGCGATAAAATGAGATATTGATATGAAAAGTGACCAACCAAAATGGTTGGTGTAAACACCTATGATAATTGTCAATAACATTTTGGACATGCTCAGTACAAGTTGTATCTCCCTTCTAACCTTTTTGCTTTCCTCATATTGAACAGCACTTCCCCGCTACATATGACTACTAAATTATTATTCAATTATACACAACTTATTATAATTATCGACTGGAATACAGAAACTTTTGATAAACTTCTTACGTTGAACGATCAAAAGATATATTAATTACACAGGTTTTGTGAAGCGGAGGGTGCTCAGACGCACCACTCGGAATCGAACCCGGACCCTTCAGACAGTTGCCCAGCGCTCATCCCCCTGGACTCCACATCCACCTGATCCCAGATAAATAATTAGATTAAATGTGATCTATCTAAGTTATCTACTTTCTATACCCTCAAAAGAATATACCTAAATATTGAACTGGCAGATTGCAATCCATACCTGTTTTTCAAATCAATCATTGTAGCACTTGACTATTTCCAATAATATCAACTATAAATTTTTAAGCGAACTTATGTTTCAATCAAAATTATTAGTGTCATCATTCCACTCAACTTTGGGTTCGAGTAGACTCTTCAACTGTGGGATTCGGATGGAAATTGCAGTACATATTCACCTTAAATATGTAAAAAAAACAGTCAAATTTAAGTGATTTTTCAAAATGGCGATTTTCAAAATCATCGAATTTTCATGGTCTTACATCTCAGAGTGAAATCAGCGTAAAAGACGTTTAATGGATTCTTTAATGTGTATCTAATGTAAATCTTATTATAGTTATCTCAGTCTTTAATCAAAGTCTTGGTGACCATTAAATATTAAACTTTAAATTGTACAACATTTTAAAGTTCTTTAACTTTTATTTCACTCATTTAAAACTATAATTTCTAATGATGGAAGTCTTAATATGGCATTTTGAAGGCGTTTTAGATCTTCTCCTTGGATGATAACCATGTTAAGCATACATATACGAAGGTTAAGGCAAGAGCACACCAATTACATGGAGCCTATCATTCTAAAAACTTATGTTAATATGGCAATGCTCTTGTTTTGGCAACAATTTATCATAATATGACAGATGAAAATATGAAAGAGGAAATAGTGGAGTAGAAGTAGAACCGTTGGAAACCCTACTCCCCCTGCTACGCATCCCTGCGACGGCTAGTGGTATAGTGCGTGGATATATAAGATGATATGTGCAAGATCAATTATTTAATAGATTCATAAAATAAAAGTTGTGTCCAAAGTCTTTAAATTTAACGGCTTTAAATTTATTTTTTATCTAGCCATAAGCTCCAGATTTCGTCGTCGGTCGCATATAATTTAACTTTTGAGATATCCGTCATTACCCATCGAATGATAGAGTAGATATATAGTCCCAGTTACTGTATTTTGATAACAGTTAGGAGTATCATGCAAGTTCATTAATGAAAAAGAGTAGGTGGTAAATTCGGACTACATACTCTTGTCAACTTTTTACTCAAATATTCTCGTTTTGGCAGGTAACTAATAACACCAGTTGATATCCCAGCAAGCTCGGTGAGGAGGGTTGGCGAATACTCAATGATTCTCGGTCTTTCTACTTACTCGTTCCCTCATAATTTCAGCCTCATCCACTTTTGGATTTGATGATTGATCATGTTTATAAACGTTTAGGACTTTTAAAACAAACTTTCTTTTCCACTGAAAGCATTTACTAATCTTTCTTTTGCTTTGTCACTCTTAATTATCTACATGCGTTATGGTTTCCATGGAGTCCAGGAAAAGCTGATTTTATTCAAATGAACCTATTTGCAATAAATTTTGTATCACAAGAGTTGGATCAGATTTGTTCTTTAGTTAATTGACTAGAAATTAAAAATTATATTTTTCTTTCTAGTAAATGTAGAAAATGATGCTTTGTTACCATGTAAATCGAAAAAAAAATCGGTAATTAGTATTTTGGAAATATATTTGGAGGGAATAATTTCATTTGGAAATATAAAGTCTGGAAAATTGAGAGCTGGGGAGGAAAATGGTATACAGAAAAACTCTAAATCCTGAGTCGGAAGGATTAATTCGCGAGAAAGTACAAAATTTAAAATTCTAAATATTTCTCTCCAATCGATTGCCAGAGTTCTAAATAAGTGCTTAATTGAAATATTAACGTTACAATTGGTTATGCTGGAAAATATGTGTGCCAGTAGACTTTTTCATTCTTTTTATTTTCAATAAATTTAATAAAATATGATTAGTTCTACATATTCTTATCATTAAATGCTTTAGAATTGCGTTAAAATGTATCTGTTGTTAATTTTCCTTTTGTGACACAGAGCTCTAGTAACTGCAATTGAAATTTATTCTGGGAAAGATTTGTTTTTAAGCATTAGAATCTTTTGACAATTTTTCGTCAAAAAGGTATTTAATCTTGGAGTGTATACCTACATGAAAAAAAAAAGAAAAATTATTTCAGGACGTTCGAAAATATATATTAAGCATTTGTTCCTGTATGAACTGAACTTCAATGCGATAAAATGTTATTTCTTTAGCGGAAAATTAACGTTTATGGTAGCGGCATTTGCTGTACAATTCTCAGTTATATGTTCAGCATCGTGATGGATTTTAATCACTTTTTCGTTTCGAGAAAGACTAAAAAAATTTACATTAGTCTAGCTTTGTTCCTTAGAGATTAATTTACCTATAGCTCCACTAGTCTTTTGAAAAACGTTGCGGGCATTTAGTATTTTATGAACCGATTCGAAGCAGCTCTTTCGCTTCGCTTTAAACATGTCAATCCCATCTGCTCCAAGCTCATCGTTAAGCATTTATGCATCGTCGCGCTTAGTTCCCCTGATTTACGATCTCTTCGGCGTTTTTTTCTAAATACGACCAACACGACGTTAACTATTATACGGCACAATCAATCATCTACTCTCCCTTCATCTCCTCTCCCTCGCACCTCCCATATCTCTATCCCCCTCGCCTCCTTAGCTCCTCCCCATGCCTCATTCCTCCCACTTATTTTACCCTCTTCACTTCCCCACGCCCCTTCAGCCCCACTCCACCCCCTCCGCCCCGAAACCGCCACTCATTCCTTTAACAGCCAAGTCGATACCCGCCGTAAAGGAGCTGAAACATGAGTTAGTGCCCAATAGCTTCCGCCATAATGACGTTGACGCAACTCAAACACTGGACCGGAAGAGGCAGACTCTTTCCCTAGAAAGCTCTTTGAGGCTAAATGAAGGGTACACCTTTCCTGAGGATGAACGCATAAGCAGGTGGGGTGTTAGATTCGTGTAATTTGCTCTCTGCCGGAAGAATATTTACAGCCCTCAGGAGAATTTATTAATTAATGGTGACTTTTTGCAAGGTATTATTCATGTGAGATATAGTCACTCTAAGATCCTATAATTTATCTCAGAATTATTTAAAAAGGAAAGATAGGGTGAAGTAAAATTCAATTTGACTACATTTGTCAGTTTTTACTTTAAAAATTGAACAATTGCGAATTAAATTTTTAAGTAACGCTTATGAGATAAATAATTATGAGTATTGAAAGGTCTACCAAGCATATATTTTAGTTATTCCTGGATTCTCACATTTTTATTGTTAAAACTCCTCTTTTTGTTTCGCTCAATTCAGCCGACATCATTTCACTCACCTTAATTATATCGCTCTTTACAAGGCTGTAGAGTGGTGATTTACGTAATCGTGGGCGTCTCCTTGGGTAACCAAGAAGACTTGCCTTGGTTTCCTTTCATGAGGATCACGAATTTCTCCTAGGCTATACTTATAGATCATGTATTGACTCTAAAATGAGCTTACAAGTAATAAGGATTTCGTGTGGCAAGACCGTGGTCAACAGATCAACTAAAGCAATTGTAGAACTGGGCAAGAAAATATTATACTCAAACGTTTGTATTTTCAGGAAGAAAACTCAGTAGCTGATTGAGCGAGCCAATCTGGGAAATACTAAGGAAGAGTGAGGTGGACTCTCTAAATGAGTACTTGAACGCATGGGTCGGAAGTGAAGGAAGAAAAAAGACAAATATGGGGATTCATGTCGGACAGAATAACGTTGAGTAGTGAGCGCAGAAGAATCGCCGGGTCGAGGCGGGAGGTGAAGGGTACGGAGGGGGGAGAGAGACTTGGGTGATCGAGAGGGAATGAAAGGCCTTAGTATGCAGTGCGTTGCTCGCAGAGTTTGCGCCCGTGGTTCCGGTGGTGACTCATGTACGGGGGTTTTCCTTTTCCACTGTCTTCATCCACTCGTTTCTTCATTCCTAGCACACCACATGGCCGCTTCGTCTTCGGTGTCCATCTTTTTTGCGTCCTAATAAAGTACGGCTGATTAAGGGTAATTTCTCATTAGTAATTTCTCATTAGTCATTTCTCATTTTGTACGGAGTTTTTTTAGGCAAATAGTGTTTGTAAAATGATGAAATCATATTCCGTTAGATGCTTCAAAGTAAATCCGGTGACACGAAGTGATGATAATGTGAAGTGGTGAAAAGAGTGAGTTTATTTGAAATATAAATGGCGTTAACATAGCATTGCCCCGTGGAGTTCACCAGGTCTCAGTAGAATAATCATCCCATAGATTGATTTAAATTTAAATTCTGAAGATTATTAGTACTTGTAGTTGTATTTTTAGCGAATAAAAATAATGATATTAGAAGGGCAGAATTAAAGGGTTTAAGATTATTTATTTTCCAGCAATCGTAGAAACATTAATAATTTCATTAATGTTGTGCAAGAATTTGAAGTAACACGGGGGGGTTGACAAGACTTGAAAAGTAGTCATTAATATAATAACGCTTTTTTTCCTTATGCTCATTGGGAAACATATTTCATTTTTCTCCGAATAGAATACATAAGTTGGCAGAAAATATGCGATAGAATAAAAGTAGTGTCCATTACTGGAGGTTTAACATCATCCGTAACGGGCTTGTCTCGGTGGGAAAGTACATTGTCCTTATCATCGAAAGTATTTATTAAACTAATGTTTCCGCTCTTCTGTTTGTTAAATGGCTATACATTTCAATGAAATATTCAGTGACCGATGAAAATCGGTTAAGAAGAATTAAGAAGTTATAATACGGATATATGATTCGATGTGACTAAATAAATAACTATAGATTTACATTATTATTTGAATTTTTTGCAATGTACTACAACTTAAAGCCACAAAACAAGGGGTATCTATTAGTTGCCCCAAATCTTAATTTTTTATTTATGTGAAAAATTATGAATGGCTTCTTTGTATTACCTTTTACAAAGATTAACATGATAAGATAACTAGATATTTAGAAAAATAAAGTGAAGGCATTTTACGACCGATTGCAGTGGTATTTTTAAGTAATGCAATTTAAAAAACATAATTGAGTATTTTTTAAATAATTTTAATTAAGAAATACTAAAACACCTGAAGTAATGAACAGCTACTGCTAAAAATTTATCAAATGTTGTTGTGTGTAGAGAATGAACAAGTTAATCATGGATATTTATCCCGTTATCCCGCCGCCACCGAAATTGTTTTTTTTTATTAAATACCTATGCACACACATATACATATACATGATTCTGATTATGATTGTCGTGCTTTCGAAACGACAAAACTAAAAATGTGAGTGTCCTTCCTTTGTGTTTCTGTTTAAATTTCTTAATTGATGTTGTTAAATATTTGTGTCGTCGCCGAAGAGCGTTCTGTTTCGAAGATATTTATAAATACATAATATATACCGTACACATATGATGAACTCAAGAGAGTTTACCTAGTGTACGTACTATATGTCATACCTGCCAATTTGTTCAACTCTTGTCTAATTTCCTTCTAAGATCCAAGTTCTTATCTTCGCGATTATGTTCATATCCTTTTCTCAGAGGTTTGGTTATATCCACTCTTGACTATTTTCATCGCATATGTTCTGAGTTACAGTTTACATCTTCTCTAGTTCAGCTGACTCAACCTCATCGTTCATCGGTATGCACACGTCCTGATGGCACGACTTCCAGGCCCTCAATCTCTCCCGTCCAGAGTGATCAGATGTGAGCCTTTCTCGTGTGGCACGGTATGTGCCGTAAATGGGAACGTAGAGTGCATTATAGTGGTGCTGCATGTGTATTATGAAACGGAAAAGAGAGAACGGAGAATATCAGATGGAAGGAAAGTCCATGCCTCCAACCCTCCTGCAAGTTTCTATCGTCTTCGTCTATTGGAACGGAACATTCATCGCTGCTGACCCGCGTCCTTTTACTTCCACCCCTTGGGCACTGACGAGGAATATATACTTTGCTCACTGATAAGATGGGTGCACCTCACTCCACTGTCCTCCTCCACCTGCCTCATCCTCCGGTGCAGTCTTAAGTACACCCTCGCGCAGGGAACAGGACATCGTAAAATGAGGCTTCCTTGCCTTCCCATCCTGCTCAAGCTGTAATGAATTTTAATTGCACCGCCGAACCTGGCTAGTCAACATGGTCAGCTATACTTCCCTACATGCATACATCAAGGCATGACACGGAGAGGGCGGGGAGATTAATGCGAATATATACTACCACCTCGAAGCCTCGGGTCGGTCGGTCTTCATGAGGAGCGAGCTCACCTCTGGCTCCTAACCCTCGCGGCGAAGAGGAAGTGGTGGATGATGGAGAGAGGATGATATGGAGAATCCAAACATGGATCGACTACACTGAATGGCTCCTGCGGCCTTGTGCGACGCGTGCAAGTACCGTTGGAGATGGAAGGGATCGGGGAGAGAAGTTCTCGCGTGCGTATCACAAAGAACAACGGTCTTTTCTTTAGTCGCTTATCGCTGGTGATTCATAGAAGCGGAGGTCACGAGGTGAGGTGGAGGAAAAAAAGAGGTGAAGAGATATGCAAAGGCATGAGTAAAGCACGAGGGAGCTGGCCCCGTCGCACTTGTAACCAGAAGGACTTTCAAAAAGGCCTCTGGCCGCATGTCCTGTGAGGGATTTTATTGTGGTCGTTCATCACGCCCCTTGGTGAGGAGGGTTTGGGAGAGCGTTATGCTTACGACCTCATCACGATTTCCAGTGATTCCGTGAAATGAAATTTTATTCATCGCCATATCGATTCATGTGAAATCATGTGAGAATTTTTAATTAGATTTTCGACTGATGTTTAGTCTATCGTATCGGGTGGGGGCTAACGGTAAGAGAGGTTTTCTATCAAATATGAATACAATACGTAGTAGCATTATACAGTTCGCAGAGTGAGACAAATATTGTCTCCAAGGTGATGTAAATGTAAATATCTCGATAATGCTACCGTTATGAATTTAAATAGCAATTACCTTCTTAAGGAATTACTAATTGGGTCTTAGCTATCTAAAGAGATAGCTGCTATATACGTATATATTATGTATTAGTTAGAAATTATCGCATTGAAAAACTCTGTTTCATACTCTGTTTAGGTATTATTTGAAGTATTTTATTCCATTTTAATATCGCCAAGAGATTGGTACTTTTTGGCTTCATGAAGCAGAATTTTCGTTACATATTTACGCTATGCTTGCTCCTTATAAGCATTTCATGTTCGGAGTTATTTTTATGTGGCATCTGTAAGTACTATTAGCGTCGTTAAGTGGTACTTTAAATCCAGGCAATGCGTACATACAGGTACATAAAAGCTTTATAATGGTAAAAATCAAACGATACTAAAATATTATTTTAATTTGTCTTGATACCTTTATATTTTTAAAACAACAGGTGAACAAAATGAAAGCTGATTTGCTGAAGGTTTGAATAGATAAGTCAAGAAGAAACCTAATTGCTAGAATAATTTGAAAGAACTTAAGAAGTGTTCTCGAAACTTCTTACCAGATGTACGAGTATACTGACCGTTATATTTTGACTTGTCTTTTCGGATGCCGTGGGATGGATATTGCCAAAACATTAAAATCTCTATGATAATTATATACTCGTTTTCCATTATTTAACAATGCAACAATCTCTGAGTGTAAATAATTCGTCTTGACTGGGATTCGAACCCGGATCACTAGATGTCCGGCCTAGTGCTTTAGCCAGTTTTTCCGGTTTCGAATTCCGGTCAAGGTGAATAATTTTCATACTCTGTATTGTTGCATTGTAATGCGCATATAGTAGATGATTCCGTCAAAAAGTACTGTCGCACCTTCTCCCGCGGTTTCTTGGAATTTTCCATTCTTTTATATCAACTAATACCCTTTTGAAAGTTATGACCCAGATATCTCAGATATCGTAGTGCATCTACCTGTGGCCATAATGATCTATATTATTTGAATTATTTCACGTGCACATTGTCGCTGAAAATAAATAAAAACATTGTTTTTCATGCTGCATGCTTAGTGCGGAATTACTCCCTGTAACAGCGGGTAGCGTGTAGGAGTAGAATAAAACATCGCCCTTGCAAGGACAGGCGGATTTCCTTTCATAATTTTGATAACATTATCAGTTTATTCCTGCAGCAAATATATCTTTGTTTTCAAGTAACGTTCTTATTGAGATAAACTGGTAAATATATATCATTCGTTTTTAATTTAACTATTCATTACCATCAACAAATATTAGGCACACTTTCGATAATTTACCATGCTATAAAAAAGCATATTAACATTGCTACTTTTATTTCTCAAGATGAAAAGGGTAATTTACGTGAGGATAATGATAATAGGACGATGATGAAGCATAAAGAGGTCATCTTAATGTGAGCTTCTGGTTTGCGTCTCCCGTTACTAGCACAATAGCTAGAGCACTTTAGAGTGAATTCATGAGACCGAATTGGTTCGTAAATAGATGTTATGATTTCAAAACTTCCGTCGTGAATATTTTGACATGCTATGATGTCGTTGAAGCCTTCCATCCATGATGAAAGGCAATGTGCAGAACGTGGAAGGCGCAAAGAAGTTTAGAAGAAACCTCTTCCCTTCTCTTAAGGCATTTCCATTTCGAAACGGCATTCGTGAGGTTAAAGCCATTCTCCCGGATCTCCAGGGATGTGGCGGCGTCGTAATATTCGATCAAGGTAATCTCTTCTTGGGCACCAGGCCTCGTGCCACTTTAACCCTCGGGTGGTCTCGTCTCCATCGGCCATACGATATACACACTAACAAACGCCGCCTCCGCAAACACCCCTAACTTCCTCTCCTTTCCCACCTCCCGCCGCACCCCCGGCCTCCCCTCGGCCCCATTCCTCCTTATCCCACACCCCATCCCCAATTTGCCGGTGGCAGGAAAACCTTTATTACCGTTTTATTGGCCCCGCGAGGAAATATGACCCAACATCGTTTCTCTCTCGAATGGCAGTCATTGGCGCGGTTCCTCGTGAGAGCACAAAGGGCTAAAACGATGAGGATTGCCTTTTCGTTAGGGGGGGATAGGGTTGTGTGCGCCTGTGAGTAGGTATGGACGGTGGGGAGGATATTTATAATGTTTTATCCCGAAGGTATTCTCTCTTTGGAGTGTTACCCGGTTGTGTGTTTTTCTAACCACCGGTGCTAGGGGAAAGGGCAAGCAGAAAAGTAGTGAGTGAGGGAAAGTGGATAAAAGAAGGGTTGTCAAAATTCCTCCGATACCTATGCTTGATGGGGAAGTCGGAAAAAGAATTTGGTATGAGGATTTTTTTCGTAACTCATCGAATGGGTGGTTTGGAAGGATCAAATAGGCTCTGTTGGTTTTGGTATAAAATGATGGTGTTCCCTTCTTTGGAATTTTTATGTTGAAACCCGCTCGCGTTCATTGGACATCGTTTATTGTAATAGCCTATAAAAACTTCAGCTGCTAGCCATTTCCCAAACCTCTTGTGCATGCATCGTAATGCCAATAGTAAGAGTCCACAACTTTAAAAAATCACTCTACTATCGTTTATTGCTCACGGGTTATACTTTTTTAGTTTAATGTGGTCATCTGCTTAATTGCATGTTTGTGTAGTCCTTTAGATTTTACCGTTTTTGCAAAGTTAGCGTACCGTTAGATTCATTTGTTCACTTGATGGGACATTTGATTTAGTAATGACTCTCGCAATAACTCACAATTTTTACCAATATATTGACAATTCTGTTTGATGAAATTTTACACAGATATGCTGTCTCATTTTTTCAATTTTCGTATAACTGCCGTAAAATGCATTAATTCGTTTACCATTTTTTTAAATACACTGTAGATTGATCTGTCTCTTCTTAAGAAGAGTCTTGAGAAGATTGATTTCTATTGACTGTATTTCGTTCCGTTATTCTAAATGACATTGACGCCATTCTAAAGTCATTGAGAGGAATTCAAATCATTCAATTGGTACATCATCACTAATGATGAAAATAATACAGGAAAAATGAGAAAGGAGGGTAAAATGAGAACTTCTTTCTTTAGTGACCTCATAAAATACTTAATAATAATCACTGAATGAGTAAACTTTGCATTTTTCACACTAAACTTTATTACACTACTACCGGTTTCAACGCTAAGCCGACGTCGTCTATACGTTAAAACCGGAAGTCATGTAATAAAACTTGTTGTGAAAAATTACCAAGTTTACTTATTCAGTGACCATGAATTTCCTCAAAGTAGTCAGAAACCAGTGAATGACATTGTAATAAATTGTTGGATTGAGGGAACCCATACCTTAAAAATAATATAAACTTGAAAAATATTTCATTATTTTATAATACTTATTTACTATCTAGTCACATCTAGGATATATTATAGAATTGGAAACGGTATGGCGATGGTTAGAAATCATGAGACTTTGACAAAGGGAATGTTTATGAATGAAAATAGTTTCAATTTGATTGCTATTTGAAAGTCTAGAAAGATGTGTGCTTTTGTTTGTGGGGATCTTTTTGAAAATTACCTCGATCTACCGGGTGGAGTGATAAACATCATTTGTGATGACCACTCATCTCACAATTGTCGGATTTCATATTTTTAGCATTGTTTACGTATTATCTTAAGTGAAAAAATCTTTCCACGTGTGCACTCGTTTATTTTGAAACTGAGCTCTTCGTATGGAATGGTCCCTTTATCCGCATGCTGCCGATCTAGACACACCAGATATTAACGAATCATTAATCATCAAGTGAATGTTTTTGGAAATTACCTTGTGCGAGTCACAGTAGACTGAGATTAAAAATAACTTAAGTTTTGTGAGCTTATTTTAGTGTAATGGAAGTTTACGTAAATTCGAGGATTGAGTCGGCCCATCCACCGGCCAATTTTATCTTATATCCTGTTCACGTCTTCATAACTCGTACTTTCCACCGTTATCACTGCGTACTTCATTTATCTCCAATGATACTCAAATAATACAGATCAGTTTAAAAATTCAACCCATTCCTCCTCAACTTTCTTTGAGCTGGTATCTGACTAAATAAATATCTCTTATTCCTTCTTTCTTCCTATAATTCTTATTAATCTCTTGGTAGTGAATCTTATTTTTTCAGTGCCAATGAGAGTTCGAAACCCGGATCATCGGAGGGCAATAAAGTCGGCCCTTCGGGGTAGCAATCCACTTTTGGCAAACCTGAATTCATTTGATTTTCCTTCTCCCACAACGCCAGATTTCAACGGTCCCGTTTTATTTATCCTGCTGGTATCACCGCACATGAAGAGTATTTTCTGTGTCATATGACGATGCTAAATGTTTTTATCATGAACGTTTAAATGTTGTGGCTTATCCCGAGAAATATAATTAGATTTTTTTTCTATGATGTTTCAGCTCTTGCTATCACGCTAAATTAGTTTAAGAGCATGTCATGGGAGAATAGCAGGATAAAGCGCTCGACCGTAAATTGAGGGATCCGAATTTGAATCCCAGTCCAACCCATTCAAAAATTTTGCATTTGTACTCGTATTCACGTCAGTAGGTGAGTGTGCTAAAGGAAATGTCACAGTATTTCCCGCAGTTTATTTGATTTATTAATGCTTGCTTATGCTTATGCTACGCTGTTCAGTGTAAATACAATAAGTCTCCCGTTCGTTTGAAAAAATATGAATAAGGATTCTACTCCATGTTAATGCAATAGCTCAAAGTTTCTGTAAATGGACAGATTTTTGTCACAGTACTCTGCGCCGTATGAAAACTAGTTTCTCGGAATTATTTCTCACTTCACCAGGAACAGAGCTGGCTCTTTTTAATGAAAGGAAACAGGAAATAAAATTGTGTCCAGTTTTATAAAATTTTGATTGATTGAAAAATTAGTCATGATTGGTTCATGTAAAAAAATTTTGTTCAAGAGAAATCATTATTCTTTTTACAAAAACTTACTCCGTTTGTTTTTTCTCTCTGCTGTAACACGTCATTAATTAGAAAATATATCGTTCCATTATTTCGAATCAATATAAGCTCTGTGATAATTCTGAAAGTTTGTTTAATAGGCGAGGAAAACATTTCCGCTGAATAAACCCTGTGTGCCGTATGACATTCATACAGGGTAGAGATGCCAGTTTCTCTCCCTGTGGCACCGGTGATTTCCAAGAAAGATATGGTACCAGAGCTTGAGTGAAGCTGGGGGTGCTCAAATTTAGTGAGCATTGAGCCCGAGCCAGCTCTCTTTCCACTAGACCACCACGATTTCTAATGACTAAGCTAATGCTTATAAGGTTCTAATAAATTATTTATCAGTTAATACCATGTCTTCCAAATTCAGAAGTAGATATTTCTCTGAAAACGAAAAAGATTTAGTGAGTAAAATCGAAAAAGTATTGAGTAGAAGTTTGGAAACTAAGATTAATATTTTTATACTCTTTTGAAATATTTCCATTAATCATGAGATTTTAATCTGAATCTCAATCACATATTTTGATGTATTCAATCGGCCGGCAATTTTTAAAAAAGCTTATATTTATGTATATATATATATATATATATATATATGGAAACGTTCTTTCCCTTTATCGTGTAACCTTTGGTCCTCGAAATTTCTGAAATTGTTTTCATCATAATACTTACTACCTAATCTTGATAACACAGGTTCTCTCTTTCACTTTTATCTGTTGTATTAGGATATGTTACTCTGAACTTTAATTGAGTCAACGAGGAAGAGGTTTTTACCTTTGTCGTTATCTCGGCCGAAGACTATTTATTTCAGTTGAAAAGTATACACGCCTTTATCCTTGTTCTGACATGGATTGGTTAAATGAAATAGAAAGCAAAAACTCACATATATGCGATAAGCTAAGAAGCAAACAAGTACGTGTATCTTTATGTTTCCTCCTTATCCCGAACAACTCGTGCTTTCTCTTAACAGCTCATTGTGACTTCATGGTTGCTTGGCAAGTTTAGTTTTTATACCGTGGCTTATGCCGTAGACAATTGTTCCAATCTACCTATCTACCGCCCCAGATTACTCCTTTTTTTTCAAGTGACCCACTAAATCTCAGGAAAGGTTATATGAACATCAACAATGCCGTTCTCCGAATCAATGCTAATTCGCAGGCAATTGTCAGGAAAAAAATCTCACCCGGGAATTTTTATTAACTTCAAGCAGCGTTGAATATCCTTGTACCCTCAAATCTATACATCAGTATAACACAGGTTTATGGCTAACACTACTTTGTGCGTCTTGTGACTTTTAAAAACCTTCCCCTTTTTCTTTTATTTTTATGACGCGATCTTTTTTATCACTGAGGTTCCGAAACGATCACACCCACCTCACCGCCATCGGGAGGAAACCCTATCGAATTTCTTCAAATGCGCTTTCCTTGTTTGCTCGCTTTCGTGTGTGTATTTTTTCACGACTTTTTCTTTTACCTGGCGCCTCCACAAAACCGCTCATTTTTTATATCCTTCCCCTCACCTAACCCTTCTATGTCTGCTTTCCACTCTCCATCCATCCGCTCCCTCCTTTCTTCTACCTAAAGCAACCCATCTCTCTCGTCCACCTCCCACCTTTTTCCTTTGCCTTCACGATACCCTTTTTCACCCTTTTTTAGGGTCCTTAACGCCTACTCTTTCTCTCTTTAACACCCTCTGCCTTAGACCACACCACCCCTCCGGCCGCCTTGGCGCCGATGCTAAGATACCGATGCCTAACTTGAGATAAACTCAGACGCCATCCTAATCTCTTTCTTTTCTTTTATTTTTTTTTTTGGCCCCTCCGCGCATCCAAGCGGCAGGGGCTTCAAGCAGACAACTGTCGCCTCTGCTCCTGCACCATCGTTACAACTGCACACCATATAACTAATTTACGGGACAGAGAACCCCCAGTACCTTTCTTGTCGGCTCCAAATGGCGTCATCGTGGCAGACTCACCTACCTCGCCGAACCGGTGCTGAAATTCCAAAAAAACCTTATTATTTCAAGCACTAACATTAATATTTTCTGAGCTAAGGTTAACGAATCTTGACTTCGTGTAGCGTCTTGTGTAATGGAAATCATTTTGGGACAAACTTACTGGGCATTACAAAATAATATATTCTGGTATAAATGTATCAAAATTAAAAATGTAAACAAAATAAAACATTGCATGGTAATTTCCTAATTGATCACATCCGTTACGAGCATTGCATATTATGGATTCTAATTTCCTTATTGTTAATTAATACATTAAATTGTCCTTAAATTAGTTCCTATCACGTAACTTTAAAAGGACCACTTGTCAAAAGTGTGCAGTTAAAAACAAAAGTCCCATTGTTCTTCAATTGAAATTGTAACACTCCGACGTAACATGCTTTAAAAAAATTGACTTCTATAGTTTACGTCTACTATTCTCTTTTATGGCTACAAATAGCATACCTATATGCCTCAAAATTTGTTAATTACTATGAGTTTCGACATTATTCAGTAAAATTACCCCTTTAGGCAAGGCAAAACTGATGTAATCAGTCTTATTCAAGCTTCCGGTTAAAATACTAATGTGATAATGACTAATTGAATTGTAAAAACAAACCAAATCATTCTGCCAGCCAAGTAACGTATGTACACTGTTATATTGAATAATACGTCTTTGATAAGATCTCCAGACTTTTTCAAAATACTTCAATATGTAATTAGTATGATAATAGGCCTTTGATTTGTTACTATTGGATGTTTCCGTTGGTATGATATGTTTGAAGATTTATTGTGATCAGCTAACCGTAAACGATTCACTCTCAATTTTTGTGAGATGAATACCACCCTAAACCATTGTAAAATTTCTGAAATATGAAATGTGTATCTATTTGCTTCATTGATTTTCCCTTTCAATTTTAGGGACATTTTCATTTTCTCTCTCTACCTTCGTAATTCTAAGTTTACTTTTTTGAATTGCTTTACTGTATTTGTCATTACTGTGTTTTCAGAGTTGCCACGGGAATTTCTTAAGAACGTAAACCCTGACCAACAACGATAAACATGATTATTCAGGAGGTTATCAAGGATTCTGCAAGGAATTAATGTTGGTGAGTACTAATTTCATCTGCAGTAATTTTTTATATCATAAATCTCGGCACCACTGCTTAAGGCAGTGATAACATTATAATCGGAAGTTTCTCGAAAAAATTGAAAGATAGGGATTATTTTGTTAAGCGTTGCAAAATTGTTAGTTCCTATTCCAAGGATCTGAAATGAAATCTTAAGCAATATCATCCTGTTCCTAGGAAAGTATAAAGTGACTATACATCCTCATTATTGTCTGTGGATTTACGTGCCAGTAAAGATTACATTTTTCCAACATCCTAATCCCCTTCTTGATGAATATCTTATAATACCTGTACACACTCTAAGCTGAGAAAAGCCTAAGTTAATACAAAATGTCCCCATAATGAGAGAAAAGATTGTTTATATGATTGTCCTTAACTCTCATTGAACGCCACAGGGTTTTCCGTTTTTCACATCAATTATTGTCTGAGTCAAGAATAAGCTTCCTTAAGTGTTCACTCATTCGTATTCATGGGTTTCCAAGAATCTTTATTCCTTCCCTGTCCCTACCTATTCCAATATATTAACGGTATATTTCCTATCTGTACTTTGAGAATCAAGAAGAAAATCGGTGGCTAATATAATAGAATATATTTAATAATTTTCATTTGTGAAAATGTATCAAAAAATAAGAGGAATTTGACAACTATTTCTTTAATTTTAAAGTGTTTTTTGGCAGAAGGGGTAAATTTATATAAAAAATAGAGATAATTTCGGGATACCGATTTTTTCTCCAAATTTTTCATCCAATGGAATCCTATAAAAATGAGCTAATAGTAGTTAATACACGAGAATTCATACTGCGGTAAGGACTGCTGACCCAATTATACTCCTTTTTAATATTCCTTCTGATTTGGACCAAATATGTTTATTCCTTCTTTATTTTGCAAATACAGAAATTATATCATTCAGTGACCATATCATCAGTAATTATATGATTGATGTGGTATCTTACAGATATAATTATTACTTGTTTTAATGGGCGTTTAACTTAATTATTTTTTCCCCAGTCGCTACGAACTTATAAATTTTCTTATTTCAAACTTTTTAGTAAGTGCTTTGCATTTGAAGCTATCTTATGAATATGCTATGAATGAATTTGCACTGTATTCTATCCTATGCCTTACTTTAAACCTCAATTAATTTCGAAATGAAAATTCCAACTGTAAAACATATGAGAAAAACAAATTTGTACTTCTCCACATATTTACTTGTAACGTAAAACTCGTTTCAGTTCATCAAGCCATCTTCAGGTACAACACTGAGTCTTGCAATTTATTTTTTCTCATAATGATGAACTTCCACTATATCTCGCCTGAATCTGTTGAATATGTCCAAACCATATATTCGTGTAGCTTCGGGTCCTCTTCCATTCTTCAAATTTATTCATTGCCAATCCTTTGTTAAATTCAAATCTGTACGCAAATTCTAATGTGAATTAATTTGAACTAGATTCACACTAGTTGCGTATAATCCTAGTTGGGAAAAAGAAGAGTTATTTCTCCTCTCTAATTATGTAATTTTAAGATTGAAATAAAAATTTTGTAACTTAGGCGAAAAATGTACGTGCTCAAAGCATGTTATAAGAAAAATGGAAAAGTACATTGCTGAAAACAGCTGGCACGTAAAGATAGACGATGTTTCAATGTTTTTCAATTCTCCTTGATAGTTTCCTCATAAACTATCTCGGTTCTTATTCTTGTGCTTGGTTTTATATCCTGAAAAAAGCAGCTGGGGATGAATGAATGGGTATCTCGTGGCTAAGTCAATTGTATGAACAAAAAGCCACTGCGAGAAAATTAAGGAGAGGCCAGAAGATGGAATACATGAGAGGTGTGGAAAGGCAGAGGAATAAAAATATGGTAGTGGCATCGGTTTTAAAAGAGGGTGGTGTCACGGAAACCCGAGGAAGGGGGTGCAGGATGGCGATGCTGTCTTAGAGAGCCTGTTTTTGAGAAGTTTTCGGAGATGGCATTGATAAGAAGGAGCCGTGAAAGGGGAAGGGATGAGCGGGAGAAAGAGTGGGAAAGAGAGGAAGAGGGAAGGAGAGAGTTTGAAGGGCGGTGTGGGAAAGGTGAGCGAAAGAGGAGATGGGAGGAAGGAGCGAGAGATCGTCTCCCTCACACCCCCATTACCCTCCGTCCTCTTCATCCATTCTCGCCTCGGACCTCCTTCCCCCTCCCTTCCACTCTTTCTCACACTATTTCTTCTTCCTCCTCCTCTCTCCGGTCAACTCCTCCTCCTCATCAACCTGGCAGACGGCAGAGAAGGAGAGGGGGATAAAAACAGAGAAAATTCCCTTCCCTTAAGAGACACCGAATCCACTTTCTCGGGTAAAATAGAGTTGAGGAAGAGGCGAGGACATAAAGAAGGACCGTGGACAAGAAGTGAGCCTATAACAGGAGATGGGAACCTCACACTCCCCCTCCCCCATCGTTCCTCCCCCGCCGTCTCCTTCCACACCTTCCTTCCCGAGCCCCGACCCCACCGCCCCTCCTCCTCTCTCCCTTATGCCGCCTTCTCCACGCAGACACACACACACAAACACCAGGGATCTTTTTATTTCCCTCCCGGCAGAGGTGGGCAAATGGGATGTGGGGGTGGAAGTGGGGGAGAATGGCGGTTCTGGTCGAGGGAGGAGACGGGTGGGGGTTCATCGGGGTTGGTCATCCCCTCCACTCTTGGAGGAGGCCACGGTGCGGTGGGGAGGGAGGGGGTGAAGCGGTCGGTCGTAAGTGGGGAGACAGGTCCTTTCGGATCCTCAAAAGACCGCCACGCCGTCGCCACCTTAGGGGCTTGACACGAGGTGACGTATTAGCGAAGGGCCCAGAGGAACCTCACCTCGTCACCCCTCGCCTTGCGCCGAGGGAAGGAGGGAAGACGAAGAGGGAAAGAGAGAGAGGGAGCGAGAGGAAGCGATAAGGAGGAGGCATGGGAGGCGAAAAGCGAAAAAAGTAGTGGGAAAGAGAATGCGTGATTTTCTTTTGTTTTTCACTGATTCCTCCTCTCTTCCACCAGGACCGTTCTCCATGGCCTTTACCTTTTATGCCTTTAATTTCGTTTGATTTTTTTTTCAACTTTCCCTTCTTTTTCTCGGTTTTTCTTCTTTTCTCCCCTACATACCTTCTCTTCCTCCGACTCCTTGAATTACCATCGGGCGTCGTTGCTTAAAAAAAAGGGTCAAGGGTTGTTACAAGGTATGTGCGCCCCCCTTCTGCCCGCTCAGCACTAACAAAAAAGAGCGCGCCATTACGGCGCCCGGCGACTGAACCTGTCCTTTAAGATACTCCACACTCTCTTCCAAAGTGGTATTTTTCTTCAACAAGAAGAAGAGTAACGTATTGCCGTAATTATATCCTCTCGTATGAAATTTGCTAATGGTTGGATCAAAGAGGGAAAACAACGATATCAATAGCGTTCTCGGTCTATATATTACGTACTACCACCTCCTCTTTGAAACTTAACTGGTAAATTTTTTGCTCATTCATTCCTTATGCAGTCACGATCCCTTTGCTATAAAAGAACGAACCTGACTGGATCAACACTTGGTATTATACTATACACATATCCAGAAATTTGTGATCGCATCACTGCAACAAAGAAGCACCAAACTAGGTGAGAACAACTTTTAGCATCTTTGTGAACTCTGTAGAACTGAAATATATCTCAGGTGCTTCTCATCGTTGTAAAAATGAATCCATTATATAGATGCCAAATATCTCTTTAGGAGGAAAGAAAAAAATTATGAGATGATCCTTAAAAAATATCATGTATCTATAAGATAGAGGGTCTTAGAAGTTAACTTCATCGTTTAATTGGGCTTCGTGTCGCAATGACTACATGCAGATTGAATACTAGGCCTTCCGTCGTTCAGAAAATATTAGCCATTACTCTAAATACCGGGTGTGTACAGAATCCTATAATAATTATAATTTCTCCATGAGGACAAGGGGTTCTACTTCCTCGAATATGAAACTATGATTTTTCAGTACAATGTCTTGTCCTAAAGTCTCATCTTTTTACACTTCCTTCCTCGTCCTCTTTCCGCATTCACCACCATGCCTACACCTCTTCGTCACCGTCTCATTTTGACGCCAGCGAAGTCACTTTTTCGGCCTCGATTCAATGGTGAGTGTGAATCAAATCATTTTCCATCTCTTCCATTCCTCCGCTTGCCAATTTCGTGAACGATTTGATGCATTTCCTTCCTTGGCGTTATCTTCGATATCATTTCCGGTAAAAGAATCAAAATAAGATGTGAGAGAATGTGTCGACAAACATATTTTACACAAGTTATATATTTATTGTTTCCGCTAATTATCATGCATCCAATATATTTTAATGTTCCCGATCTTACCTCTCGCTATATAAAACCAGTCTCGATCCATCTGAAGTGGATAGGTGGATAGAATGAAGCCACCTAGTACTAAATTCTACAGTCTGTGAAACCCAAGCATCAGCGTAGGAGGCCCGGTTTCTTTCCCTCTGCGGCTTGTGCTTTTCCAGAAACCTCTGTCTGGTACCCAGAAAATCACTCAGTATGTATGAAAGAGGGAGTGTCCAAAGGCGTCACCCGGATTTGAACCCGGGAACATCCGGTGAGTGGCAAAACGCTCTACCCACTGGGCTTCCACGCCCCTTTTGCAAGGTTTCATTCCTTTACACTACTCGTGGTCCATATGGTGCTGCTTTTAGATAAAGATAACTTAGTGCAGTGTAATTGAAGATTAGCAAAATATTCGGCTCACCTTACATCCACAGTATTTCCTTTTCCTTAGCAGCTTCTTCGACAAATTTGGAAATTACTTCAACAATTCGTCTTCCATTTGATAATTAAATGTAAATAAATAAATATGTAACTATATAAATTTTCAGTCAATAATTTTAGAGCGTTGACGACATCCCAGTTTTAATGAAATTCTTAAGATGTTGTAAAATTTCTTTAAAACTTTAGAATTATTTCGAATGAAATTTGTGTCATTAGTTTTAATTCGGGATGAAATAGTTAAATTTGGTATCAAAGATTTTGCATCTCCTCTAGAAACTCTACTGGCATAGTTTCCGCACATACCTATTCAATTTAAACATTTATCACATTGATATTTCTCTATTTTATAGATGGCTTTGGCTTGCTATTTGAAAAGAATAGCCTGATTGTGGTGCATATGTTTGATATAATGTAACAATCTAATCATGGAGTTGCCAGAACCTTTTTATGCATCTTCATTAGCCTGCAAGATACCTCAATTTTATGACAAAAAACTGAGTAGAAGTGATTAAAATTAAATATGGAAGTTGCTTCCCAGTCAACTTAATATCTGGTAAGTTTCCTGGATTTTTGCAAATGTCAAAAAATAATACTAATAGAAAACAAAGCAGAATTAGTCAGTTTGTTCAACTTTAGTATTCTGGACAACGAAAACAATAGCTGTATATAATAGTAATAATAGAAAAAAATATATATATATATATATATTTTAATAATAGTATATAATAGTAATATAATAGTTGCATAATAGTAATAGCAGGCTGTACTGCAGCCATAATTTGTAATTCAGTTCATTTTTTATGATAGTGCGGAAATTTATTGAGCTCGAAGCTCCTCAATATTGACATATTAATTATTCTTCCTAAGGAATGAGTATACAAGCGATTACTCAGGGAAATGTTTGGAAAATTCCGAGTTCAAGGGATTCCATGTCTAAATTTATATCGCATCGTAACTACCCGAGGATAAGTAATATATCTCTTATGATGATAGGGTTTAAGCCTAACCTAATCTTGTCATCGAATTCGCTTTCAAAACCTGACTACCGCATACGCTGATTTCATGCGTAGATACAGCGTTTGCTTCAAGAAAATATTCATGGTAATTTACTTTTGTGACTGATTACTCAAGTTATGGATGCATTTCTTTAATCTTAGCATTTAGTTTCTCTGCACTATCTAATTTTTATGCCGAGTATATTGGCTAACGTGCCCAGCCAAAAATAACAACTTCGCATCATTTTTAACTAGAGAAATATCAGTTGACAGATTAAAAACTTTTCTTAGTAATTTTGTATACCCTCTGGTCTAATAATCTTTCGGTGATATTAGACCGTAGTTATTTCACGTTAATGTTTGTTCGCTGTTATTCATTTATTGAGAAGACTTTTGAAATATACTGGTACTTGGTCTTTAAAGAAATAAAACTGGGCGTTCCGGTTTCGGTTACCCCTCTCTAAAAAATGCTGGACCAGACCATGGATTGCCGGCCGCATGCGGGTGATTTTCGCGTAATTTCGAGCTCACAGGAGCAACGCTGTCGAGCTATCCATCATTTTAATCCATGCACAACTTACTAAATGTTGACCAATTTCTGGTATTCAATCACGCGTGGTTAGAAGATTCAATAGGCTGATTATATCAATACCTCTCCTTTGACTGACTCTTAGGGTTGATTCCTATGGGTAATTGTTTGTAAAAGAATTATTGGTCGCCGGAAACTTGATTTTTGCAAGAACTTAATGTGCAATTGAGAAAAGCCTCGTCGTGGTTTCTGTTGAGTTTAATTTGACTCGCAAGGTGGCGAAAGAAATTTCATGATGAGTACCATAAAATTCAAATGAGAGCACCTACTAAGCGGAGCGGGAAAGCGAGAAGTTAGCAATAGCTGCGCGATCATATGGCGTACGAAGGAAACTGCTTGTTATAGCGTTTTTTTTCCACCCTGGTCTCTCGTTTTCCTCGCTTGCAAGTTTTGATGGCAGCGATTTCCTTCCTCCTTCTCCCGGTTAGTCAGTTGGCGTGAGATTAAAGCATCACGCGGCGGAATTGTAAAATGGAAAATATTTCTCGCTTTCTAAAACCAGGGTATATTTTTTCCTAATCAAGCCTCACTTTGAGGAGTGAAGTGACTAGAGAGAGATTAATAAAGCAATAAAAATAGTTTCTTTCTTGCTTATCGCGTCGTCTTTATTATTTTTAAATGACTATTGAGAGACTCGTGGTTATGGCTGGTCATAAAAACAACCTTTGAGAATAAAGGAGAAATTATAAGAAATATGGGATTGCCTTGAAAAGGATTAAGGAGAAAAAAAGCGAGGAGCGAAAAAGAATAGTGTAAAACTTAAGTTATTTTTCTATACCAGGAGGATTATACTTAAGCGAGCATATATAATGCCTCTTCCACCTTTTTCCTGATTCCTCAATAATATGTAATTTATGATCATTTTTAGTTTATGGAAAAATGAATTTGTTATCCGTAATCTCATTAAATATTATCTATAGGTGTTAGAATGACAATACGTTTTGAAGCAGTATTCATTTTACTGTTTAGCTTAAGAATCGGCTGTGAATTCCGTAAGATTAAAAGAGAGTATTTGAAATCAGTTTAAACACAGAAGAGCACCAGCGAGCTCACCTAAATCCCAAAGGAGATATCAATTTATATAGTAGCCTTGCATAGATACGTAGTTACTTAGAAACTGTCGGGAAATGAAATTTACTCGTAACAAGGAAATTTACTTCATTGATCTCTGTTACGGATAACAAGGCCACTGTCACAATTTCTGGCATTGAAAATTTTCATATCTAATTAATCAATTCCTTGTTAAATTTTAAGATAATTTATTCTTAGCTGCACCAAAAATCTATAAATCATTCAATTCACACCTACTTCGTGTAAGTACAAGTCATATTTCATATTAGGCCCCTTATTAGCGATTGGTATCTATGTTGCTCTAAATCTCACACCAAACTTCATTTGCATTACAATTTGTAAGTATTGAATTGTTTATTTTTAGTTTGTATATACGTATACGGCCATTTAGAAAACCTTCGATTGCTATGACTTAATTATGTAAATGACGGAATAGTATGCAGATTGTATTCATGGTAAAAATAAGAACAAAAGCTAAATTTCAGGTAGTAAAAATATATTTTGTGTTAAAATATAATATTTTATTCTTACAAATATAATTTTTTGGGGTTTCCGCTTTGTTTATCACCCAGATATATCACTCCAAATTTTTCCTTACTTTAATGATTCAATGATAGTTCTATTCATTCTTTCCTTGTGGGGGAAGGTGTGGAGAAGATTCATTCGTAATTAATCCAAGACCCTACGGCCAGTAACAGGCCATCGGTCTACTCACTGAGCTCTCACGCTCTAATATTTAGAGCCAATGACGTTCATAGCCATGACATGTTCATAGCCAATTCAGTCACTCTTAAAGTCAATCTCATTGTAATGTTGAAAACTGGAAGGCAAGTGGAATCCTAGGAACATCTTCATGGTCTCATGAATTGCTGTAGCGTTGATCAAAGATAGATTACAAGTGTAAGGGATGAACTTGTTGAAAATCATTGCTTTCTGCTACTTTTTGCGAAATACAGCGGATACGTTGGAATTATTTATCAATCGATTCACATATATTTTCAATGTATTCAGACTTTAGATCCCGATGGCGATTGGTCTTATATGAAATGAAAACTATGGATTCATTCCTTAGTTTGAACAAATCGCCCATCCATAGATGTTACTCATTACCATTCTAAATGAATTTGTCTCAACATATACGTATATCTCTGTTTCTTGAAGTATTCTAAGTTTCGTATCTTAATACACTGGGTGAATGTTATAATTTTGTGCAACAGAGTTCAAACACCGCCTTATGAGGAATGTCTTTTCCAATGGTCCTTATATTTTGCAGACAACCAATGAGATTGAGAGTTACTGAAATAATTGCAACATTATTGAACATTGAGTTAGAACAAATAATATTTGCTTGCAGAAACTCATATTTCTGTGTAAGTTCAAAAACATGAAGCTATAAAAAATAATGGCATCTGCTTTTACTAAGAAGACAAATTCACTTGGTAATTTTCTCATTCAGTCCATTATATTCAATCTAATTTTCTTAAAATTGAATTTTTTGTTAAATGTATTTTGTTGAGGGAAACATGTTTGTAGGATTTCTTGGCGTCTAAAATACTACTTCTCCTTGAGTACTAATTTCCTTTTTTGTAATATAATGAGCAAAAAGAAAGATTCAGATGCTTGACCATATTTAAAGAAAACTTGAACCCAAATCTACACATCATATTTGACTTAAAATTGTCCTTCTCCTTCGCACAGACCGCATTAATCATTAAACGTGTTGTTTATGATACATACATGTATATTAATCCCTTTGTCTGCCTTCACGCTACTGGCGGTAGAAACCTTTCGTCTGGTGCAAAAGCAAACCCAACTTCCTCTAACGTTTTCCACCTCCCATGCCTTTAATTTTGTTCAAGACCTCTGTGCGACACTCATTTTCTCTCACTCCCTGCACCCGAAAAACAATTTAAGTCACATGCGGTGACCATAAAGATAGGATATCTCCCACCCTTCTGTGCAGTTATTTATACCGAGTACATATAAAATCTCATTCTTGTTTCTTTCCTCCTCCTCTCCTCCTAAACCAGGATGAAAATCTGCCCTCTCTTCCCTTACCTCACCACTGAACTTGGTGGGTGGCCCGTTTTTCTTCGGGGGTCGTTATTAAACCTGACCGAACTGGTGTTGCAATGACCCAACTGTACAACTCAATTTGTGACATCTTCACTGCTCTGTTTGCAATATATCAGTCTTACCTCTTCCAGGGGACACGGAATGTGATATTGCAAAAGTAATTCCACAGTCATCATTACGAAATTGGCCAATATAACTCTTTTACGTTGTTTCGTTGCTTTTTATGTCCACATTATATCCTTCTTCTACCATAACTATATATATATATATATATATATATATATATATATATACATACATAAATATTTTATTTATATTATATATATACACATATATATATTATATATAAATATTTTTAACACACACACACGAGTATACGGTTTTTTCTCACTTACGGTTAAAAAGATAGACTTTGCACGTTGAGTGAAGCTAATGTAATTTTTATGTGATATTCTCCTTCAAGCGTGGCTTTGAATTTCTATTCCTCTAGGTGTCGGGATGTAAGAATTTTTTGTGTTCAAATAGTTCAAAGCAATATGAGTGCCATTTAATATATTCCTTGATTTAGTTCAATAATCAAAATTCTGGCAAATGTGTCCGTTGTCCTCAAAGGGTTTTAACTGCGTTTTATTGATATATTTTATATTTCATTGTGTTTTTTCTTACAAGAAACACCCTATGCATTCACAGCTCAGCTTTATGGTCAGTGAAAGCCATTTAAATATCTTTCCGGAGGTTCCCCGGGTAAGGGCAAAACTAACTTTGGGCTTATGCCTCAGCAGTGTCATTCATTGACAACATTATTAGTGGAGTTGAAATTATTATTTTTAAGTTTCATTTGAATAAATAATTTGTATAACCACGTCAGAAGGGGTTACTCTTGGCATTCACCTAAATTAATACTCGTATTCGATCTCTTTGATGCATAATGACGGTCTCTATCGCAGACAGAACTAGCATTTCCCCCAAATGATATAATTATTCATCCAAATTATAAGTTCCTTGCGGCTGTATACGGATTTGTAACGGCTAATAGAAAATTTGTGGTATCGAAACATAGAAAAGACATTCTACCTACAAAATAGTGGGAAAAGTTTCGTAAAATTTTACTCTTTCATCAGTCTCGCTGTTTTTTTATCACCATTACAAAGGTTTTACTCCAGCTACGGGGTTAGGTCATTGTTTTACACATATTTATTTTCACAAGATCGTAGCGATTCCTCAGGATGAGCGGCGTGTCTCTTGCTCGCATGGTGGTGGACATGGGAGTGGAAAAGATGGAGTGGCGGGGAGAAGTTAAGAATGGAATGGGGGAAAACTGATGTTGAAGGTGGTAAGTGGGCGGAGGCGCTAGACGCTGTATCGCATTTCACTTGGCCCGCCGCGCATAATCTCGCCCCTCGCGCTACATCCTCCAGCTTCCTATACTTCACCGCATCTCCCCCTCTGCTCCCTAACTCTTGAAAAATCTGTCACTCTTTTTCATTTAGAATCCCCTACTCTCTCCACTCTCGTTTGAGCTCTCGCGTGAGTTAAAATTGAACTGCATCGTACACTATTGTCTTTCCCGAACGACCTCCCTGTATTTTTTCTTACGAGTAATGAACGATCCGGCAGGTATAGAACCACCTCTAAATCCCACCTATCTCTTATTTCATGCCGGGAGGAATAGCTTAAATTTGGAATCAGGATCTTTTATGTAAATTCCGTCACATTGTTGAGAATTCCTCTAGAACCAAATTGAAAATTATCGACTAAAGGGAAGAGAAAAGCAATCAATTTTACTGATACAATTATAAAATTGTAGAAATATGAATAAAAAGAAATTATGTAAGTTAAACTTATGTCATTTTACAAATAAAAAAATTTACAAAACGTTATTAATATATTTTTAATACACTGAACATTTAATTTGAAAGGCAATGAGGCATTTTCGTCTAAAATTTAAAAATATGGTTATGGTATTCCATATAAAACAATATGGTATTCATGGTAGTACTTAAATAAATAGTCAATTTCATAGTTATACTTTTTAATTTAATGAAATTATATTATTATTTTTTAATGAATTTCATAACAATCATTAACATAATTGTTAAAAGAAATGATCATAGTGCATAAAAGACTCTCAGAGATAAAGTCAGAAAATATTTATTTGTCAAAGAGAATATTAATGATTGGCTTAAAATGGTCTGCGTTGAGTAATTACTATGAAGTTAAATGCAATATTAGCAAGACAATGTAGGTCAGTTTTTTAAATTGTTACCAGGATATTGAAAACAAAATACATTCATGTATGGTTTTTTCCCAAAATTAAGTGGAATTCTCTTTTTCGACTCAAAATGCGTTATCAACAAAGAAGTTTGTACCTAAAGGTCAGACAGTGAATAGCAAGTTTTACCTGGAAGTCTTCAGCAGGCTGCGAAAAAGATTGTAACACGTTGGGAAGAAGAAATTTGCCTATTGTAGGCTGCCCCTCGACAACGCTCGGTCCCACACCGCCTTCCTCGTGACCGTGTATCTGGCCAGCCGCCAAAGCTGCTTCAACCGCCCTACAGCCTCGCTGTGGCACCCCCGGCCTTCTTTTCGTTCCCAATAATAAAAAGAAGCTTGAAAGGCAACGATTTTGGGACGCTAGATAGTATCGAAGAGGTCGTGGAGAGGTGCCTAAACGAAGTTCCTGACGACGTCTTCCAGGAAGCTTACAGCGACTGGAGAGGCACAAGGGTGCTATTTTAAAGAATGTTAGTGATTCGTACTTCAATCTGTAATAATTTTTTTCCCGGAGTTATTCTACTTATTTTTGAGACCGACCAGGTACGTTACATCATAAGAGCAATACGTTAACAAATCTCCTGTGTTGTTATTATTAGCCTCATGGGGTTCATGTCATCTAGCAGGCACCGTGTTCTGTTGCAAAAGGAAGATTTTTCTCTACCGTTTTATTTTGAGGCTTTTCAGTGGATTCATAATCTTTCTCGACCTGATGGCAGTTGTACGTGCTGTTTTAACCATCTGCTCGTTATTGCAATACCGTCGAACCCTGAGGCTTTTTTCTACTATAGTTTGTAGTACTCCAGCGGCTTAGGGTAGGCATTTTGTTGGATCCCGGCACTATATACTGCTGTACTCCTAAGCCCTAATCAACGTGACGGAAATTATTCTTATTTCTCACAATATATGTTCAATTCTTCAGCTGTGGGTACTTTTTCCTACTACCACTTCCCGATCCCCCATTATTATCAAGTGTTTTCTTCCAACTATTTTCGTTGAATTTCCACTCCTACGCTATATAGTAATCCCTGTAACTATCCCTCAAATAATCCCGCTACCCTTTCATCTCATATGGCATAGTCCTAACAGTTACATTTTACCGGGGTCTTCTCTTGCTTGTTATTTTCTAACTTCCCTACCCTAAGCATTGCCCTAACATTGAAATTCCGTATCTGTACGGTAGCTCTCTTCTCTCTCTTCTTTTCTGCTGCCATTCACTTGGTTGTGCTAGGATTTCGCATGAAATGACCGCGGAGGTCTCACATTCTCCACTGCCGCTAGTTAATTTCCCGTTGCCTTCATCAGTAGCATTTTTAACGTTACACCATCTCTGAAATGGCCCGCTTGGGTCAGAAATTCACCCTTGCAGCCACTATAGTGAGGTAAATACGCTACGAGAACTACCTTTTATCTACCCTTCGAGCTATTTGACATAGGACTAGGAGAAATTCTGATTGCATCCGCCAGCATAGCTCTATAGACCATAAAACCTCCCACCGTGTCTAGGTTTAGTCTGTGTGGAGAGGCATTTTTTCTTTTATAAAATGCACTGGCAAAAAGGAATTCATAATCTTATTTTTTTTAATGGGAAAGTTAACTGACAATATCAATGCGAAAACGTAGAATACATTAACAACTAAGAGAGCTATGAATTTATTAGTTACATCACAGATTTAAATATTAGATAATAAGCGTAAGGGCATATATTATTCAGATACATCATTTTTGTCTTCAGTAGTTGGGAAAATGTACTTAAATCTCTCCTGTACATAATTAAAAATGACGAAATATTCCTCTCTTTCTACAAAATAACTTAAGGAACGCAAACAATTTTCGCTCATTCCTAACTCAAACACCGTTAACTCCCTACGTTTAAAGATAGGTTTGAAATGCCCCTGAAAGGACATTATGCACGAATGTTTAAATATTTCTTAAGCAATAACCAATTAAATTTTACTTTCTCGATTGGGTCCTTTCAGATAACCATTGTGTAATTACGAGGCGTTTGAATTGCTCGTATTGAATACTCTTTCCTATTTTTCTGAACATTATATCTACAAGACATTCGGCAATATTCCAGTATTTCTGCAATGCTCTGGCACACTTTTCTTACAACTTCTTGTAATACTTATCTCTCCCTCATCAATACTTCTTTCACATAACACTACTTGAATAACTTTTTCCGCCATTCATACATCTTTACGTACATTTCAAAATACTCCAAAATACCCCATCCCGTTTAAAATCCGAATTAAAAATTAGCGAGTCAACGATTTATAACGAAAATTGGTCAGTCCTTCTTAAAAATCTCTCATAAGATTGCTAATCATAAATTTCAACAATTTTTTAAATTTATTTTGTTCATGTAATTCTTCACGCAAACAATATTTATGCAAAGTCTTTTTCTCTAAATTACCAGAAACAACTTTCTTAAACAGTCGTCGTTTAGTGTGATTTTTTTATGACTCCGATATTAAAAAGCATCAAATTTGTTTGACTTCAATAAAATAATAGTTTTTCATCAATTACACAATACAGACTGGCTAGAAAATATTCAATTAGCCTAATCCATCGACTAATGTATAGTACACTTAGTGTGTTACATCAGAAATGAAAAAAGTGGAAATAAAACTCTCTGTTTTCATCTGTTGATGAAGTTTACCAACTTAAAACAACCAAATTAAATATGTATAATTTCTGTTATTATTTCAATTAGGTATGACCAATGTTCACAAGGTGACCATCAGATAGTAGCAAAAACACAGAATTTTATAGGACCAATATACTAAAACAATGAAATTGCTTATTTAAATTAATATATTGCGTTCTAATGCTGGCATTATGTTTTTGAGAACACTGTAACAGATTAATATTAAAATGAAACATGCATTCCACAATTAATATTTACTCTATACGACCGTTATTTCACATCTACGTGTCATCTTCCGACGAAAATCTCATGATACCACACTGTGGTGAACCCTTAGCAGAAGAATTATTATTTATTGTAAAATGGCTGTTTTTTATTTTGTCTCTGCGATGGATAATTCCATTAACCAAGAGATAAAATATGTTGCTAGTGTTAATACGTACTTGTTAAAAATAGTTGTGATTTGAAGTTGCACAAGAGGTCTTAATTTTCTACATTATATGGTGGCTCTTAGCGTTTCTTTTTAACGGCATATGCTCTGAAGTCTACTAGGATTCCTGAAATAGCCTTCTGATAGGGACTTGCCACTAACGAGCTCAACTTGAAATTTTAAAACTGTTGTTGGAACCCTACCGGTAAACTTCGATTTTTTTCTCCCACTCTTACTAAGTGCATCATCGTACAAAGTTGTTATCATCACTCATGATGTCCCTTTAGAACGCTAATCGTCTCCTTCAGCTGTCCAAAATATCCAGTTAAATTGCACAACATGCGCGAAATCTTTTCTCCCAACCTGAATAGGCCTAGTGTGGGTTTTGGTCGACGCCGCCCTCGTCTCCTTCCTGTGCCGCAATCCGTCCCGCCACACCAACGTCCAAATCTCCCTCACCTCCCCAACGACGGAAGGTCTATTTGTGGTCCACCCTTCACTCTGCCCCACTATTTATTGTTATTATTATTGTTATTGCCCCTGCGGTTTCCATACACGGTCCACCGCGTCCTCGTCCCTTGCATCCCTTCCCCCACCCCTCCCGCCCTTCGTCCTTCCCCGCGTTAAGTGGCTCTGTTAAGAAAAGAAATGGAAAGAGACGTGGAAGGAAAATGGTTTAGGCGGGAAAGGGAATAATAACTTACTCAAACATATATATTTCATCCTTTATAGGAGAAAAAAATAACTGGCACACGAAACTGCCGGACTTACGCGACAAATCTTGTGAACCTACGAGGCACTTTTAGGTTCTTCATATTTTTATTTTCCGTCGGTGGGGAACAAAGGAGTGCGAGGGGAGGGGAGGAAGCGAAGCACCGTGAGAGGGGGGGACAATATGAGGGTAGAGAATAATAGGACACGATGCAAAGGGAAGAAAAGAGTTGGCCGTGGGGAAGGAGGGGAAGATAGGCAGGGGCGGATCCAAAGAAAAAAAGAAAGCACCCTTTTTAGTAGGGTATTTCTCTGTTTGCGAGCGTCGTTGCGAAGTGTCGCCCCGGTGGCCTAGAGCATTCCGCCAAACATTTACGACTTACCTTCCCATTCTTCTAAACCCCTCCCGACCCCCGCTTCCCCCTTATAGTATATTCCATCGTATTGCCCCTCTCACACCCCCATCCTGCCCTCTCCCAAGGCACCCCGAGCGCCTAAACAAGCTCCTTATCCCACCTTTGGACGAGAACTGCATTTTCCACATAAACCAGGGGATTTCTTCTCCCCCCCTCCCTTGCATCTCTCGCAACTCTCTCTCTTCCACCCTGCCCTCTGATCCTCTCCCCGCTTTCTCATTCCCACCAGAACTCACGCATACGCGAGCATATCTCTCTCCCCCTCTCCCACCACCCCATCCCGCACTCCCGGTTTCCTCCGCTTCCTGTGGGTCGCGTGAGCTACGACCCAAGTCCCCCCGCGCGCGGTCGCTCTCTGCTGCTCGCAGGGGAAGGCGTGGGAAGGCGGACTCGAAGGGCAGAGGAGGAGGGTAGAGTAGAGAATCTTCTTCGCTCGATTATTTATTCTTTTACGCCGTATTTTGTTTCTCTCTTTGATACCCGGGAACGAGGTTTGAGGGACGGGTGTTTGTAGCGGGAGGAGGCGGGGGGTAGTGTGAGTGGGTGGGAATAGGTGGGTGTGTAACTCGTGTGTCGAGACGTGTGAATATGGTATTGGCGCAAAGGGCAGAGCAGTTCAGGAGACGGTATTTTAACGTCGTTTCGCGTTTCAAGAAATGACGGCCTCGATCTGGCGTAGGTTTTCTGAGGGCGATCCCTGGAGGTTATGACTGTATCCGAGGACTTTATTCCATTGTTGGGACATTTTCGATTTTTATGCCCCTTCTAAAGTTCCCGTGATGGCGACGTCAATATCTCGTCCCATTACGGATGTCGATATTGACTTTTTATGCGATATCGGTCAATAATGCACGATATGACTTTTAGTGGCTTGGTTTTTTCTGGTTATTCCGTCTTTGTAATGTGATTCTGGTTCGATCTCGGAAGATTTTCTCTTGAAACGCTTCATTTGGTTGGCAAATGTTTCACATAAAGATGAAAGCTAAAGCTGAATTGATGTATGAAAATAAAAATTCCCTCCGCTAAAAAAAAACACCTTGGCATATTTATTTAGATCAATGGGACTCCAAGGAATATTTCAGCTAAATATTAACCGTTTTGCAATGATTATTTGCTATTTACTGTCCTATTGAAAGTTGGAGATAAATATATTCAATTTCGTCGTTATTATTTCAAATATTCTTTTGGCGCAATCTTATTCTAAAGGTATCTTTTTTCAGTTGAGTTTTAAAATTTTTGTGTGTCATTTAATCTCATTCAGTTATTTAAAAGTTTAATTATTATTAAATTTATACTTACTCGTATTTTATTTCTCTAACATATTTAGGTGATCAAAACTATTTATGAAATTTCTTGTCCATACATATATCTTTTCAACTTCATAATGTAATATTTATCTTGAAACCTGAAGAGATATCAATAAAAAATTAAATTTAATTGCTCACGATTTTGATGAGATGGAGTGCAATAGCCTTGCAATTATGAACAGATGTATCCTTTGGTTGTAAGTCTTTAGAATTAGTTTTGATCTTGTAGGTATTTAAATACATACTTATGTATCGTGCAATGAGTTTAGTAAGATTTTATGAAAGAGAAAAGTCAGCTGATCTGATTGATTTTTCTTTTAAAATTATTAAGAAGTAAGATGATTGTACCTCACCGACAGGTACATTAGTATAAGAAAAGAAAACAAAGGCCACAAGTTATAACTGCCCTAATAAATTAAGTATGAGTATTTTAGTGAATTAAGGACTGTCTGTGTAAGTGTAAGGAATTAAGCGTTAGCTGTCTGATTTTTTGTCTAAATGGCGACAAATATTCATTTCAATGATTTAATCAGTGCTTGTACTCCTAGGCATGCATTATATTATAAAATCCTATAAACAAACAAACGAGACATGTATCATCGTAAATAGTGTTTGCGGGCGCAAATTCAGTATTTTAATACTATATATCGAAATATAACTCCTGCTATGAAACGTGGATTAAAATTAAGCAAGGAGTCTGTCTTTTGGTGCACTCCAAGCTGAAGTCACAATGGAAGAAAGCGATAAAAATTCACATCCGTCATATATTTTGAAATCGGAATGGAATTCTATGCCCTTCAATTACTTGCTCCGAATCCAACGATTTATGCAACGATTAATTAAATGTCCGATCTAATATTGATATTTTAATAATACCCATGTAAGTCACTTGGTTATTTTTTCCGTATATAACCTCCTCTGTTTTCTTTTTCTTGTGGAGTAATTGATTTCTCCGTAAAGATACGGGATGTACGCATCCAGGACTATCTTGTTTTTTTTTCTTAACTACCCAGCCGAAGGTTTTGAAAAAGGAATTACTTTTGCATAGCGTTGTCAAGGAAAAAAGTAAGTTAATTACTGTATTGGAGTACGTTATTCTGATTTATTGAGTTTAGGTAGATTTATTTTTCTATTACACACGTGATGCTTCATGTTTTTAATTATAAAATATGGCGTACTTAGTCTTCGAATAATCGGTTTTTGTGTATTTATCGAAATTTACTATTTTACACTAATTAATTTCTTCAGCTTTTTGTCAATCACTTCCATATTTAGAGGAATTAACTCACACTGTAGGCTTGATTAAATGTTTGAATTAGCTTAAGCCTCATTTTAAATGCATGGGTCCGTCAAATTTGTGGCATAATGATAACAATATTTCTATTTTCACTCATTTTATTTAGTTTTATCCTCGTGCTAAATTTCTGGAATACATATATATATATATATATATATATATATATATATGTGTGTGTGTGTGTGTGTGTGTGTGTATATGTATATATATATAATATATACTATATATATATATATCGATATATGGAACCCTCCCATGGACTACAACCTTGACGTGGTGGAAGGGCGTGTGCCTTCCGATGACCCCTAGAGCTGTGTTGGCAGGAGTTATAATATTTGCTCCTGGTACGGTCACCCATACCAGATAGGTCGAAGGTTAGGAGCCAGACGAAAGGTAGTCCACACAGCGTCTGTTCCTCAGTGAGGCGGCTGCAAAGGCGTCTGGCCCCAGTGGAGCGGCCATTAAGTGATGGTGTCACCTTAAAAATACTATTGAGGAGGGAGCAGGAAACCACCTCAATTATTATTCCCAAGATTTTAATGATTAACACTATTGAGAAATTGAGTCCTGGCAACTGCAGGACTCGACACAAGAAGCCGTGTGTCGTGCCCGGCAGCGGGGGAGGCAAGGCTTCCGCGGTCGTCATCCCAAGAAATCCTTACAGGGGAAAAATAACAGCAGCAGGACAGAAGACGCAAAAGAAGACGAAAGTGGTTAGAATAGAAACATGGAATGTCAGGACAATGTTGAGAACAGGCAAATTAGAGAATATTAAGCGACAGATGGAAAGAGGTAATATAGATGTTTTAGGTCTATGCGAGGTGTGATGGAAGTATAGAGGGGATTACTTGAGTGATAATTATAGAATAATTAGTATACAGCGGCGGGGACGAGAGCAAACGAGGGGTTGCCATAATTTTAAATAAAGGGGTAGGAAAAAGCGTAGTCGGCATAGAGCAACGGATAGAATATTACTCGTAGAAATTAAGGCAGAACCGACGAAATTAGTCATTGTTCAGGTATACATGCCACCGAACAATCATAAGGAGGAAGAAGTCGATAGGACGTACGATGAGTTAGAATATATCATCGCGTGTGTTCCTGCAGGGAAACATTTGATAGTGATGGGGGATTGGAATGCGACGGTAGGCGAAGGAAAAGATGGTGATGAGGTGGGGGACTATGGGTTAGGCACAAGGAATGAACGCGGGGAAAAGGAATTGAGTTCTGTAGAAGAAAGGGGTTGGTGCGTAGAATACAATAGAATACAATCAGGACGTATTTGCATATTTCGTATATTTCGAAAAGGCGTTTGATAAAGTGAATTGGGAAATAATAATTCGTGCATTGAAGAAAATAAGAAGGGATTGGAGGAACAGGAGACTGCTCCGCAACCTGTACATATCTCAGACTGATCAGGTGCAAGTGGGGAACGGAGAGTCCGGATGGGCAGTGTTAGGAAGAGGTGTAAGGCAGGGTTGCCCATTATCATCGGTGCTGTTCAACTTATATGTGGAGGAAATGATTAAGGAGGCATGGGAAGAAAGGAGGTAGGAATGAAAGTCGGAGGGGAATTCGTAAAATCGGTTAGGTTTGCTGATGACCAAGCATTAGTTGCTCAGTCAGCCAAGGGGTTGCAAGCATTGCTGAGTGAATTGGAGGTTCAGTGCGATAGATATGGGATGAGAATCAATATAAATAAAACAAAAGTTATGCGATTTTCCAGAAAGAAAAAGGCTAAGCTAAACATTAACATAGGAGGGAAAAAAATAGAGCAGGTAGAACAGTTTACATATCTCGGAAGTGTTTTGGACCAATACGGCCAGAGTAGTAGGGACGTAAGGAGAAGAATTACGCTAGGCAAGGAGGCTTTCTCAGGGAGGAGGGAGTTGATGACAGGGACGTTGAGTAGGGAGGTTAAGAAAAGACTCGTAAAAAACTCTGAAATGGAGCGTAGCTATGTACGGCGCGGAAACGTGGTCACTGAAGCAGGAGGATAGACGTAGATTAGATTGGAGGCTTTTGGAATGTGGGTGTGGAGAAGAATGGTGAAGGTGAAATCGACCGATAGGAAAACAAATGAGGAAATATTAGGGAAAGTGGGTGAGTAGAGGGGTTTGTTGGGAGATATCCTATGGAGGCAGGAAAAATGGATGAAAGGCGTATTGAGCGGCAGCGGGATGTTGAAGAAGGTAAAAGAGGGGAGAATGTTAGGCAAACGAGGAAAGGGCAGGAACAGGATACAAGGTTGAACGGGATGAAGGGAGGGAGGAAGTACACAGAGATGAAGAGGGACCTGGTGTAGAGTAGGTTACTGGATTGGGTTTTGTTTGGAGTTACAAAGAGGGACTCACTGGTTCTCGAATTTTCGGTGGTGCAACCACCTTTCTCATGAGGAAGTAGGAACAGAACTGAGCCTTAAATATATATATATATATATATATATATATATATATATATATATTTATAGATGAGTATTGAGAGATTTTTAGCTCCAGGAGAAACCATTTTCTGTATGTTTCAAGTTGCATTTTAGGTTGATACTGAACGGATCATTTAGATTTTTATCGCCTATTCTTCGAAATAGTAGAAATATTTAAGTAGATCCCTGATAAATAACGCAAATTACACTGAATTCGATTCTTACTACAGAAAAAATTACCGAGTGGCTTCAGATTTAATATTAGACTTCACGTTGTGTCATTAAAAAAACAAATTGCGATACCCTTACCCATGAGTGGTGCAAATTCGCCCAAAGGTGTACTAGTTTTGATACTTAATCAATTTCAGTTGGCGTTCTCTGTACACTCACTACGGGATTGATGCCTCAAAAATCGATTTTCTCGATAAATTATGTCGCCTGTCCAAACGATATTTTACCGTTGGCTATTTTTTCTGACATGATTTGCCTAAACGTTTATTGAGCCTCCATCCTGACCTTGCCTTGCTTGTTCTTTCCTCTGGCCCCTCCCAAGACTCCACCAGCCCCAAGTCTGAACCGCGTAGTGGGAAGGAATGACAGAAACGTCCCTTCCCTTCCAACAATTTCTCGGGTTTCTCTACTCTCCTTCCGCCTCGCCTCTTCCCTTCCTTCTCCTTCACATTTATTCTTCGACTTTACCCTACCTCATCCTCTCTTCATTTTCCTTTTCCGTTTCACGTAACCCGCTAATGGGGAAGTGAGATAAGGCCGGTGTATTGTGAGGATATCTACGATTTGGAATAGGAATGCAAACCGTCAAATATTCTTCGGAATCAGAATCGCACCTACCTCATTTCGCTTGTCTTTCTCCATGGTCCATTCCATCACAGTTCCTTCTCCGCTCACCCTCCGAACTCTCTCCTTTCTTCCTCCTCTTCGTTCACCTCGTCGATAGCTTTTCCCTTGGGGGAGAGGGGGCAGTCGTGCAGAGAGAGAGAGACAGAGCTGAGGAGGACGGGAGGTAGGCAGGGGAAGGTGTGGGCGAGCGGCCGGCCACCTCCAACGCCAGGGGGGAGCCACATAACCGTTCCTCAAGACCAAAAACTACTTTTCTACCCACGACTATTTTTATTTCTCTCTCTCTCTCTCTCTCTCTCTCTCTGTTCTTCTCAACCTCTTATCTTTCCTTTCTCTTTGTCCACCTGGGAATACGTTTGGCTGACACTAATGTGGCGGGGGCTCTATTACGGCAGTTCTAAAGAACCAAATGGGGAATGGGAAAAGAAAAGGCTTCGGTAGGAGTGGCTTGTATATGGAGAATAGAATCGATGTGTAGCACAAACGAATTATATAACCATCCATTTCAACTACTATACCTCTAAAATTAATATAGAGAGGCACTGATAAAACGATATAATAAGGAAAGTAAAAATGGAAGAAATATATATATATATATATATATATATATATATATATATTATTAGGTAATCTACCGTTTAAGGTAGGTTTTTGGACGGGCACAACTATCAAATAAACATTTTGTGACTCCCCACCTAGCAAACTAATCTATATCAGATCCCTCTTCATCTCGGTGTCCTTCTTTCCTCCCTTCATCCCGTCCAACATCCCTATCCTGTTCCTGCCCTTACCTCGCTTGCCCAACATTCTCCCCTCTATTACCCTCTTCAACATTCCACTACCGCTCAATACGCCTTTCATCCATTTTTTCCTGCCTCCATAGGATTTCTCTCAACAAACCCCTCTCCTCACCCACCATCTCCAGTACTTCCTCATTTGTTTTCCTTTCGGTCCATTTCACCTTCACCATTCTTCTCCACACCCACATTTCAAAAGCCTCCAATCTACGTCTATCCTCCTGCTTCAGTGACCACGTTTCCGCACCATACATAGCTACGCTCCATATCAGAGTTTTTACGAGTCTTATCTTAACATCTCTACTCAACGTCCCCATCATCAACTCCCTCCTCCTTGAGAAAGCCTCCTTGCCTAGCGTAATTCTTCTCCTTACGTCCCTACCACTTTGACCGTATTGGTCCAAAAACACTTCCGAGATATGTAAATTGCTGTACCTGCTCTATTTTTTCCCCGCCTATTTTAATATTTAGCTTAGCCTTTTTCTTTCTGGAAAATCGCATAACCTTTGTTTTATTAATGTTGATTCTCATCCCATATTTATCGCACTGAACCTCCAATTCACTCAGCAATGCTTGTAACCCCTTGGCTGACTGAGCAACTAATGCTTGATCATCAACAAACCTAACCGATTTTACGAATTCCCCTCCGACTTTCATTCCTACCTCCAGTTCTTCCCATGCCTCTTTAATCATTTCCTCCACATATACGTTGAATAGCACCGGTGATAATGGGCAACCCTGCCTTACCCCTCATCCTAACACTGCCCATCCGGACTCTCCGTTCCCCACTCGCACCTGAGCAGTCTGAGACATGCACAGGTTGCGTATCAGTCTCCTGTCCCTCCAATCCATTCCTATTTTCTGCAATATACGCATTAACTTTTCCCAATTCACTCTATCAAATGCGCTTTCGAAATCTACAAAACAGTCAAAAACGTCCTGGTTGTATTCTATATTCCTCTCAATTAGTGATCTCATTACTGCAATGGCATCACGCGTACCTCTTCCCTTCCTAAACCCAAACTGATCATCCCCTAAGTAATCATTTGCCTTACTCTCTATCCTTTTGTTGATGATCCTGAGAATAACTTTAACTGCGTAGGATATCAAACTTATTGTATATATAAATCTGTATACAAATATATATATATATATATATATATATATATATTAACTACTTACCTTATACCTACTTACCTAATATCATTTTACCTAGCTTTGTCTTCAACATATCAAAATCTTCCCCACATTCTTTTCCATTCTTCTTTGAATGAACTCTAAGCATCTTCATCTCTTTATCCATGCTACAGTTGGCCTTTGCAGTAACTGCAATCGGTCAAAAAGTATTCGCCAAGATTTCATTATTTTTATTTGACTTATTTTTGAAATTATGAATTTAGAAAGTTAAGGTATAAAAATACAATAAATACTGTTCCCAATAAATTTCATTTTTTTATTTTAAAAATGGAAAATGTTTAGATAGTGTGGAAAAATGTCTAGTTCAATGACACAAATTTTAATTAAAAAATAAAATTATTAAAATAATAATAATTAATATTCTACTAAGACAAATTTCAAGAAACTGCGGGGGATGACGCAACAGTCACTTTTAACGGATTCATCCGCTAACATGCATTTCATTGCAACAATTTCAAAGCGTAAAAATCATTCGCCTTGACCGGGATTCGAACTCGGATCCCTTGATGTCCGGCCTACCGTTAGCCTCTCTCAAACATTGCGTACTTCCTTCCTCCCTTTATACCAGCCAACTTGCCTATCCTATTCCTACACCTTCCTCGCTTACCTGAGTTTTTCCCCTCTATCACAGTCCTCGGTATACCATCGCCAATCAAAACCCTCTGCATCTATCTTTCCTGCCCTCTTTGGATTCCTCCCAACAATCCCCTCTCCTCCGCAACGATGCCGAAAACTTCCGCGTTTGTTTCTCTTTCTGTCCACTTCGCCTGTTCCATTTTTCTTCACACCCATATTTAAAAAGCCTCCAATCTACGCTGATCTTTTTGCTTAGCACTTATCACTTATCAACGACCGTATTAACATGCCTAACAAAATCACGCTCCATATCAATGTTTGAACGAGCCTTTTATTAAAATCCTCCCTCAACGTCCCTGTCATTATATCCTTATCCATGTGAAAGCCTCTTTGCCTGGCTCTTTTCTTCTCTTTTTATTCTTGCTACTTTGATCATTTTTGCGTTCAAAACAGTTCCGAGGTAGGTAAACTCTTCCACCAGCTCTAGTTTATGAACTCAAATTTAATATTTACCTTAGCTTTCCTCTTTCTCGAAATCCGCATAAACTGTTTTATTTACAATTATTATAATCCCATATTTATTGCACTGACTTTCCACTGCACTCAGAAGAGTTTGCAACCCCTTGGCTGAATGACAATCCAAAGCTTGAACATCCGCAAACCTAACTGATTTTTTAACTCACCTCGGACTATCATTCCCATCCCCAGTTCTTACCATTTGTTTTTTACCATTTCCTCCACATATCCGACGGAAAGCACCAACGATGACGAACACCCTAGTCTCATCCCCGTTTTCATATCATTGCCTATCCCGACTCTGCATCCGCCACTCTAACCTGAGCAGTCTGAGACATGTACACGTTGAGGGTACTCGTATGTCTTCTGTCCCTCCAATCGATTCCTATTTTATGCAAAATATTCATTAATTCTACCTAGTTTACGTTATCGAACGCCATCTCGAAATATACGAAACAAACAAATACATCTTGATTGTATTACATGTTCCTCTCAATTAGTGACCCCAAGTGCGATGTGATAGCAGCATTGTAACTGAAGAAACACACAAGAATTTTGATTAATAAAACTATTTAATTTTGGGGTTATGCTTTTTTTGGAATTTCTTTCTCTCCCAAAGCTTCTGATTTAATTTCATGCTTCAATGAAACAACGCCAGAGTCTATGGCGGATTTCTTTCCACCTTACCACCTCCCTACCTCCTAATTATTTTCTTTCCCCAGTCATCAAAGCTTCACGAGTTGCAAATTACCTCATGTTTTGAGCACTTAGCATAGTAGTTATCATTTAACATATAATAATAGAGTGAGCCATTGCAATTACTTTCGAAAGTAACAAGATCTCAAGTCAACCCTAAACGTTGGTATTTGAGTTCTTCCTCTCTTCATTTTTGTGTGTTTTCCTGGAGTTATTTTCGAAGAGAACTATCATGTAGATAAAAAATACTGTTTGTAAAACTTTGACATGAAACTTTGTTGTTAAGACGAGAAGATACTAAGTATGGATTTGACGCTTTTAATATGTGGGGGTGGATAAGGATGGAGAGAGTTAAATGAGCGTAAATGATTTCAAACGATGAAATTCCACTCATGGTAGTTGGAGGGAAGGTTGTTAGGATAGATTTGAAAGCGGGACAATTGAATACAGGATAAACTGAGAGGCGTTGGGATGCTGGAATCGGCACTAAATGGGAAAATGTTTGTAAAACAAGCGATATCGAGGAAACTGGTAGACATTTTTAATACATAATGGAGTTTGGGAGTGTATAGAGCTAAATAAGGTGTTATTGTTATACGAGTTAGTGAGGGTTTAAGGCTAATTGGTCATTATTTACGGCCTAGAAATACCGCAGTGTGTAGAACATGGTCCATTAAAAACCTACACTGACCCGGTAGACCGCTGCAAATGATCACAAATATCTATCTAATATCACACCATAATTTTTATAGATAAATAGATGCCACATTTCGGAATTGAGAAATGAATCAATCTCCGGCTGACCAAATGAACGAGTCAATGACCAAGAAAGGAATTTCTAAGCAAATGATGGAAGTATGTGTGCTAATTCCACGAGGAAAAGAAGGATGCAAAGAATGAAGGGGACCACTCCTTGGCGATTTTCATTCACACACACCTTCAACACTGTTGAGCAGGTGAGCCGGGAGGCGGCGTAGGTAGGCGTCCGTGGCGTACAGGGAGAGGGCGCGTAGGGAATGAGAGGTAAGGCGGGAGGGAGATCTCGGCGCGGATAACGCTCTCCTCGGCCCATTTGTTCCACTCGAAATAGAGTTTGAATGAGACAGTTTTGTAGTCTTTATATTCTTCCCTCATTTTTACCCGTCTAATTTTTTCACCACTACCTCTCCGTAATGCTCAGTCTCTTAAAGTTAGGGATTAAACAGCCGAATTTATTATTTTTTTATCCCCCTCGCGGATCATTAAATATTTTCAGAATACTACACTTGTGAGGTTCAAGAGAAATCCGTGGAGTTGGCTCTCTTAAGAGTTGCTAATGCCGGCAGTTCGAGAATGTTGTAATTGGTACAAATTCCACACAAGGTAAATAAGCGGATTTAATGTGTCAGCGATTAGCTGGGATAAAAATTGGAAGGGTGAATTCCTTCATGGGAAATGAAAGTCACTTAAATCTACTAATGGAAATTTGAGGATAGCAAATTCTTGAAGAATTACGATGTTGTTGCTTCTGCATTAGTATGTTCTTCCTGAATTATGCTCATTGGAATGGAAGACTAGCAGCTTGTCAGTAGGATGGGAATCCTTTAAATTACGAAAAAAAATGCTGAGGATTAGTGTCTTCATTTGCAGTCTCCGGTCAAAGTTAACGTCCATGGGCCGTTGATTAATTGTGCCATTATAATGCCCTCGCCGCCAAATCCTCTCGCCCAGCGATCACATATTTTTTCGTAAATAGCTGCTTTTCGAATCCTTGGAACATCTCTCTCCAACTTCAACCTTGAACTCGGACAAAACTTATCAAGTATTATGTTGCATAATTATGTTTTAGACTTTACTTATTAGATTAACAACGATAAATTAGAATCTGGAAAATATCTCAAGATTGTTTATTTTCCATCTTTATCTACCACGACTTTATTTTAAACTACCACGGGTTTTGAAAGATGTCGTTAAATTTAAAAATTAAATAAGAATGGATCAAATTCACTCTAAAATATAAATTAATCTGGTTTTTCTGCATCCTCAAGCTGTGCATTCTTATATGTTAATTTCGCGTTTTCCTAAGCCACTACTCACCCCGTAAGAATATAGTTCAACCTATCTTCTTTCGAGATGAACTACTTTGTGCATCCATCAGATGAATTCTACACCAAATTTTCTGAGTGCGACTTCAACGCGCTCGATTTATGTGATACAAATAGCTAGCACATCAACAATTAATTGAAGCGATGACTCTGCTCTTTAGCAATATTATGCTGAGATAAAGATAATAATGTGATAATGGAGAACTATAGATGATAGAATGGAGATAATTGCCCTGAGGGGGGACTTAACCCGGTAGAATTAGGGTCAGCGGGTTCACTACCTACTGGGTTAATATGGTCTCCTTGGAACCTAACTTTGTTCAGAAACGTTTGAAAATGCTCTTAATTACATTAAATAACTCTCATAAGAGTAGATTTTTCACCAACGATATTCCTCATTGTTCAACACTTAGTAACTTTTATATGACTGATCTCTGATCGATTTGCCGGATATTTCTAATTGCTATTTTCTGGTGTGGAAATATGGACGGAGTATATCAGAAAGTGCAAAAGAATTTCATTTCCTCACTTTTCAATGAACTACCTAGTAATTGCCTACGAACAGCGTGACTTAACATCATGAATGGGGGAAGCTGCTCTGTCACGCCATTGTCAAGGGTATGAGGATTATGCCCTAATTCACTTAAACCGATAAAATTCAACCATTATTACATGCTTTGGTTCCTTTGAAAAAAGATCTTCATTAGATTACTTGTGAAGTTCACATTCACGCAATCGCACATGTACACAATTGTTGAGTACAAATAAATTCCTTCATCATAATATCTCGCTTTTATCTCCTCTCCACTTATCTGCTCATATATCCTTAATTGATTCTATTATCCTTGCCTGCAGATGGGATTATCAGTCTATAGAAAATTATTATCATTAGTCTGTGACTTTTGTGCCATCTTTATTCTCCGATTAGTGAAGGAGTTAACATTTCCTAAGGAAACTATGCACAATATTTTGAGTATAAATATTTCGTTACATCTCGATGCCTGTATTTACTCTTAATATATGCTTATCCTTTAGACTATCAGGCTTTATTTTTAAAACCATTGTCATGACGGGAAATGCTGTATCATTTTTTATTAATTTTACGCTTTGATCAAACTTCAATCCAGGTATGCTTATAAATACATTTTTTTAAACCCTTTATGAACAATAGAGTTTTCATTAATTGTATTTGGTGAATTACAACCATGGAATTGTTTTTAGAATGTTATATTTACGCCTTGTTCATGGATATTATAGATGCACTCTAAGCAGAATCACGTATTCGTAACTTTTAAAATATGTTAACGAATATTTGAAGCATACAATACTTTTTATGTGGCTATTTCCTTTTATAAAAGAGCGATAAGTTCACAAAATAAATAACAGCTACACGTAAATTAATTGTCCGTTATATTACTTTGACGTTGGATATGTCCAATATTTTGTTTCGATAAAATTCAGATAAATACATATTTCATGTCGTGGTCTCTACCACGCATAAGTTTCCTGTACGTCTCATTAATGATAGTAGATTTGACTGGAATGTAAAGCACCCATTTTAAATGTATGAAACCATACATTTACTACGGAAATTCTCCAATCGTTGGTTGAGTGGACGCATAAAATTGAATTGGAATTTGTGACTGGTCATTGAACTCAAATGTATCAGAGGACAAAAATGGAAAAATTAAAAAGTATTGAGTTTGATAAGTTTAAATTTTATCATATTTATTTAGAATAAGAACATTGGAAGAGAATAAACATCTATTCGTCCTTTCTTTACGGCGTTGTGATCATAAGCAGGTTTTAAGCCGTGGTCAAAAATTGTGGACGATTGCTTTTCTTGAAAAATGAACGTCCTGTCGTCCTCTTTATTGTATGATTTCCTTCTCAGGCGAGTAACTATTTCTTACCACTATATTTTCTCTAAAGTGGTGACAACTTGCGTTACACCTATTACTTTACGCCACCTGGTTGTTTTACGCGGCGGATTTCTGTCTGGCCTGTGAGAGAGTGCCAGTGTTAATGCCTCCTTCCCCGATTCGTGAGCCATACAGCACAGCCGTTCAAACATTCCCCCCCCCCCCCGATGGTTCCCTCTCAGGCTCTGCTCAATTGTTTGGCCACGTGTCGTTTCACATTCTGCTCCCCAAAATGCCTCGAAGCTATTAGGGAAACCATGCGACCATAAAGTTGAATGATGAAAACGAATGGAGATGGAAGCAAGGATAAGAATGAAATTGCTGAAGAATGACTGGGCTGGTGGTGAGAAAACTTAAAAATATGATAAAAATACCAAATTATAATAAAATCGTCTACGTGATAGTACAAAAGCAAAAGAGGATGTGGAGCAAAGAACTCTTTAAATATAATCTGGAAAAATTTACTTTAAATGCAGTTTTCAATTGTATTCGATGCTGCTGACAAAAGTTAGTAACAATTTGGAATAATCACAGGAAATATTTGAACGGTTCGCATATTCAAAATTAGAAATTCAAAATAAAATCAATGCGCATCATATCAAGTGATAATATAAATTATGTCATAAATACAGATGTTAAGCCAGCGAGGAAGGCGAAGGAGTACAGGACAGAATGAAGAGAGGAAGGAATTATGTGGAATTAAATAAGGGTTTATTTATTTCAGTTATGTAAGTCAGGCTGTTTTATTTGGAAGGGCAAAGAAATGTATCGCTGTACCATTGTATACTGTGTCTATCGAAAACCTGCGTTGAACGGTAGAACACCAAAAATATTAAAGAAGATGTTGTTCTTAAAAACATGGGTTGCAAATTTAATTTTCGTGCATTTGAATTAAAATTAATTTGCTTCTTATATCAGCCTTATATCATGAACATGGAAAAACTTATGTATGTGCAATAAATCGGTGCACGGTCATAGCGGTTATAAGTCGCACTCCCTCGAGCTTGGATGTCGGAGCTCATTTATACTTAATAACCATCTTCGAGAATCGAAGCATATCTGCATTTTGAATATTAAATGTTTTAATTTGATGATTAATTCATTGAAGGTGGAATAAATAATACTCATCACTCTCTATTTTAGTTTAAAGAGATTCAAAAGTTTTGTGTGTTTCTAACTGTTATTAAATATGAATAGAATATATGAATCTGTATCAGGTAATATGATTCGGACTCCATACAGATAACGATCTTAGTAGTTAGAATCTTCCTTCTGAAATAAAAGCAGTTCGCCACAAAGTAATCACTAATTCTATTTATAAAAGTTTAAGTCAATTTAAATCCATAGAAAACATATTTTTTTATAACTGTTGGAGGGAAATAAAGTTCTGGAATACGGAAACTCGAGTGCATGTAGGAAAATACTTTTAATCTAGACAGCATCTGTACAAACATTATTAAGAAAATTAAGAACAAGCTTTATAAGTATAATTAACTTTGAAAAATGAAGGATAAGCAAGTTGTAAGAAATTAAAGAAAGGTTAATAAGATATTGCATATAAATTGGGATCGATCAATGTAACTCGGAAGTCAAGTTAATGATTACGTGTAATGTTCCTAATCTGATTATCACGGAAGCACACACGAGGCCAATGTGAAACAATGTGTGTAATGAATATTTTCAATGATAAAGAAAAGATGTAAATTCTCCTTTAAAAATTAATAAGATTAATTGATGGAATACGTACCAACTACCTCTGTGGAAAATATTTCATTTGCTATACCGAAATGGATGTTTCGACTGAGTTTTTCTTTATTTTTGTATAGAATTTGAATAAGTTTTACTAACTGCGGAAAGTAAGGATTAAATTATTAAAAGAATTTTTAAGGGGATGTGGATTATTTGTAAAAACATAATGATATCAGGTTGTGCTTTTGGTTTGGAGAAATTGTGTAGACTGTGTCCATCCAAAACCTTTCTTAACCGGTATAATAAAAAAAGAATGCACTACAAATATCTCCTTTTCGCCAGTTTATGAATTTCCTTATCTTTTTCATGAAAATATTTTCGGCGTAATCGCAAAACGTGTAAAAAATTTACTAAATTTCTTGCATAAATCTGACAGAGTGCGTTGCTATAATTTTCACCAGTTGAAATTATCTATCAATATGGAATTCTTTAGTACTCCTCCGTGTATGCAGAGCAAACTCCTATGACATTGATAATACTTCATTCCAGCACATATATCTTAATGAGACCTACTTATAAAAGACTCTGATCTATAGTTAAAATTATCCTGTTGCTTAAAAACCTATCAATACATCTCACATTCAAATTTCTTTTTAAAATTCCAGTTTTCTTCGACCTTTTAAGTCTATAATTAGGACACATTCCGTTGTGGCCAAAGTACTTGCGGGAAACTGTGGATTAAAGTGAGTCCCGACGTAATTGGAAATAATATGTAATTTTTTCCACGTCGCCTGTCACCGGTCCTCCGACGGACACACAATATCCCCCCCTCGTAGCGCCGTCCGTGGTCACGCGTGCCTCAGACTCCACGCGGGGTGGAGCGCGTGCGGCAAAGACGAGGGGTGTCTTTCATCATGCGTGCAGGTGCTGTGTTCCATTATGGATTTCTATTATAGGGAGAGGGTTTGAGTTCATCGAGACGCAGTTCGTGATGCAAGCCTTCTTGACCGAGATCCAAACCAATGGATTTCTCTCTGCCATCCATGCGTCGAGTATGCCTGAGGTTTCACGAGACATGATTTTATTTTCTTCAGGGACGTAATTAAAGTTCTTTCGAGTGAATCATGTTTTTTTATCAGGTGTGCATTAAAATCGTTCTCCCCTCCACCCATAGGAGGTGACGGATTAAAGGATTAAAACTTCCCAGCAGGAAGTATTAGATACGCACTGAACGATTTTGTTTGGAACGTAACATTCGTATAGTTGCTAGTTCGATCGTGAGGCAACTCGATATTCAGGAATTATTGATGAAAAATCAGCACGGTTTCCGATGAGGTAGATCCTGCGAGACACAACTTGCGCTTTTTGTCCATGATGTTTATATTTTGGGAGAGAGCAATGTTCAAGTGGACGCGGTTTTTCTAGATTTTAAGGAATCTATTGATAAAGTACCTAATAGTAAACTACTCAAAAAACCAGAAGTATATGGCATAGATAAAAATTTCCCGGGTTGGATCGAAGACTTTTTAAATGGATGCGTACAAAGACTAGTCAAAGATGGAGTTAGTTCAAATGCAGTAGTTACTTTATGATGATGAAGTTACTTTAGGTGTTCCCAAAAGAAGTGTTATCGGAGCTCTTTAACAGGATTCGTAGTAGGTAGGGTTAACTGTTTGTCGTTGAGGAACAAACTCATTATGGACCACTCCTTTACTGTCTCGAAAAGGACAACGAGAATTGTTTTCACTATTGATTTGATCATTGTTGTCCTTTTGGGCTTGGGGGACTGGTCGGTGTGCCCCTCAGAGTTTTCGCGTTTTGTTTCTGAGTCGTATACAAAAACCCTGGTTTCATCACCAGTGATGACTTTGTTCAAATAATCAGATTCATTTTCAATATGTTGCAAAAGTTCACTTGAAATTTCCTCTCGGTTCGTCTTTTGGTCGTCTGACAACACCTTGGGCACGAGCTTGGCGTACACTTTTCTCATTGCTAAATATTCAGTAACCATGCGAAATACAACATTAGACGACAAATTCAGTTCATTGGCTACCATCTTGATACTCAATCGACGTTCAGAATCCAACAATTGTCGAACACGAGCCATATTGTTGTCGGCTTTCCTGGTTGACGACCGCCCAAAGCGTCGTTCGTCGTGAACCCCTTCCCGGCCCTCCTTAAAGTCCTGTAGCCACCGCAAAACCTGTGAATAGGTCAGAGCAGAGTCCCCATAAGCCTCAGGAATCATTTTGTTAGTCTTTACAAGAGGTTTTCTCAGCTTAGCACAAAACTTAATAATCGCGTAACGTTACTCGATCGTCGATTCCATTTTTTCGTGACTCGGTCGGCGCGCAGAGGTTTACAATAACTAACGTCCTGCCGCTTCCACAGCTTGAAGAGCTCTGATACTAATTTTGCGGAAAATCTAAGCGTCTTCTACACCTACTCCAAATAATTTGATCCCACTCAAACCAATAGAAGCGGCGCGGTAAATTTAATTGCATTACTTTCGGAATGCACAATGTATGCCTACTTTACGTCAACGACATTCACTCCGGAGTCACTAGTAAGACACGTTTATTTGGCAATTATGCAGTGGTTTACCGTGATATCCCTGATCCTGAGGACACATCAGCTTTGACAGATGACCTACATACTATACAACGCTGGTGCGGCATTTGGCAATTAGAATTAAACTTAAAGAAGTGCGTAGTAATAAATTTTTGGAAGAATAGCAATTCCCACCCAAACGCCTGCTACATTGAGAATACCAAAATGGAATGTGTAGACTCGATGAAATACTATCTGAGCAGCAAAAAACTAGGAATATTCGAAAAAGTACTCGGTAAATATGATGAAAATATCAAAGACAATTGTTATTCTTCGCTGGTTATGCCTCATTTAGAATATGCTGTTAATGATTGGGATCCTCACGAATTTGTTTTGCATGCCGATTGGGATCGCGTGCACCGTACAGAAGCTAGATTTGTAAACCGTTGTTATGATAAGCTTAGTAGCGTATCCAAAATATTAGAGGGGCTAGGCTGGGAAATGGTTTTGTGCCGCTATCGCTTTACGAGTATCTCTGAGAGTTGAATCCGTACTCAACCTTTTCTAACTCTACGCGGCCAAAATGGAATATTTCTGTTAAAGAGATAACTAAATATACTCAAATTATAGGTAAAGCTCAAATTTGTTTTTAATGAAAAGCATATTTATGGATTTTTTTGGATTTGTCTTCAACCTCCCCCATTGCAGAGTACTAGAGTACTCAGAGTAGAACTAATATTTATGGAGGTTTCATTATCTTGTTGACGCAATAAAATAACCAATTAATGCTATATTTTATTTATTTAGCTGTGTTTTATGAAAAAAATATAAACGAAAACTTTTGGCATACAAACAGTCTGAAACATACGATACATTTAGATGCATACAAATACTTCAATATTTAATTTAAATATTACAGTTAATTGAAAAATTATCCGTTGCAGCTAGGTGAAAATAATCAATATTTTTAATGACAAGTATCAAACTTTCCAGTTGTTTATAATGTTCACCACCAACTAGGGTTAGAGGAGTTGACCACCAGCTGAGATCTTTATCGCAATGAGGAATATGTATGCGGGTAATTTAGTAGTAATAAGATTTTTAATAATTGACGGAAGAATGGAGAGGGTCGATTATAGCCTTCTCATAAATGAAGGCGCTAAGGGGTCTATAATTTGAAATACATTCATTCAAGATTTTCAACCTAACATGGTGCGTTTTTTGACGGTTCACAACGCTTACTATGTTCTATGTATGGCGAAATCTTCCTCTCTTTTTTTTGCCTTATTTTTGTCCCCACTTTATCATAGTTTCTGCCTACCTTCGTGCTGTCGAGAAAGCTTACTATCTTTCTTCCTTTACCCCGCTTAGTCAACGTTCTCCTTTCTATCACGGCCTTCAACATCCCATTACCTTTCAATACTTCGTCCACATGTTCTGCCTTTCGTTGATTTCCCTCACCAACTTCCTCTCTTTCCCCACCCTGTGTAGAATTTCATAGTGTGTCTTCCTCCTGTCCACCTTATCTTCGTCACTTCCACATCTCAAAAGCATTAGCTCTCCGCTCCAACCTGTGCTCATTCTCTTGCCCCAAGGTCTAGGTTTCACAGCCATACAGCGTTACAATGCCCAGTACTGAAGTTTTGGTTAGTTTTTCTCCGCATTTGTGCTTAGGGTACCTGTCACAAATTCTATCCTGGTATATGCTTTATCTTCTGTTAAAAATATCATTGAACGTATAGCACAAGACTTGCATATATTACAGTCAACTGTTAGTCGTTACTAATATCTTTAAGATTAAAATTGTGTAAAGTTAGGAAAAGTTTAATATTTTCCTCTCATCACGCTTGAGTAAACCAGTGATCAGTCGCCTAAATGCTCATTTCGATTTTCAGATCTATGCCTCCCCATTGTTAAAACCCCTCGCTTACGTCGTTTCAATTCCCCCGGCTTAAACCCCTCCGCCCCTCCCTCCTTCTCTTACAATGATCAAATCCCGCCACTTGAAAGACCGTCGTTTTAAGCCCGCGCAGAGCGTGCGCTCATTGTTCGGGGCTTTTTTTGGCGCATGCGCCGTCCTTTAGGAAGGGCATCGCTCTCCTCGCATGATATCCTCCTCACCTTTGTTTGAGTTCGCTGTGCGGAGTTCATTGTTTCCGGTAAATGTCTTGTTTTGTATCCCCCTCTCCCTTTTGTTTTCCTTTGTATCGTTTTGTTTGCGTTTTGGTCAAAACCCAGCGCGTGTTACACGATGAAACGGCGACGCCTGCGTGGGTTTCCATAATGAAAAAGATGGAAAGAAAAGACGAGAGATAATGACTGCCTTGATCATTAGATACTGGGATGGAATGGAAAGGACGTCGAAAAATCAACAGTATTAGGTATTAGTTAAAAGTACCTGTTCATTCCTAAGGGAAATAGTTGTCGATAAAGCTGCCGCGAAATGAGCTTTCGGTGATATGCTATTTGTAGGTATAAGCATGAGATGAATGAATAATAACATTAATTTCGTTGATAAGGACTATATATCATACTTTAAAAAACTATGTTGAAACTTACTACATTTTAGTGTGCTTGTAGAGTTTTTTTCCAATTGACTAGGCAGATATATAAAGGCATAGATATATAAACATTTATGGCTTTTTGCAATTTGCTCTATAATAATCCTAATTTTGTTTTTTCCGATATCATTTTATTAACCGTTGTTAGTCTCAGGAAAAGAAAAATACCCACCAATTTTACATTTTAATAGATAGAGTATAACCATCCTTTCATCAGTATCAGATTGTAAGGCAAGCACTATGAATACTATTCTGTATGATAATACGATTCTAATGAATGATTAATTCTAATAATGATTCTAATGAATATCATAAGTCTGCTCAATAAAGCATAAGCTGGTTGATTAAAGGCTGAAGAGCGCTTGGAAACAATAAAAAGTAGACATTTTGTACATATCTCGATAATTTGCGCAAATATTTTTCATGAAAAACGTTTTTTAGTGTATAATTTAAAACTTCAAATGAAAAAAAAATGTAAAAGAATTTATAGTGTATAATTTGAAACTTCAAATTCTCATGAGGTATATGCCCCGTCTAGCAATAACTTTCAGGTTCACAGTGACCAGTTGTAAGTTTGATTGTGTTGCAGTTTTGATCAAGAAAAAAAGTTTGGATCTATGAGAGAAAATTGAGAATGTTTGTAAAGAATTGCTCATAATTCCAGGTGTTAATTGTTCCTAATACTGAATGGAAGTCAGAAAATTAATCGTAATCAATCAATTCCAACAATAGTCTACCATACATACCAGACATTAGTGTAAATACGTATATCCTAAAAAATCTACCATCAGCTGGTAAGTGCTCCCCACTCTTTATTACAACGATTTTTATGTTTTATCCCTTCCCTTTAGCCCTAAAATCCATAGACGAAATTTAGCAATCCATGTAACCTAGGGAAAATTGTTCCAATGGACAGAAAACATCAAAGGGTTGGCAATGAAATGAGTAGAGTATAGGACGATCTCGAGTGTTCAGTAACTAGGGATTGTCATTCTCCAAGAAGATCGCTTGGGGACGTAAAAAGCGATTGATGTGTGAGTGGTGAATCAGGAAGCTCCACGGAGGCTATTGTTTTGGCCTGTCATACTGGGCGTGCGTAGGGGACTCGTGGTCTCTTCCGGGAATCAAAATCAAATTATTCAAGTCCTCCGTTTGGCGGATGATGAGTAGCAGAAGTGGAGGGAAGAAGTACAGGAGAAAGGAACCCGGCCTCACACCATTTTGGAACTAATCAACAAGTGAAAAAGGTCCTGCAGATCATTTTTAATTTCTGCAGATACGCTGCCATTGTGTATGATGAAAGGATGCACTTTCAGCATCGACAAAATCCTGGAGTTACTGGCTTTTTTATTTCTCGGGAAGCGTCTTGCGTGCGTGACTGCATCGATTGCATGCCAAATTAAAATCCCATTAATTTTGTCGCAGGAAGTGCAGCCTCCCATCATCATTCAGTCAATGTTCCATTGTCATTGCATTGAAAGTTTTCTTTTGTTGCCATGGAGTGTGGTGTGAATGCAGTGATTGATGGATGCGAAATGTCAGAGAAACCTCAGTCTCCAGTGGATAATCACTATCAAAATTCAACGAGCATGATCAAATTAACCAAGGTGGTACTGAAAATGACGTTCGTCATATTTACTTCTTCGTGAATACCAACCTGAGATATTTGGGATTTCGAGCTATTTGAGCCGGAAAACTTGAAATTTAAGACGACTCATATTTTTATATCTCTACTAAAGATTATGTGTCCATACTATGAAAGTTTTGTTTAATTCACCCTGTAAATTGAGGCTTCACTTCAAGCGGAAGTTGGCGTGTAATCTCCGTAATTTTAATTTAAGAACAACCAGTCTTAGTGCGATTAATAAAATGTCATCCTCGATACAGGATGCATCAATGCATGCAATCGTGTGGTAACCATGAAAGAAGTTTCCATTGTACTGTTTGAGTTGGCATTTAGGTTTTAGGAAATATTCAATTTGTTATTTAGGTGACAAAACATAAGTTATAAAAGTTGTTGTAAGTTACATTTCAATTATCATGTATTTTAAGCACGCATTATGTTTATCAGCTTTTACTAAAAGTTCTGAAGTTATACATTAAAATTTCTGATTTTTTTTGTGCAAAGTATTTTACTTAAGGCAGTTAAAATATTGACAACTGTGAACCCCCTGCTTTGTATTTGGAAATTTTTGGTAATTATTTTCCATCCATTCATATTTTTAATTGCTACAAAAGAACGATCATCTTGCCATTGTCTCTAGTGTTCTGATACGTGAATCAAATGTAATGATGAATTTTACTTTGTTCACCCGTTACTGCAGTGCAAGGCATGCTTTGCAAGATTTTTCATACACAATACATAGGATTGAAATAATTTTCCCGTAAAGAAAGCTTTTCATACATTTACTTAACTTTTTATTTAATTATGTCATATTATTTCGCATCAAATCCTGTTTGAATTCCTCTCAAGACTCGATTTATTTTATCAAGAGCGATGTTCTTATTATTCAGCGGCGCTATTATTTTATTTGCTGTTTATTGTGTTCTCCATACAATATTGTATTCTGTAATTAGTTTCTTACACTTCACTCTCATTGGTTTATAATATATTCGCATAAATCTAAATATGTATTTAAAAAATACGAAGTCGGCTCCAGTGCTATTTGCGTCATTCTCTCCTCATTTCCGGACCTGAGGTTGTGTTCGAGGAAACGTAGTGAAGCAGATGCATTTCTTACTCTCCCATCAAATTCCCCCACCCAACGTTCCATCACGCGCGGACAAAATCGATTCCCCAATTTCGCAGTGGGCCGTGGCGAGGATGAGAGACTTGTTGAAATTGTAACAGGAAGAGATACCCCCGTCCCTGCTATCGCAGTGCGGGGAGGTTTAGACGGATTCAAGAGTGTGTGCGTGGCACGGGAGGGAGGTCAGAGGGAGCCATCACGACTCTGGAGGGAGTTGGTTGGGCGGAAGGTTGGCTATAAGGAGAGTGGAGGACTCTGCTGCGGCCGTGGAGGGGGAAGAGGGGAGATTGGCATAGCGTGGATGGGAGGTGGAACGGGCGGGACTAGGGATGAGAGGAAAGGAAGAGAGGGAGAAGGATTGAGGTGGTAGCTGGATCGTCCATCCTGAAAACCCAGACGTGCTCCTCCGCCACGAGGGTAACCCAAAATGTCAAACGTGAGGGAGAAGAACACGGATAGTCCATTAGATGTGGAGAGAAGAGCGTATTCTCCGGTTCGTCTCGTTTTTAGGCTCGGAAGCGAGAGAGGGGAAGAGAGTGAAAAAAAGGGGGCGGGAGGGAGGGGCTGGTTAGCTGGGAGGGAGCACGGGATGAGACAGTCCGTTATACCAACATACACATACTCTATACAGTTGATCTCGCTCTGAGACGAGGGAGAGCGGGTAACCGTGGTAAAAGGACATCCTTTTCCCTCCCACCGCCGCCACCCATACGCGACGGTAAGACATTATTTCCCGAAATCGAAACGACCGGGGACTTCCGTCAAATGTAACCAGAACAGAAGAAAAGGGTTTTTATTTTCCCTCCTTCACTTGTTCCAATATCTCCCCCAATCAATGTTACTCACGTTTTCCCGCCTCTTCAATACTCGGAGATGTTCTCATCCGTCTGCACGTTTCTAATTTCAATAACCTCTCTCGCTCCCTGCCTCTCTCCATTGTATTGACGTGCCATTGTTAAACGAAACGACTCTATTAATCGAAAGGATGAACTGAAAGCATGAGAGGGGAATTTTTTGTCTAAGAAATAATTATACTATTTACGATGAATTTTATTTGAATATCCGTTCGAGAGACTTCATTAAATGTTGTGAAATATTCACGCATGCAGAGTCATAAACATAAGACTGATGAGAGTACTTAACAATAAACTCATTTTTAGACCCTGAAAATATATTACCTAAAAAAAATAAATTTCCTCAAAAATTCATTTTAATTTCTTTCGTTTGGATTTCAAACTCAAATTTTCACTTCTTTTGCGCACGAAGCATCATTAATGTTTCACTCTTGTAATCAAATTGGGGTGTAATTTTTCCTGTTTTTTTCGCAACCTCTATGCCAGGAATTGGGCAAACAAAGTGAGTTTTTGTGTATATCAAGTAGTATGTATATCTTTATATGCGTGGCTCTGAAAATGTTCTGTCTTCGAATACAGGTAGTTTAAGCCATTGCTTGTGCTTTTTGAAGCTAATAATCCATATCACAATATAATTTAAATCTACGGATTAATTTCATAACTTTCTTGAAGCAAAGGTCTGGTGGTTAAGAAAGTGTAGTTATTGCGAAACCAGCGGTCCTGTATAGAGCGAGGTGCTTCCCTTCATCTTGCCTCAGAGCTCAGATTTTATTGTTCCTAGCTTCGAGAAATTTCCCCCTTGCATCATTTCTTGACATTAATCTCTTCTGCCCAAGTAGGTATTATTACGGCTTTAAAAGTCCTAAATGAAAATTCATTTGCTAATATTTTCCATGTCTTATAAGATAAGTGGTTATATTTCCCATTTTATATTTGAAAGGAAAGTAATTTCATTATAGTACAACACAGGAATTAGTAGATACATTTAATGTGAATTTAACGACCCGATGTATTTCTAATTTCTATTTTTGAATCCCCATTAGCTGGAGTTTATGTAGTAATATATAGAATAAACGATTTTTATGATGACATTGTATCTGCGTTAAATTACGAAATACTAATTATGATTTCTCTATTTCTTCTGACAAAACATTATATTTCATTTGATCCTGAGAACTAATCAAATAAAAGATACATCGGTAATGTGTTTAAGGTGGTTTTGTACAAGTATTCATTTAATCTGTTAGGTAAATCCGTCACATGTTATGACTCTGGAAAACAATGAGAGCAAACTAAATGTGACAAGAAGAAATATAGCTTCAATAATGACGTACATATCTTTCATCTATCAATGATCTTGAATTAATTTTATTATAAATGGGAAATGGGCAGTAACAGAGGACAGAATATTACAAATTATTTTATTAAATATGCCCACTTTGAAAAATTGATCACTCTCTTTGTTGAGTTGATCCAAAACAGGCTAGAGGAAACACAAAGTAGATGTCGTACATTTTGCGCGAAACCGGAGCTACCTGTCACGCAGGAGTGTTATATTATATATATAGTATAATATTTTTTTCTTTTCGTACTTGCTGATCAAGTGCTAAGAATGATGAGGTTCAACGCCATTCTCCGGCCTGAAAACGAACTTAAACCCCTGTATCAATCGGAGGCTGATAAACTATTATTTCTACTTTATTTTAATTTGTATCAAGAGCACTAAAAACTTTGAGGATCGGAAATGGAAAATACGACATTGAAAATTCATTGAGCAAATGGAGAAGGAAAGAGTTGAGGAGTCACTCCTATCTCCTATTTTTTAATATAAAATAAATTCGATGATACCAGCTTAAAAATTAACTTGGTTCTATTACACATTCTAAGAAGTTGCAAATTAAATTAAACTTCACATTAATTAAACCATAACTGGAATGTGAGCCAAATATTTTGAAAACCTCTGAGAAAGAGAAAACAAGGAATAACTTATTGTTAAATTAAACATGTGTGAAAAATTGTTTTATGAGTAGAAGTTTAATGGGGTCATTGGGAGAAACGGGGGTCGCTGTCCGCAACAACGAAAACAGCAAGACTTCGGAGAAATGATAGGGCAATCGAGCTTGCTTCTAGGGACTCAAGAGGTTTATTATGGCAGGCATAAAGCAGACCTCTCGCATAAAATTTTAAAAAATCATTCAAAGAGTTCCGGATTTATATAATTTGTCTTCTCGATAATAACTCATCATCGCAAGACATTTAAAGTTAATCATCCCAACATTCATATCGAAAATGAACACTATATTTTCCACCGTGTACTTAATAAAATTATTATACCAACACTGTTACTCGCCCTCTGTATGGTACATAGCAGAAACAGGTATTCTTTACCACAGGCGGAATCTTCAGTGACTTAAATTGAAAAATGTAGAAGTAAAGGTCAGTTCCGCCCTCTCATTTAACTATTTACCATGTAAACTCAATATTTTATCCCTCTAAAATTCATGTTCTATTTAATGCTATTTCTGATTAGTGATCAGTACGGTACAATCACATTAAAAATCCTTTTGGCGTTTTATTGTTTTTAGTGTAAATTTTAATATTTAAAATGCATCAATAGACGTATCGGTCTGACAGTTTTTTACATCAAAATCATTTGAATGGCTATATCGGTATGCCATTCTTTGGGTTTGATCTTGTTCACTGCTGGATTTGTTATGTCTCCGCGCGAATCTGCTTATTACAAATTTTAAAGATCCTTAAATTCAATTAATCAGGACGTCAGTAAGTGCTACCAGTCGTTTAAATGTACTCGACTAATGAATGGAGGCTTATTGGATGATATCAGAACTCTTAATATTGTTACATAATCTTTGTGTCAAATTATTTTAATGAAGAATTAATGGTGGTTTAAAAGTTTAAGCCAAATTGGACTTCGGCAAAATTATCCACTCTGTTTTTCTTCAAAGAGATTTTTTCTAGAGGAAATTGAAGCATCATTTCGGTAAAACCATTAACTCATTTTCAAGTGTAGTCGGTGGTGATGATGGATTTACGAACCGATATTATTATCAGCCCCATCTTTTAATCTCATAATTACGCATAAATTATTCCTACTTACCTCATTAACATAAGCTTGGACAACAAGATTTGGACTACGGTCAATCGACTACTTCCCATCATACTGATATACCATAATGGCAAGCATTCTTCTGCTGAAAAATTTATAAATTTAACATAACATTAACATGAAACTCAGCATTGTTCTTATTTAGTTTTGCTGTTTACTGTTACCTAACCTATTTAAAATAGTAATTTAGCTCGTAGCGCAATGACATAGATGATGGGTCCTTGTATATATATTTCACATAAATGTGTACTTTATCCGTCAATTATTGTTTTCGGATTTCTATAAAAGTTGTCCCTGTACTTGAGAGACCTCGTGTCGTTCAGCTTCTGATTCATAAGTATCCACGTGATTATTGTGATTTTTATCATAATGTATAGATTTACATAGGTTATTAATTGGTTTGAAATTCTGTGGATGATTAAACTCAGCACGGAAGCATCTTATTCGACTAAACATACGATTTATTGAGAATATCCGTGCGCTAAAATGTAAAAGTACAAGCTGCACACTGTTCACAGCTGAAAAAAACTAGTGGGGATTCCACCGATTGATGTAGCTCGCTCTCTTCCAAGGAAATCGATAGATTTCTCAATTCCGAAAAGATAGCGGTGTTAACGTGCGTCGGGTAAGGACACCCAGCGATGGCACCGCCCGCGGTACACTCGGCCACTTTATCGCTCCCCCGTGATGACGGGCCATTTGTACCCGAGAGTCGCGACCACCTTTTTATATCTCCCTCGCGAGAATTCGAATCCGTCGCGCTCCTTTTCGCATTCCGCAGCGACGCCACTTCGGAGTCTTTCCTTTGGCGGCGCCCGGGGGGAACTCGCTACTCCTCGGCGCCACCGCGCCACTCCGCCTACGCTCTCCCTCCCGTCCCCCGGCCCTCCTAACCCCTCCTTCTCCGCCCTACCCTACCCACCCTCTTTCCTCCTCCTTCATCCGCCGCCACCCCCATCGGAGCCCACTCGTCCCCATTCCCCTTTCCCTCGCGCAGAAACGCCTCCTTTGGAATCCGCCGCAGTTCGCGCCGTTCAGGAACTGTTCCCTCAAGCGACCGAGGAAAAAGGAGTGAGTGGTCTCCGCTGCAAGATGGCTCTAGTGAGGCGGTGGGGACTGCTTTTGTTTACGCTCTGAGTTTTTTCGGAGGCAAATTTTGGAAGGTATTTGACGGAGGACGTTATGAAACACTGTTCTTATTGAACATTTTTCTAGGCACCATCCGCGGAAAGTTGCTAATTTGTTGTTCCATGACGCTGACTACCTCTTAAAATTTGCACTTAGCATGCTACTAAGAAAAAACTTTTTCTATGCGTATACAACTATTCCTTACCGATTCTGCAAGTAAAATCCAGAGACGCGCCGTTTAAAAAAAAAACATTATGTTCAGTGTTCCATTGTTTCAGGTAAATAGATACGCAGTTATAAAACCGCGAATTAATGAATGGTAATAACACTCACTTCATGTGTGATTTTTAACAAATTTTACCCAGTCTAGGTACACTTTTATTTGCGGCATGAAATAAGAACTTCTCCAATGTTCAAATAAACATTATTATCAGATTGAGAAATCTGTGGCTGCTTCATTTTAGAGCTAATGGCATCGAAACGTGATATTGTATATCCCTGTTAATATTCGTTCTTTCGACTACAAATTAATAATCACCGTATATAAATAAGTACCGATTATATTTTTGAAAAACTAAATTATTGTAATACCGAAAATTGTTTTTGAAGCATTAAAGGACTAACATTAAGAAAAATCATTGTTTGGTATAAAAATTTGCTGTCTAAAAAAGTGGATTCATGAATATACGAATTATATTTTTGTAATATTGTAAATAATGTAGACGTTCGTGGCCTTGGTACTTTCAGAGTACTTGTAGCATGCATAAAAAGTGATTTTGTGAGTATTCTTCCTTTAAACAGGCCAAAATTTTGGTATAGATGCATACATTTTGCATTTGAATTTTCGATGAATAAAAGAAAGTCATTAATTTTCAATTCAGCGTATTACTCCAGATCTAACATTAAGTATTCACAGCGTATATTTGCTCTCCAAATGTCTTTAGCGAATGCGTGAATTCGATCCGTACAGACTGAAACAGAAAAAGAGACAGTGTGTAAAATATATTGATGGTAAAGTCATCAGATGCGTTTAGGGAAACGTACTTAACGGTAATTGCGTTTCTACAAAAATAAGAACCTGTTCTTAGTACGTTGGTGTGGTATTTAATTTGTACACAATGTAATTTATAAGGTACGTGATACTTGTATTTTCAGGTATGTTGAACGTGAATTTTCTCTATCTTAAGAGTTGAAGAAGATGGGGCTAATGCAATACTCGTAGAAAACAAGCTCCTGACGCAACTTTACGAATTTTACTACCAAATCATTAAAATGAAGTCACTTTATAAATATACAGAGGCAATAGCTGAGCTTTTCAATGCAATAGTAGGTAGAATGCCAAATTATAGATTCATAAGATAACAAATAATTTCAAAACATATACAAAAATAAATAAAGTTTTCCCCAAACCATTATTATGATTCCATTTTCCATCGAAGTATTTTTAAAGCTACAGTAAGCTATATGTAGTAAATGTAGCTAAAGAATTATAAATTCTAATAACAGAAAAGCTATTTTATTATTTATGCCTGTACTGTGGAAACTACGTAAAGAATTCTTAAATAACAGGGAAAGATGTAATAAGCAGGGTAAGATGATGTACCATAAATGAACTCAATACAAAAGTACATCGGCCGATAATTATTGTTGTCCTCTATATTATAAAAATATTTTTGTAGATCCTGCTTATTTGTAAGTAATATATTAAGTAGGCATAATGCATTCTACTTATCCCATTTACTTGAAAATCTCAGATATCTTATCTTTATATTTAATTGTGAATTTATTTTAATGATTCTGCAGTAGTTCACAAAGTTCATCAGGGGTTATTTTCTATCGTCAACCCCTTCACTATTTTTAGGTACAATTTATTTATTTTTTATTCTCTCAGACTCCTTAAATATTATTATGAACACGAAATATTGTTCGGTGTGCTTCGATTAACTTTTGAAGGAAGAGTGTTTCACCCTAAAACACCTACACCTTACAGGGAACCATCATGCCTAACGTAGAATCGGTAAAATACTTAGGTGTAACCATAACTAATAATATGTCATGGAGAAAACATATTCTTAAAATTGACGGAGTAGAAAATAAAGGATACTTGGGAATTTTAATGAGAGGGTCAAGGAGCTTTGTTATTTCACGTTAGTTAGGCCCCACCTAGAGCATGCTGTGTGTGTATAGGATCCTCACGAGTGAAGCTGAATTGTGTGTGGAACTAGATCGAGTGCATCGAAGAGAATTTAGGTTTGCGAAAAGTTGTTATGAACAAGATAGCAGTGTCACGATGCTATTGGAAGAATTAGGATGGGGACCAAGGGTAACCTGTAGGTTAAAGTACAGGTTTTATTTCCTTCATGAATTTGAGGCAGGTTAATTATCTGAGGATGTTCAAGACAAATTGCAAGTGGCGGCTTACTTAGAGAGATCATATCGCGTACATAAAATGATGGAGATAGATAGTGGAACGGATTGATATAAAATGTCGCTTTTTCCTCGTACCATTTGAAATATAATCAGATATTACAGTAATCACGTTGTAGATTAGTAGTATGGTCAGGGTATGTATTTTGTCGATATCCTGCATGTTTTTCATTTATTAGTCTCATTTTTTTAAGCTGTTCTCCCATATCATTTGAATGTACGTAACCCCTTATGAAACATTGCTACATGTAAGTACCTTCTTTCGTGTAATTTACTTTGTTTAAGTGCATGACCAAACTAATATTTGTGTAGAGGTGTCATGACTGGGAATGTGTATGCTTAGTGTGACCGAACACCTTCTGCCACACGTTCTTCTTACGGCAGCTTGCGGGGTATCATGTACATGTGGATACTATGTTATCTACATCTACATAATACCTCGCAAGCCGCTGCAAGGGCGTGTGGCGGGGTTAGAGCACAACCCGTAATGAGGAAAAAAACCGCATGCTAAAGCCACAAATTTATACAGTCCACAAACAAACCATGGTAAACATTCATGCAAAAATCCTTACACTCCACAAACATGCAAACACACAAACCACCAATTGGCACACGCATGAACCTACAAATGTACCTAATATCTTTGCAATGTTTAATTTTGTTCCGACTTGTGCATTAAATGTTCTTAATATTGATAATGTGACTTCGTTTTCTTACTATTATGATTTCTGATTGTTCGGGGAAAGAATGAGTATTTGTATCTATTTGTACTGGTAGCTATCTCCCTTAGCTTATCTTTGTGGTCTAAACTTCTTAAGTAGTGTGGGGCCATCACAATTCCTTTAGTTTCATCGTTAAACTCGTTTGTTCTGAACCGTTCTAAAAATCTAAGTCTCGCTTGTTCTCTTCGTATTTCAAGTGGCTCCCAGTTTAAATATCCTAAGAGACCTTTCACACTTGTGTTCTTATTATAACAATTTTGAACGAATCTGGTGGATTTTCTCTGGACTTTATCTGATTCTTCTTGCCAGATTTTCTCCCAAGGATCCCAAATACTCGCGGCATATTCCAAATGTGGTCTAATTAGAGCACATTGTCCTGATATGTGCTCCCCATGAAAGGTGTGGTGTTAGAAGAAATATTACTGAGATATTGTAATTAAAACTTTTTATCCATTTGAAGGGACAGAACACTAAAGTTTAAATACTAATATTTACCTTTCAGTGATAGCAGATAACACTAGGGGTAGTGCTATCGATTATCATTAAAACGTAAACATCTAACATCCGTATTAATATCTAAATTTTAGTGTTCTGTTCCTTCAAATACATTAACAGTTTCAAATGCTATATTTCTGAAATATTTATTTTAAGGTAGTGCTAAATTATGCGATTTGGATTAAATTTCAAGTCTTGTGACTAGGAATTCCAGAAGGAATTCATTAGAAAAAAATCCTCAAGTATCTAATGAATACTATTGTTACCCTTGTTCACATGCGTAATCATCCGTCGTCTTCCCTGTCATTCGCGCATAAGTAGACAAGAATTCGGTAAACTGAAGAGGTTTTCCGGGTTACATTCATTGTGCGTAATTAAATGCCGAATTAAAGATTGTGAAATACATAATGAGGAATAGTGGATTTATAATAATATCATTTGGCTTCCCTCCGACGAAATATTTCTACCAGAGTATTTTTTTAGAATGAGGTGAAGTAAAATTAATATTAACAAAAAAATTACAAACTCCGGTTCAAATCTGAATGATAAAAATTCGATTTTGTTTTCTTGGAGCGGTAAGCGTAAAACATAAAAATGTATTGGGAAGTATAAATTACCTTGAGGTTTTAATAAAGATAGCATTAAACTTCTACAGAGACCTGCATCATTGGTAAAAGTGTAATGGTGACAACTAAAAAGCTGGTTTTCTGGACATATAACAACTTTAGCATGTTCTCAAAGCTAATACTATTGAAATTGGAAGAGGCTGAATGCTAATTAGGACCATTTTCAGTGGTAAACACAAGCTGCACCTGTTACTCATAAAGAAATTTACAACATTATTAGCACTTCTATGATTTTATGATATTACAATTAAATGAACATTGCGTACAATCAGAACCAGTTGAGTTTTGCTACATTCCCGTCCTACAATTGCTAATTACCACTGTTTTTTCTGTCATATTTTATTTATTTCTGCAATATTATTATTTTTTCAATTGACAAGCGAAACTTTGCATAATGCGCTAAATACTTTGATAAATTTCTATTTTTCTCTGAATATTATTCCCAAGTGCAGAGAAACGTTTCTGCCCATTTTCTCATGAAAAAGTAAGCATCTGAGTAAGAGATATGATTTATTCGTGAAGAAGTCTGTGGTGGGACAGACTAAGAATTAGTTACCCATTAAATAAGGAAGTACTTCGGCAAATCGCTATGTCCTTCATCTTAGACGGTGTCTTCGCCTTGCCTCATTTTTAAATGAAACCTCTTTAAAATAAAAAGTAGATACGCGGAAAGTTATGTGTCAGAGAGTGAGAGAAGAGGAAGAGAGCGCACCCACCCACATATTCATTCGCCGTAAGTCCAGCCAGGGACAGCGGTGTGATCATCCGCGGGTGCCTTCGGGACGTCGGCAGCCGCCTCATTGTTTCTATTCTTTCTCTTTCCCGGCACATCCTCCAAAGCTGCGATAATGACTTCCAAGAATTCGACGGCGTAGCACCATCATCTGCCATATACCCATATCCTCCTTTTATCATCTTGTCCCTCAATCTCCCTGTCCCCTCGGATATTAACTCCATGCATTGTACACTCTCACTTCATACATATCCATCCATTCGCAGTAATCAACCGTAAGGTCGGTTTTTATAAGGGACATTAGTGCTCAACGTGAACTGAGCCTTTAGTTGCGTAAATTTCACACATTTGGTAATGGGGGGGATGAGGGTCAATTTTCTTTCCCTCGTTGCCACCGCTCGTGTTCCCAGGAAGTTGTAGTTATATCATGCACATATTGATGGAAAAATAGCTTCGTAACCTGGCGTGATTAAATTAGGTATTATGAATTTCAGAATGCATGAAAATTACGATGAGCTTTGAATTCATTTGTTTACAGTCATCCCTTGACAATCAATGCACAAGACTATTAACAATAAATTTTACCTAATGAAATTAAAATTGAACCATTGAAAAATTGCATTTTTTTGATACCATGAGTAATCTTTAGCTTAAGTTTTTAGCATTAGGCTAGCTGATTTCACATTACTTTCATCAGATGACATTCCTCCGATAATCCTAATGGTTCTTCCTTTCCTTATTAGTGTAGAAATAAATCGGTGAGTATAAGAGAGCCGCTATCTTAAAATATTTCTTATTTCTTTGCAAAATATGTTAGTATATGCGTGAAATGATACTTTTTCAGTAATTTCATGAAGAGTTTGCGTTTGTTACGTAACGCTTGATCTCTCGTTTTCACTTTTAACTATCCCAATACATTTTTTACAGGTTCAATGGGCATTCAAATTTAATGGTGCTGAACGCATACTCACCTCGTCCTAAGGTGGGCGGAAACCATGAGGTCACAAGGCATGAAACAGGGAGCATCCTATTTCCTCAACGAAACATTTATCTGTCACTATTTTCAGTTGTAATAAGAATTTTCCACTTTATTCCCAATTTGGCAAAAGACATGGAGAATTACTGCAAGTTTTCATTTTTGTGATTACTATCCATTCTGAGCCGTAATCGTTCTAAGGTTTTACTTCAGAATGTCATCTTAATGAGCTTATATACTATCCAGTAAGGATCTCATCGCAGTGAAGTTGCTGTTGAAAATCTCTGAATGCAGCTCATGCCCATGACTCTATTCATATGCACGCCTGCGTCTCTGCCTACGCCCTGCGCGCATTGAAGAGGGAATTCTTGGCGGATCGGAGAGCATTAATCTCCTCTGAAATCCTTCAAACATTTTGGGTGGTGTCATAAGTTATTTCTCAATTTCTCTCTTGATCATCGGACTCTCGTTATCTGGCCAGTTTTCCTCACGCACAATATTCTTGCTAATTTGTCATACGTCTAGCGCTGCTCTTAAAATCAGCCCCAATGGAGCCGTTAAGGAGAACTGTTTGAAAAAGTTAGAAAATGGCGAGAGTTAAATTTGAAATAGACTCCAGTTCTATTTGTTATTAAATCCGGCAATAGACCAGTTTCATCTCTTCCGTTACGTATACTCTACAATAGTTCTTAACACAGCTTTCAATGTGAACTAGGTTAATTTCTCTTATACAATATATAATTTCTCCTGTATTTTGTAACCCTCGATAATGAACTACATTTCTCGCTTACTCTCTCAAATAATGGTTTAATTTTATTTCAGTTATCCAATGAGGGATTGAATAAACATCTTTAAAGTTTTTATCCGGAACTTGCATTTCTGTGGTAGCCAGCCATGGCCACATGAACACTAGCAGGAGCTGAAAAGAGACCATGGAAGCAGTTTAATGTGGTGAGTTGCATAAATGTAATGAGCATTAAAAGTATTGAGTACATTACCGAAGGAAAATCCTGGCGGAGAGCGGAACCCTACTGAAAACTATGAAGAAAAGACGATCTCATTGAGCATTCTATAAGGCAAAGAACGTTGATTAAATCACTATTATAAGGAAGATATATGTGCAAGCTGATGGAGAAACGGAAACTCTTGATGATATGTTTGACGACGGATTGACGGATATGGCGGTCTCATCAATTCCAATTGGAGCTGAAAGCTATTAAATATTTTGAAAGATTTTTTTGAATAAGAGGTTATCTACCGATTATGTTTATTTTCGATGATTCCCGGAAGATTTTGCTTGCTTTTAGACACTAGGGAAATTGCTAGTGCGTATGCATGATACCTTTCTTATTGATTTCGCACAATTTACTCTTTCTACGCCTGTCAAAATCCAGAAACATATCAATTAAACAAACGCACCTTTAATAATTCACTTTTTGTTTATGTTAAAATATTTATGACCTATTTGGCGTCACGCAATGAATTTAGTTACCTAATCTCAAGCCGATTCTCAATTTGTAAGTTGTTTGTTAGCACTTTTGGATAGTTCTTAGCATTCCTTACGTGGTTGTCTTTAGATGTGAATAGGGCATGTCTGATTTAGAATCGGGCCTTACTATGCAGCATCCCATTGATGACTTAGGGAATAACTGTAATGCCTTGGTCAAGCGTAAGAACATAAGCGAATCGATAATTTTTTATGCATGGATTAAAACTGAAAAAAGTGAAACTATTTGGTCTCAAGAATACCGTATTTTTTCCCTCAGCTCTCGTAGGACGCCTTCATCTCGCCATAGTCACCACCCTGACAAAAGCTATCCTCATTGTCTCGTCTCAATCGCTGTTTCTATCTTAAATTATTCGATTTCACATGTGTTATGGTTCCTCCAGTTATTTATTTCATCTTCCTTAAATACACTTCAGAAAGATACATTTCATATCTTAGATCAATTAGTTGGCATCGTTTGTTTTCTTTTCTACCACCTGGTAATTTTGAATTTCTTGTATCAAGGAGAACTTTTTCGTCTCCGAAATATTTGAATGATAATGCTTATTTCCACAGCCTTAAAGCTCTTCTCCTTTTAAAGTCTTTCCTTTACTCAAATACATTCCTAGTTTTCTCCTCATACAGGTTTTCTAGTGTTTTGGCATTTATTTTTTCTATTTTTCAACAGTTTCTTTTCTCAATCTCATCTCAGGTTTCCTCAATTTTTCCAATGTCACATGCTCACTTAGAATGTTATCAAACTGATTCTTGTCAGCATCACTTTTTTATTAGTTCATGTATTTCATCTTGGTACCAAGTTAGAGCAAGCAACCTACGTGGGGGCAAACGACCAGGCATGTTACATTAAAAGAAGAAACCAAGGACAAGCCTAGGAAAGTTTTTCTTTCATACTATAGGCATAGCCGAATGAAACTCATAACTTGAATAATGCTTAAATCTCATGCTTAGCAATGCCAAATTGCTCAAAAATAGAATCAAAATATTCAAACATTTAAAATCTCAAATGTATTTTAATATTAATTTCACCCTAGCCACCTGATCGTAAACCCTTTTACCAATTATTCAGAATAAATATTGCTATATTTCATTTATAGAACTGTCCTCCACGTTAATTACATTGACTTGAATTTCGTAATATGAAAATTTATTAATTTCGTATGGATTCACGCTTTCATTGCGCTTTTCATTCTGTTGTTATCTTTTAATCTAAAGACGTGTAATTTATGATACCATTTATCGGTGACTATTTATTTTATCTGTTGTTTACACGCGTTATTTCGTTTCTTTTGTATTTTTTACAAATAATTGCCGAGGTTAAATAATCCTGAAGTTCAACCTTAAATTACCCCTTGTCAAGCGTATCACAAAATAGCAGGATTCAATGTCCCTTACAATTTAAAATTAGTTACAATTTGACTACTATTAATGCATTTGTAAATTCATAATTTATGCAGATATTAATGGATACGTAGTGAACGGCGAAATGAGCGTAATTCTTTGGGTAACTTTACCAAAGAAAAAAGGAACGCATGAAAGGGCGTGTGTCAAAAAATTAATCACGGATTCATTGAAGAATAAAGGAGAAGAAGAAAACTTGTCATGGAAAATTTGTCGGCTGCCGGAACCTCCTTCTTCTCCATAATGCGACTCTTTTAACGGAAGTCGATGGTGGTTCAATCGATTAAAACTACCGCGGTCTTGGAATGGGGTTTTGAAGGGAGATTGAAAGCGGGGAAGGAGGAGGAGAGAAAGAGAGTTGATGAGCAGAGAAAAAAAGCTTCCACCTTCCACTACCCCTAACCCCGCGGATCATCTTCCACATCCACTTCTATCCTTTCAACTTTTTTGACGTAGAGTGGGCGAGAGAGGAGGTCCTCACCCTCTCTCTCTCCTCGGGGCCAAGTCATTCATGTCACCACTCCTCATTAACGATGTGAAGGTTTCTTCTATTGTGTGCGCACGGGAGCCTGTGGGATGTGGGGAGGGAGATGGAATAGAGAATATACCAGAGAGCCGCCCCACGTCCCTCTCCCTTTCTGCTTGTATCCTCCCCGCAACCTTCATCCCTCACCCAGCTCCTGTCCCTCTCCCTCTCCGCAAATGAAAACAATGAGCTTTTCTCAGTGAGAGACGAAGGGGGGTGGGGGATGACATGAAGAGGTGAAGGCAGTAGAGGGGGTGAGCAAAAAAGGAAGGCGAACTTGCTACAGGGCGGGCGCGCGGGAAGGGATGGAGCCTTCTATTATAAACAGTGAATACTCGGAAAAAAGTAAGAGGGGGATGGTGTGCTGTGTGTGTGTGTATGTGCCTTTATGAGACGTGGAGCGGGGGAGGGCTTTTAATGGTACGGGGATTGAAGGAGAAGAGGAAGTGGGGGGATAGAGGATGCCGGGCTTGTGAGGGGAGGGAAGAAGGTGATTAACAAAAATGAGTCGGGTTCCGCAAAAAGGAAGTGATCGAACAAAAGTTGCGGATAATTATTCATACGTGACGTCGTTGAGCACGGATTATAATGCCATATTTCGAGTCCACACGACGTTTCATTATAATCGAGAAATAATTTCGCATTTTAAAAGAATACATATACTTGTATATATCTATATGAATTCTTTATCTTCGAATACATAATACCAGGGGTATGATGAGCCTTGAATTTGGTAACCTCTATTCTCGGGAAATAACAATATGATTAATTAAATTCTTGTGGTAGCTGCTGTGGTACTTGTTTCCTCAAATTTAATTCAAAGTGTAGCTTTAAGTAGCATTTCCCTTAATATATTATCCGTTTGAATGACAACTCTTCAAAGATAATATTCTATGGCTATCCAATTCTGCTGGAAATTATTGCGCCTAATTTCAGTTAATACGAAGTTTTGTCTTTTCTCTGTTTGAATTTGGTAGTTTCCAAACTTGACAAGGCATTTAAATATTTTTTACGTGAAATAAATGAAGAATACCCCATAACTACTCATTACGCCCCATTTTATGAAACTTTGAACAAACTTGAGGCGAATACTGATAAATCTTAAACTTTTGTGTGAATATAAATTTCAAACTAATTTGGTTAAAATAATATGAACTTTGTCGCAATTTTCCACAATTAAAACTTTATTCCGACCATGGTTTCGATGCACTGTATCATTATTGGTTAATTTGGAGTTTTTCAGCATGTAAACATGCTCTTTGGATGGTTTCTGTGTTTTATTTTTGTTGTGGAAAATGACACGAATTTTCATATCAAACCTTTGAATGCAGAATTTCTTTTAGAAACTGTAATTAAATAGTATTATTAATGTGAGTGTTGAATTTTATAATGACCTCATAGGAAACAGGACAATTTTAATTAATAAATTAAATTATTCCCTTAATTCCCTTCCTCGAAATAAGGAAAATGAGGAGGCATGGCAACCATTTCCCTACGCTGATAAAGCTTTTTACGAGGTTGTGACTCATTACTATGTAAAAGTTTTCCAAATTTTCTTATCTTGGAAATGGATAAATAAGCGCACTCAATCATTTATTCATGGATCAAACCTTCAATCAAACAATCATTGCTTAAAAATTCTTTAGATGACATAGTTATTGTGCGGAAATTAAGTATAATTCTATTCCTTAAGTTCACTAATTCTTCTCATTATTAAGATATAGTCTGTGGGATTTGAGTGTATTCGGAACTAGGAGCTACTGATATAAATTTGATTCGAGACTATTTACGTCAGTAGTCAGCGCCCATAATTTGGGAACCATCACATGAAACATCTCAAGTTAATTAAAAATAAAAAATAAGGAGAATAATGAATTCCTCTTATATTAAGCAAACTAAACGGTTTCATTTACTCTTTTCATAGTGGACTATGACGAAAACTTATCTTAATACCATGGTTCTCTAATTTTTTTAAGTGAGCTCTAGGCCCACCGACCGCCTGATGAAAACCACCTCTCATATATTCTGCCTCCCACGCCTCGCCTTCCAAACACTAAACGTCCACGTGTTTCTTCATCGCGCATCAATGAACTAGGCAAGTCACGCCCTCCGCGGCGAGAGAGGGGGGAGGGGATGAGGGGAGGAAGGGTGGGTTTCTTCTTCGGCTGGACCCTCCGATCGTTCTATCTTCAACCCCGCCCCCTTTGCCCCAAAGCCGCGACCCTTCCACTCCCATCAACCACGGAGGTGCCCACCCCCGCCAACTGGCGGACGCATTACCTGAACTTTTCCCCGCCCCCGTACCTTCCGCCCTCCCACCACTTTCCTCCACTCCTCCATATTCACCATTCTCCCCCCCCCCCGTTCGTTGCACACGGCCATCGATACATTCGCCCATTCTCCTCACACCATCGACTCAAAAATTTTCTCCGAGAAACCCCACCTCATTTCCCTCACCGCCTTATCCCTTCCATTCTCCAAGACTTCAGATAGGTGTCTGGGAAAGGTTGGCCTTTCCACTCACTTCTCTACCCTCCCTCATTCTTCCTCTCTCACTCTCTCTCTCCTCTTCCTCCGTCCGTATCCCCCTCGAGTCCCCCACTCTCCCCTCCCTCCAGCCCCTGCTCCCACCTCTTCTCTCCCCGAGTGGCTATCGGCGATCGTGGGCGTAAACCCCCGCGACTTGGAGGCACCAGTTTCCGTGTCTAACGTCATCCCCTGCTTCGTATTCCACCTCCCGGCTCTCTTCCCTCCATCCCCTCTCCTCCCCACATCCCCCATCGCCCCCACCTCACCCCGACCCTCCACCTCCCCCCACCCTATGCGACGCTCTCTCTCTCTCTCTCTCTCCCTCCCTCCCTCTCTCTTCTGACCATCCCACCAACTACAGCTTATACCTCCCTCTGCTGTACACTCTCCGGGCTATTATTTCAACCTCCCCCCGCCCATCTCTACACTCCCTCTACATCCCTCCCTCCTCCCTCACCGCCCACTTATCAAACCGAAAACCTTCCTCTCCGGTGCATGATACAGCTCGCCATCTAGCTGCTGCCCGCCCGCTTCCCTTTTAGTGCCTAGGCCTATTTATCTAGTAAGAATCCAGGTGGAGTCTGATTCATGTTGAGGTCGTATATGGATTCGGGTGGAAGTGAGAGGAGAGACGCGCAGGAGAACACGCAAACCACTAGTTTCTGCTTTCTAATTCATTAGGCTATGATAGCGACCTCCTCGTCCCCTTAAGATAACACCCAGCGAGGCGAGAGCATACTTCAGCGACGTAAAAGATAAGCAAGGCTGGATATAGCTCTAACGAACTTGGCAGCGAATTTTATTATTCTAAATTAGAGCCCAACAAGACATAAGCTTTTTTTATATTATCTGTTGCGAGATAATTTTTTTTACGAATGAAGATTTTTTGAAAAGTTAAGCTCCTTCATTTGAAATGTTAGATAAAACCCAGTTTCACGTTTGATTTGATATAAAAATTATTACTTTCTGCGCTGTTTATCGGGTGTGCATGCTAAAAAACTTATCTCTAAGATATTATGTTTCTGTTACACCCTTGGTAGAATATATCAAATGAGTAGATATCCCTTCCCCGGACCAGGAATTTTATTTCTCTCTGTAGTCAGGGTAAGGATGAAGAATCATGGCGTAAGCAACTCAATTTGAATGGTTGGGTACTCGATGGGTTTGTATCCCCCTGCTTGATGGGTGCGTATCTTGATTGCAATTAAAACAAAAATAATTTATTTCCATTTGTTGAAGTGTTACTTTTAATATTGTCAATTACAGTTTGAAAATCTTAGGTTATTTTAATCTTTCCAATATATAACTCCTTCAGGAAGCACATCATTCTTTTCTTTTCATAATAGTTTCATTATACTTTAATGGATTTGAAATTCTTAGGGTATTAACCATTATGTGTACGAATTGAAGTCTTATGAATGTGTATATTTGACAAAAGGTGAAGACTAACCTTTTACTAATCATAACAGTTTCAGGATTAACTTTGTGGTATTCCTTCATGATGAGGGTAGAAAGAGAAACTTTGAACTTCCAAATAAAGATTTAATACTACATGGTTTCAATGCTGCGCATCATCATTAGTTGATAATGATGCGCAGTATCGAAACCATGGCCGTGTGAAGTGTCTTTTAATCTTTATGTGGAAGTCCGAAGTTTCTTTTCTACCCTAACCTTTTACTACTACAATGGGAACGGCATTTGATGCTCTAAATTCATGGCGCGGTGAAAGGGCATTTCAGCATCGAAAATTATGTAATATACTCGTAATTCTATATTAGTAGTATTTTATACCCGGTTAAAGCTTAACACAGTAATCTAGAACAAATTCGATTACTTAAAGATATTGGATATTTCATAATTTTAACAGACTCGCTTTCCAATTTTTAATTCGCAAATATAAGGTCTTCCAAGCATTCGAAAGGAAAACGGAAGAACATATACCATCCTTTGCATTGACTTTTAAATAGCGATGTCTAGGGGACATAACTTGCTTTCTGTTTCAAAATTATAATGACAACCGACTCTTTAGTTGTAAACTAACTATGGTCATTAGAAGTATATGTGTAAGGTAATGGTTATACCTAATTTTAAGCACCTTTCTCTCTCTGAATATTTACTATCTAGAGCTCCGTGATAATATTAAGCAACTCTCTGGCTGTAATAATGTCATTTTCGTAGGGCACCATGGTAATATTAGTACATCTTTCTGTCACGCATTTCCCACATATTATTTTTTTGCATAGCATTAATGATTGAGAGCTTGGTGTGTTTAGAATCGTAGTAGCTCGTCAACCTTCGTGATATATATAAGTTATTTTCAATGCTATCTTTTTTGCTGATAGGCCTTCCTGGTAAAATTGATTGCTGAAGGAATAGGATGGTGTTTATGGAATACTAATATTTACTCAAAGAGTAGCTTGCTCTCAGATTTTTTCTTCTAAATATGAGCATTGTCTTCTAAATGAAAATTATCTTCTAAATATGAATCAGTGTCGAAGAAAGAAGTGCACGCGCGATAAAAGCTTAGGTTTTTTTAGGGAAAAGTCTATTTTACGTGACGCAAAACATTTTAATTTTTAATTTGAAGGATTATTGAAAATGAAAATCTTGACCCACCGAAACCGATGTATCAATTACTCAGCAAGGCATGACCAAGGCAAACATAAAAATATGAATCATAGCCAAGATGACTTGGCCATTAAATTTCAATGCTACAACTAGCTATTTTCCTGTATCTATACAAAGGATACAATCAGGCTTTGTTTTTTGAATACTATTAACGGAGGAAGCAGCTCTGAGTTATGAGGTGACAATTCGACAATACATACATTTGCAATACATTTGCTAAGACAGTCTAATATTAATGGGTATAGGTTGGCTAATATCTGATTAGGAGTTTTCTGCAGCCCACTCTTTGGTTTAAAAACCCTTGAAATCTGAAATTATATAAAATGTAAGATTCGGAACCTCTACTGAAACGTTCAATATAAACTTGAGTGGTCGTTTTTTACTTAATTTAAATCCCTCATTCTTTGGAAAAACTGTATAGAAAAAAATTATTATCACTCCATGTGAATTAGGAGCGTGATGATATTCCGATAACTTATTCCTTCACAACTTCTCATTAATCCAATATTATATATGCACATATATTTTACCCCACTTCTTGCCATCGCAAAGTATTTATAAAGGGAAGGACTCTGTTACAATATTACCCACCTTCGAAAAAATAAATCATGAAGTTTGTTGTATAGCTGCGTTTTCAGATCCGACATCGACGTCTACGCCATACTACTCGAGCCACCTAAGCGCTTGTATCAGGGCGAGTGGGGATCTTTTCCAGTTTAAAGTATCATCCGTTCGATTGATTGGACCTTTAAAAAAATGTACTATTTTATATGTAAATTATAATTGCTAAGATCAAATATTAACTAATTAAAAATTGTGGGTTTTTAGGTCGCGGAAGTTCTCTAGAACTTCCTAACGTATACATTTAAAGTAAACGGTTTCGTTGTTCTGACCGTAGTAAATTATTCTAATCATCTAAGTTTCTGTTTACAATGGCATTTAATTGACTAAGGTTTGAAAAAGCCAGCTGGATAAGAAAAATGGATGTTCTGTGATTTTCTATGAATCTGATACTACGTCTACTCTACTATCACTGATACTGCAATGCTATTATTCACCTCCTTCAACTATTACGGATTATCATACATATGTATACGTCATACATGTGAATACGCTACGGTCCCAATTGTACTGAAATAGGGTTGCACTAATCATGCTATAGGAAAATTAATAAATTTGTCATTATACTGTGGGAGTTTTGATTCATATTATCAAAATAAAATGAGCATCTACATCCACATAAAATCCAGCATTAAAATAGTAGGGGAAAAAAATAGAGCAGGTAGAACAATTTACATATCTCGGAAGTGTTTTGGACCAATACAGTCAAAGTGGTAGGGACGTAAGTGAGAATAATTGTGCGCTAGGCAAGGAGGCTTTCTCAAGGAGGAGGGAGTTGATGACGGGGACGTTGAGTAGGGATGTTAAGACAAGACTCGTAAAAACTCTGATATGGAGCGTAGCTATGTACGGCGCGGAAACGTGGTCGCTGAAGCAGGAGGGGTAGACGTAGATTGGAGGCTTTTGAAATATGGGTGTGGAGAAGAATGGAGAAAGTGAAATGGACCGAAAGGAAAACAAATGAGGAAGTACTGGAAAGGGTGGGTGAGGAGAGGGGTTTGTTGAGAGAAATCCTATGGAGGTAGGAAAAATGGATGAAAGGCGTATTGAGCGGGAGTGAAATGTTGAAGAAGGTAATAGAGGGGAGAATGTTGGGCAAGCGAGGAAAGGGCAGGAACAGGATAGGGATGTTGGACGGGATGAAGGGAGGAAAGAAGTACACAGAGATCAAGAGGGACCTGATGTAGAGTAGGTTGCTGGATTGGGTTTTGTTGGAGTTACAAAATGTTTATCTGATAGTTGTGTACATCCGAAAACCTACTTAACCGGTGGATTACCTAATAATAATCCACAGGAAACCCCACCTACCTCCACAAGGGCGTGTAGCGGGGGCTCTTAGAGCACCAGCCATACTTGCATACACTTATATACATGTTAGATCATATAAAACACTCCTGCACATAAATGTTAAAAAAGGTCATACGATATTTGATGCTCTTGACCAATTTATCTAATTCTAATATCAAACTTTATTTCATATTGTCGACGCTTTGGTTCGATTTTGTTATAATTGTGCATCGTGCGAAGGAATGTGGTGGTGCTTATCTCTATTATTTTATCCCGTGGCTCGTATCTACTAATGTAATTTTGTGCCATAATAATTTCATCCATGCCGCAAGAAAACATAGGTTCCCTGTACCTTTCTGAAAGTCAACCTTGCCATTCTTTCTTCGAGAACCTGGAGGCTCCCAGTCTAAATCCCTCAGCTCAGCTGTGATTCCTACACACATAATAATTTTCAACAAAGCTAGCGGATGTTCCCTGAACCTTATCTAAATCTTTGATTATTTTTTTTGGTGTATCACAGATCCTTGCAGCGTATTCTTAATTTGGTCCGATTGAAGCGAAGTAACACCACTCTTTTTCTTTTTCGCTAGATTTTCCTACCACCCATATAATGATCACCCACATAGCTTATTTAATGCTCACTCGCATATTCTTCTGTACACCCCTTGAAATATTGAATGCCACTGCAACACCCAAATATTTGATCTTTTCTAAATGCTTACACGGTTCCATACAATATATTCTATTTTTGTCTTGTATATCTTTACTTTTATTCCATAACTTCTGTGCTGTGCATTTTCTGATATTTAACTTTAACCTGCATTCTGGACACCACTCCTAAATCGTTAAACGGTAAAAAATTATTAGATAGGAGAACACTGCTTGTCCTTATTTCTCTGTAAATCAC
>CM073769.1:40882028-40940678 GCA_037158775.1 Hetaerina titia | reverse complement strand
TAAGATGTTGCTTGTGTACATCACCCAACTCAAATAATGAAGATCGAATGTAACTCTTTCAATAAAAACTCACGGCTCCTAAGTTTGCTTCAATAATTGTGCGGAAACACTTGGAGTATTAGTCACAATTTTGAAGCGTGAGGAGATTAAAAATACGGTGCTTCCCCTCTGCGTGGAAACTTCCTGTTACCTTTCCCTCTGTCTTTCTATCTCTCCCTCTCTCTCGCCATCCATATCGCCTCTTGCTTAAAACCATTATTCCGAGACCAAACCACACGCTGACTATAACTCGCACTTCCTTAATTAATTGCGGGTCTGGAAGCGTGTGCGGTGAGAAGGGAGGTGGTGGTTAAACTAAAGACAAGAGGTAGAAGTTACGGCTCGCTAGTGTAGGCTTCCAGAGAAAATTCCAGTTCGGTGGTAAAGGAGCGATATAATTTTAAGAAAGACGCACACCAAGTAAGGTGGTGAAGTAATGAGAGTTTTGGTGGAGCGTATCTTTTCAGGTGGGCTAAGAAGTCACGAATACAGGTGACATACGCTTGCAATGGACGCTCCCGGTCACAGTCATAAATACAGATATATGCTACATTCCCTTGCGCGGTTTTAGCAGCGACGGATATGTACATTTTAAGTGACAATACGATTGTTAATTTCGTGATTTTTAAAGTATTAGTATGTAATGAAAAAACGAAATATTGCGGATTGACCTGCCACATGGTGAGTGAAATATTTTGTTATAATTTGATTATTTACTTTGCTGGATTATATATGGCATTTATAAACCCTTTAATTGGTATAATTTAAATATTTTACGCTATAAATACAAGGTCATTTCAATAAAAATCACACTAAAATATTATAAATGGATAATGGTGGACAACTAAGTGCGTAAGTTTTCTCAGATATTCTGTGTAGTTATTTTTTCAGTGATTTGAGATCAGTGTTTTCATAGGAAGACCCACAAGCTTGGTACCATACAATGTCTACTGCATCAATTGCTTCTTCTACTATGTATTTTGAATTTGATTGATGTATTTCTTTAATTCGTGAAGTATTTTTAAAGTAAATGGATAGATGATGGCATGTATTATTCATCATAACTCTCGTACAGATGGAGTCTGGTTGTAGTGACTTATTGGTTTTACGTGGTTTATGAAATTATATCTTACCTTTCAAGCAACATAATTTCTTTAAGCTTGAACTCAGCATTTTCTCTTATTTTGTGGAAACTGATTGATATGATTTGCTCATTACCTCTCAGGGGAGTGCAACTATTAAACGGCAGATATTTATTCTAGTACTGTATGGCTTATGAAACAATTCTACAAGATTTGATAATGAAATACGCAAATGGACTTGGATGATTTTACCTCAATGCTTCGTGGGAATATCCTCGAACATTGCGCCTTTACTCTCCTGGAATGAATGGGGAGAGTGAGGTGAGGGGGAGAGAGGAGGGAATTGGGAGGGCAAGACGAAGAGAGAGAGAGAGAACGTGAGGAAGAGAGAGGAGAGGGGTCTAGGGAAGGAGCGATATAAAAAGAAGCGGCAAGAAAGTGGGAGAGGGCGGAGAGGGACAGAGTGAGTGAGAGAGATATGAGCCCCTCGGGAGAAGAATGAGGTCCGGAACCTCGACGACAGGTAAGCGACGACGAAATGTGAACTCGGGAACAGATAGGATTGGGGAAGTGTAAAGGAGGGAGTGGGGTGGGAGAGACCAGAGAGCTTAGTTAGTTATAAGTATAAGGAAGGTGGTGGGACGGGGCGGGAGGCAGAAGGTGAAGTGATGGGGGAAGGGACGATCTAGCGGGAGGGAAGGACAATTTTCTGGGAAGAGAGAGCACGAGGCAAATGAAGTAAAAGAAATTTTTCCCAGGGGGAGAAAGCGATGGAGGAATAGTTAACAGTTGCTATACGTAGGAGAGAGAACAGAAAATGGAAAAAGGAATGAAGGAGACAAAAAAAACCTTTGGCTAGTGGGAAAAGGAGAAAGAGCTAGAGAAGGAAGTGATAGAGGAGGAGGTAGAAGAAACCTCTCGGTAAAATATAACTAAAAGAGGGTGGATGGAAAGGAGGGAAAGAACCTCCCCTAATTGATGTGTCGTCTTTGTTTTGCTTAATTCTAACATGGTTTGGCCATTAAAATGTCCCCCGCTATCGGGCTTTCCGATCTTTCTCCTCCCCACCTCAGCCCCCCTCGTCCCACCCTTACTCCTCTGTCCGCTCTCTAACCTCCGGCACTCTCTTGGGTCCTCGCTTCCTCCCGCGTGACCCCCCTCATGTCTCCACCTTCCCCCCTCAACTCTCCCACCTATATGCACAGGCATAACCCACACCTCTCCCTCCTCCATCTTCGCCTCCATCGTCAACCGCCCCCAAAACTGAAACCCCCCCTCCTCCCTTCATCCCCCGCAATCACTTCGGCAACCCCAACGGGGATATCGGTAGCCCTGTTAAATCCACGCTCCTCTTCTCGGCAATTTGGCTTTTGGAAGGACCCTGACAAGCATCACCTAAAAACGAAAACGATCATCTCCGGGTTGGTTTATTTTTTCTTGTCACGAAAGGTGATTGTTGACCTCTTTAGTGCGGCGGGAAGGGAAAGGAGGGAGAGTTGGCCGGAAAGATGATTGGCGGGACAGGGAAGTTCGGTGAGGGGGACGAGGAAGGAAGATGTACGAGATATCGTATGCGCGTTTGGGATGGAAGAGGGAAACGGGGTGCCGGTGAGATGGCCGCTCTCTCTCATCAGAGTCAATCCCTCTCATTTTTGGAGTACCCTCCTCCGCGGACATTATCTCCCCCTGCTTCTCGCCGAATCCCTGTGAGCTAGGTAGTGGGGCGCACAATTTGAGGCCACCCCCACGATGAGGAGAGGGGAAGTGTACCTTCGAGGGGGACTAGCACGATCACCGTCGTCTCCTTTCCTCCTCTCACTTCTCCCTCCTCTCTCCACTGCGTTCTCTCCTCCACACACACACACACACGCCCTCTCTCTCTCTCCCTCTTCCTCCTCCCTCCCCCGACAAACACTCCAAAAAAAAGAACAGCATGCCGCTAGCACCACGCCATCCTACAATGCGCGCTGAAAAAAACCTTCCCCCCCCCCCAACCCTTCCGCGGGCTTGCCTGCCACCCCCCCCCGACCTCCCTTGCCTTCCCCCGTGCAGGCCGCCGCCTCCTCCCCCGCTCACTTCCCTCCTCCTATTCCCTCTCCCCTCCCCAAGACAAATGACGGGGGCCTCGGCTGGACCCAGTTGACAGGCAACAAGGTATTGTCCGGATTGCCCCAGGCGGCCCGACAGCCTAACGAATGACTAACCCTTGAGCCTGCCAGCAGGAGGGTCACGTGGGAGGAGGAAGAGCAGGGAATGAGGGGGGAGCTGGAAGGCGAAGAGGGAGGAGATGGAGAGGAGTGATGCTCAGTGGGAGTTAAATTTTGGAGGGAGCGGAGAAGCGGAGTAGTCGGGGATAAGGAGGGTGTTATAGTTGAATCGGGAGGATTTTGGATGACATGGAGTAATTGCCTTCGGAAACGTTGCCACCATGGAGTTAAAAGTTATTCACGATTACCACTTATCGATTGAATGTGCTGATAAATGGTCGAAAGAGGATCGAATGGTACGATACCGTTGTAAAATGCGATATTTGGGAACGGGAATAAGCATTAAATTGAGGGATGTGTAGCATTCCTTTGGAAGGAAAACACAAGCGATCGGTAAATGTGAGCGTAGTCTCCTTATTTCCGTAAAGTTTTATCATAAATCAAGAGCTTAAAACAGCAAAATTGTCAGTGGTCACAAAACCAAAAATATGTCCTCTTCGGAAATGACCCAGAAATTAGGAGTGCAGCAAGAATAAATCCTTTTGTGGTAAGAATTTATTGTAACACGTAGGGCTTTGTGACTTGTAGGTCACATTAAATTCAATAAGTGAATCCCCTGTAAAATAAATTCACTGGTTAATTACGTTGCCTCTTTATTTAATCTCAAATTCTTTAATGCAAAATATAGTGTTTTGAATTTGGGTTTCATAATTCAGTGAATTTAACTATTCGAGGGAAGTATTGACCCAAGTAAAAAATATGTATTTCATGTTATCGTGGGTACTTTACGTTATTACACTATCTTATTATAAAATATAGTTGCTTTCTCTAAAATGAAAGCTAGCCAAAGATATACAATCAGAATTCGAAAAAATCCTTGACAATTAAAAGGAAATATATTTGTACGTCCGAAATGGTCCATTTATCACCAAATAAAACAAGAACCCATTTTGTAGTTTAAGAATGGCTGCATCAAATATTACTCAAATATTAAAGAAATTAGTATTTTTGTGAATCCTATGGAAGTTATTAATCTCTCAATGTGCGAGTAGAAAACATTAAAGTTTACCGAATAGAAGTTAATCTACACGTTCATGGTGGCATATAGGATTATAATCATGGTGGTTCCTCCTATGGCCAACCTAAATAAAGCTATAAATATACATTTTTTCAAAAATGTAATTAGTGTTTTTATTATATAAGTGTAGAGTACCCAAGCTACATTTTTGAAGTGGTCGCGATTATGTCACAATGGTTAATCCTGAAAATCTCTAGGGCTGTGATCTAAAAGTATGTTTTCTATACTATCTCTGTGAAAACTTAGTACTTCTTACTGTCTTCACTCTTGATATACTATCCTCTAAGTTTAATGAAGAGAAAATTCAAGTCTGAATCGTACTAATCAATAAAATGGCAGAGTTGTGCCGTGTGAATAAGTAAAAGTTTAAGGGGAATCAGGACATCGGCAGATCGCAACCTACTCACTAATTACATCAGATATCGCAGTAATTCAAAGAATGGGGGGGGGCAAGTAAATACTTTAAAATGTACAGCACTGAAGTTATGGTATAAAATAAAAAATAATTAAATCATTAATTATACATCTACATCTACGCAATACTCCGCGAGCCGCCGCAAGGGCGTGTGACTTTCGTGGGAACCCACATAAAAATAGATAGGAACCAGATAGGCATTTCAAAACTGATAAAATACTTGGAGGTTACACTGAAATCAAACCTTTCATTGGATGCAACATTTAGAGACACACATGTATGCCGATTAACATTGAAGAAAGTAAGTTAATTTTCTTTAGTTAGGTCACATTTAGAATACATGGCAACAATGAAGGATCCATGGGAGAAACGTTAATTAAAGATGTAGATGAGGTTCAGAAAAAATATGCTAGTGTTTCAAAAAGAATAGAATAAGAGGATCGAGTAAGCTTACCGTTATGTAGGTGAATTATAAAATAACAATGACACTAAAGGAATCATTATGGCCTCACACTATTCAGGTAGACAAAACCACAAAGATAAGATTAGGGAGATAGACTCCAATACAGATAGATATAAATATTCGTTCTTTCCCCGGACAATGAGGAATCATAATTGAAAGAAATCAAAGTCATTGTAAACCCTGAACGAGCGAGTGAATGCGATTCATAAAGTCTAATACTCGAGTGATTGAGTGACAGCGAAGGTGAACTTGGGCCTCTCTTTTTTCTTGTTTGATTTTTTATTTTAATTTGTTTTTCATTCTTGCGTGATTACAACGGGTCCCTGGCATAGGAGATATCCTCGCAAACCCTGAATGTGTGTGTGACTGCGATTCTTGTGAGTGAATGTTATTCCTTAACACCCCCTAGCGATCGAGTGATTGTAAGTTTGTTTTCTTATTTATTTTTGCATAGTTTGTTGCTTGTTTGAGGCACACGTGGGTCGCAGTTTTCCTTACACACCCAAGTGACCTAGTATGTGTTTCCTATCTTCCCCTTACTCTTCACCTTGTTTTTATCTACGCCCCGTAAACAAACCTAGTGCCAATTAAACTTACGGTCTCGGCTATTTCGTTTTAAGATGTAAATTTTGATGATTTCTCCCTGGAATTTCTTGATCTAAAGCGCTTAATTTCTCAAAATTGGAAGCTATACAGGGTAGAAAACAAAACTTATGACAAATGGGACTAAACAAATTATATGAATCTTATGTCGCCAATCTTTCTAATGACTGAGGACGTAAACCTATTCTTGCGGTGTGAGATGTTCCTATTATTATCAACAGAGACAAATTAACAGATTAGGTCAAATTATAAAATTTCGCTTGCATTATTTTCAGAGGCATGAATTGACGTTTCACTTATCGTAAAGCATACTTCACAACGACAGAGGCATGATACTGCCCGCTGCCTGAGAAAGAAACCTCATTAGATTTAAAAGAAAGACTTTGAGGCTTTTGTATTTGGAAATCATTTTAACCCATTCTTCCCCGTTTCCGTTCTTATTAACACCATTCCCGCGTATTACTCCGAGCTATTCCCAGTCTATCACGATTCTCGCCTTTCGTAAAGCATAAACTCCATAAACGAAATTGCGGGCTGTAAGGGAAAAGGAGTATAAAATCTTGGGCCCTCATTCCGTCATATCCTTAGGCGAATGGTGGGAAAAGGGTTTTATTACCGTCGTTACCAACCGCCATGCATGGAAACGAATCCTCTGAGACCCAGAATCGTATTTAATTGAAGCTCAGGTGTGCGTGTGCAGTGCGTGTGCGTGTAGCCGAGCTCATTGCTCATATGATCTCCTTTCTTTCATTGGAATATTTCCTGAACCCTCGTCTTCCAATATTTTACTGCTTGTTTAATTCTAATTTCTGCAAAATACACTCCAAAAGGGTGTGACGATTAAAATTTGAAATGCCTCAATTGAGGACTTGAAGCTTTTTAGGTTTGAAGATTTAATTGTATCAACAGAATTCGCAATGAAAATCCGAAACGACAGAAATTCTTTCATATTCAGAGAATTAACAAAACTAGGAAGTCAAAAATTAAGTATAGAAAATAATTTCATAGACCGTAAGATTACTTGTTGTCAGTGATTTTCATGAAAAGAAACATGATATTTTTATGCCTGGGAATTAAGAAGTATGCTTCTTAGAACTTGGTTTCTGTGACTGGCTTGTGCTGAATAGAATCAAACGGAGTTTAATCTAAAATTAATCAACATCTACATAACTACCCTACGATCCAACAAAAAGGTGTGTGGCAGAGGGTGCAAGAACCAGATGGAAAGGGCAAGGGATAAGGGAGGGAAATGGATTTTAAATGGTTTGGGAAAGGGAACAAATATTCACACGAAATCCCTGAAAAAACGTGCAGTATGGTGGAAACCCATACATATGTTAGCGGAAAACTCAGTTATTTAGACTTGAACAAGTTTTAGTCTTACTCAATAGAGAAGTTCTCGGCTATGTTGAAAGGAAGGAATAAAAATGAACTAAAACGACTTAAACAATAGGATATTACCATACTAAGACATGTCATGTAGAACTGGAAAGCAAGAAGGGGAAAATTCCGCTCATCCGTGGCCATGCAAACTCATGGTCCTCATCCCTGATGCCATAGGTAGAAAATGTGGCACCTCGCTACCGACAGCGGACCATGAGAGGCATCACCCCCGAGAAAATATAGAGCTTTAGCCACAATTATTCTGCTACACCTACCGTTTTTGGTCTGAAGCTCTTCTGGTATGGTTGATGTAACATCATATTTGGTTATTATTGGTTAATCGACTTTTGGAATACCAAACCGAATTTTTCCACTTTCGGGTGATCGGAAACTATTATGGATTTTTCACACTACGTTTTAATTTAGAAGTTAAGTTTAGCACGAAAGACATTCGATGGTTTTTAATAAAGATATTTCAGAAAGAAAAAAAATAGATTATTGAATAAATTAGGACAGTAACTCTCCCACTAATATTTAAGACATCGTTAGAAAAAGTCTCGCTATCTGAATTGTTGCTTCCATCGCAATAGATTACCTTATCATTAATTGCTTATCTAACCTTTACCACGTGTTTGTTTTTGATTACACATTATCTCAGCTGGTACATATATATTGAGTGCCTGGAACTCTTAGCGCTAGGTCTTAATGAAGAAATAAACCAGGGTCCAATTGAAAGCTTCAATTTTTTGAAGAATCGTGATGAATTAACCGAAAGAATCATGAACAAAAAGCATGAAAATACGAAATGGGTAGGTGGGAATGCAGTAATAGGCCATGGAAAATTGACGAATGTACCGATTGATTCAAAAAATCATTTTTCTTTAGCCAAATTCGGCACCATAACATGAAGAAAAATAATTTACAATTCTTCAGTAAATAATTACCGTAACGGGTGGTAACACAGCACCTCCTGCCACACGCTCTCGTGATGGATTGCAGGGTAAGATATAAATATAGAGAAGGGTTTGACATCTAACTATTAGCACAAGTGGAAACGGGGGCGTTTGACAATGGTTTTTAGGTAACAGACCTTGAGTAATATTGGTGGATTTCATTTTGGTGCCAATTCATCTTTGTAGTTCTACTTCTACACGGCACCCAGCAAGCCAGCGCTAGTTTTTGGTGATTTCACACCGAAGTTAGGTGTTTCTTTATTAATAGTTTCCACTAAATAAAAAAATATTTCAAATAATCGAGATAATGTCGATTACAAGAGCAACTCATTACGGTATCTACGCGTGAAATACTTCTTTCTCTACGCGTGCGAGATAGGTTGTGAATTAAAAAAAAATATTAATAAAATAAGATAATAGGAAACACTGACAACATTCTAGGCTACTTGGAATAAAAAAATACTCCCCTCTAGAAATCAATTCTCAGCATCATCGCTTAAGAAACATGCTTCCGATTCATACAAGGGAACACATTTGGGATTTGATCATCGCTCAGTGTGTTGTGCCAACGTAGTTTCTCTAGGGATCTATATGCACTACTAAGTTTTTCATACCAAAGTTTTATAAATCTAGCTCATCTTCGCTGCACTCAATGTAATTCGATAATATGTAACCTTGTGCATGAAGATCGCATGTCTTAGCTAATTACCCGAATTGAGGCCTGCATAGCGAAATATAGCATCACTATTTAACCCTCTCGTAACATTTCCAAAATACTAACCAAATATGTTTAATCAAAGAGAAGTCGTGCGTCATGGTAACTTCTAAGTAGTCAATAGAGTATAAAAATATTTAGCTATTTCGCTATTTTCTTTGGACTACGCCTTCGAAAGAGAACTAGACCTATTCCAAAACTTCATCACTAAACACTTCATTAAGTTCAACTTAAATGTCCATGTCTCGCACCAACACCGTACTGCGTTAATGCCATCAGATAATGAATGCTATTTTATTTGCAGGACTGTGGATACCTATGTAAACCTCTGTGTCTTCGGAAAATACAGGAATTTTACTATTAGCATATTTTACAAATTATGGTCCCTCGGTGTAAACCATACAAATTCATATTGCCATGCGTTCATTTTGCTATTTTGTCGCGAAATATAATTCCCTTTGACCTGTTCGGCAGCTAGTTCTCCTCGTTTCTGCAGTGGTCTCGCCTACTAATAATTAATATTAGCCCTAACCTCCATTGATTTGATTTGAAATGATGCGGAAAAGCAGCCATATGTTAGGACCACAAAACTATATATTTGATTAAGCTCGCAAATGAAGTAGTTCTCAGATTCATTGATAATAAGATGAAAAACAAGCCAAATGATTAATTAACATTTTATCAGTTTTGGTTCAAGAAGAGTAGAGGAACGCGTGATGGTAAAGCAGTAATGAGGTAACCAAATGCGAGGAACATAGAATAAAATCAGAATGTATTTGTCTATCTCGTAGATTTCGAAAAGGCGTTTAACAGAGAGAAACGGGTAGAATCAATGAACGTATTGTAGAAAATAAGAGTAGATTGGAGGGATTGGGGACATATGCAACGTGTGCATGCATCAGACTACTCAGATGCCAGTGGGGGACTTCTAGTTTTGCTGAAAATCAAAGTTTTAGGGTGTCAGTCAGCCAAGGAGTTGCAAGCCTTGTCGAGTGCATAATAAAGTCACTGCGATAGGTATGGGATGAGGATAAGTTTATAGAAAACCAAGGTTTTGAGGTTACCCAAAAAGGGTTAGGCTAAGTTAAATATCAAAATAAGATTTCATAATCTTGAGCAGGTGGAACAGTTTACCTATCTTGAAATTGTTCTGAACCAAAATGGTAACAGAAAGAGGGAAATGAAACGAATAATTTCGTTAGTAAAGAAGTTTTTACAAGGAGGAGGTAATTGATGACAGGGACGTTGAGTGAGGAGGTTAAAAAGGGCTCGTCAAAACTTAGATATGGTGTGGCGTGGTTTTGTACGGCGCGGAAACATGATCATTGAAGCAGGATGATAGGCGTAGATTGGAGGATTTCGAAATGTGGGTTTGGAGAATGATGGGAAAGGTTAATTGGACCGAAAGGGAAACAATCGAGGAAGAGCTACTCATGGTGGGGTGTTGGAATAAATCCAAAGGAGGTAGGAAAGTTGTATGGAGAGCAATTTCATTGTCAATGGGATGTTGAAGGCTGTAATAGAGCGGCGAACTTTAGGCAACCGAAGAAGAGGAAGGAATATGGCGGGCATGTTGGATGGAATGAAGGGAGGAAATAAGTATGCGGAATTGAAGTGGGCCTTTGTGTTGTATCCGACGTCAGGTTCTTTTTGTTAGGAGAAGCAAGGACATGTATCGATTTAGGGTTGCATAGGCTATTTCCATCCAAAATTCACCTTCCTAGCTGTTATCATAGTAATAAGAATACGTGTAATAATAGAGTTTGTATTAACGTTACTCATTCATGTAATTTGTTTCGCGTGGCACACAACTTATGGCTATCAATAATAATTCGACGTCTAGTGTTTCTTCGTAAAAGCTTATCACGGATAATGAACTTTTCTCTGTAATTTCATGTATCTTGTTGAATACCGAAATTAGATCATTCTGCACTGAGTCTCTTATGTCCAATCCCGCCCCCACCCCCCGCCACACGCCCTTGCGGCGGCTTGCGGGGTATTATGTAGATGTAGATGTAGAATCCGTGTTAGTGTGCTTGCAGTAAACTCTGTTAGTGTACGGGATGAAATGTTCATACTTTGTGAGAAAGGCGTATGAAAAAGGACCTCCTTTACGTTTTAGACAAGGCAAACCTTATTTCATTGAAATCTTGTTAACATGCTAATACGTGTACTGTCCGCGGCTATAGCAGTGGAAAGCATCACGTACAACAACTTTAACTCAGAGAAATTAATATTCCATAAAAACAATTTGCATTTAAAAAACATTTGCTTTTATATCCAGTATCTAAGTACAGGGAGCAGCCAGTACCTAAAATATCAGATTCAACCCCAAATCATTCACATACACATTAACTTTAATTTATTTAATGAAATTTTCAATGAATTATAATTCACAATTTGATCATGATATTTATCTACGGTTAATATAGTTAGGTGAAATCTACGAGTTGCAGTGTGAAGTAGAACCACAAATGCTTGCTTTCACGCTAAGAATACCTAATATTTGCCAAGGATTGTTTCATTATCTTGTATATTTAGCAGCAGTGAATACTTTTCTCTCGAATAAAGCCTAGTGGAAATAGTAACTTATGAATGTACGGATTTTCCTGCCCCAGTGCGATATAAATATTTTCTAAGACCACCCTTATCGCAAAAGTGTTTCTGCTCTCTTGCTATCTCTGCTGTACGCTCTTCTGACTCACAATTCTTTCCAATTCTCTCCTGGCTTAACCCAATCATGGAACTGAATTTCTCTAACCGTCAATTGAAAACGGCCGCGCTAGAAGAAAAAAAAGTATTTTTTTTATTTTAAGTAGCCTAGCAGCAATGTCGTCATTATTTTAACTAGCCCTTATTTTATTCTTCTTTTTGTTACTTGCATACGTATAAAAGTATTTCGCACTTGGACACAGTAATGCATATACTTGTATTTCTCATTATCTCCCTTATTTGAAATATTATTTATTGGTGACTAACAATAAAGCAGAACTTATATTCAATGCTGTATGCTTGGTGTGTAGAATAACCTGTCCATTAACCATAGAATTGTCCTGTACGTTATAACTTGGAGGGATGTGTGTTGTATTTTGTGTGTGTTATTATCTAACAGACACTACATCTACATGCTCCCCTGCAAGCCCCCACAAAAGTATAATCCAGGAAACTTCAACGAATGAGTTTTTCCTAAATGTTAGTTACCAATAAATATTGAAAATATTCCAATAGTGTTAGCAAAACGTACATACACTACGGTGTTTAAGTCTGAAAACTATAAATTTAAAAACAATTCCCATGCGAGACGAGCTGCTAGGAACATGGATTACAAAATAAATGTTTGACGAAATAACGTCTACACTAAGAGCAGCTCATCCTATAAGCGCAGAACATTTATGTTTGAATTCATCGATAATTTATTTCCAAACTTCATATCCCATATCACTGGTATAGGGTCATCCACTTACTTAAATACATTCGAGTGGCCATTTGCAGAGTAGCATCTATTCGACGAGACAGTTGCTTGGATTTATTTTTTAACTAGCCTGATAATTACGGCTGGAACTTGGACGAAGGAACTGACCTTAACTCTTTGGCTGTCAGCCATTCATTGGATTTCCAGCAGAACCTGGCTCACATTTAATTGAACAAACTAACTGGTGCAAACTTTGGGAGAACAAACTTCTGGGCTCAGGCGCCCATTTTGCTCGGAGCGGTCGGCGTACTTTAACAATTTTCGGGATCGGCCCTCCTCCTGCTCGAATGAATGTTTTTGCATGTCATAGGGAGAAATTGTAGCAATTATGTATACAAAAATATAAGAAAAGAAAACTCACCATTAATGTGTGCAGGAAATTCCTATTTTAAGTGTGTCCTTTGGTTGGATACCCAGACTCCGGAATTGCAGTCGTGATTGACAGCCACGTAGCAATCATGTAGCACTAACATTGCGTTCACTTAACTCACTAATAAAGAAAAATTGCACAAAGGGTGTTCTTCTAATTTTTGAAAAAATATACAGCACCTTTCGCAACTTTTTCCACGCATGACAAAGTATTGCAATAGAATGAGGTATGCCAGCTCCCCTACGTCCACATTTTGCAACACTGATCCTATTTTGACTCTTGCCTTTGCGGTTACTTAAACCTTGAACACTGCACCGTGTGAAATGGTCGAAGATTCCCAGTGCACAAATCAACACATGCTTTCCAGTCATCTTCCTCGCCACTCGCGGAGATTTCAGCGGTGGAATATGATACAACGACATTTTTATTACCCTGAGCACTTTTACAGTTGGGTCAAATAAGTTGTTAATTCCCAAACTAAAATTAAACAACCAGTAATGGGAGAAAATAATATTGACGAAAAATGCATACGAATATTCCACTATGAAATTTTATCCAGCACGAGTCTCGTAAAATCATGTACCAAATTACGCGATTACTGCGAGCACTCGTTAATAATATGCACAATAACGGATAATATTTAGTTTCTACACCGAGAATATGTATCTTCTGGAATAGGACCATCTGTACGATCTGCCACCGTTGGAGTATTCTTCCACACTAAAAGAATCTGTGGTTAGCACGGGCAATGAGAGGCCCTTCTCTTCTACTAGTTCTCATTAGGCTTGACGTCTTCTCTCGCCTCAATAGTCTATGAGATAGAGTTAACCCCTGTGTTGACAGACATTCCCAAGAAGGGCGCCAGAATTCCCCTTGATTTTTTCTCTCACAATATTCTTTCTGAAAGAACACGTTGTTAGATTTAAATAATGCATTGGGCCAGCTACACCATAAAAGTCTTTTAGATAATTAAGTCTTGGGCGATGACAATTTTAAACCTCAACATGGAGCAATATCCCAAAACCCCCGACGACGTATATAATCAATGCACTTGGTACGTATGTCTGTAGTTCGTTTTCGGTCGGTCAAAATATTCAGCTGGGCAACTTTTAGGGGCTGAGTCAGTACCCTCCGTTTAGAGTATTGTTACCAGAACAGGATGAGTTCAAATAAAGACCAACAGCTCAGGCTCGCCTCGGAAAGTTGAGAAAATCAAAACGGCCCCTAGTCCGGGCCATGCATTTATCTACAACCACATGATACCCTACAAGCCACCGCCATGGCAGTGGACCCTTTCACCCCAGGCATTGTGCGGAGAGTTCATTCACCGCCCGCCTGCATGTACTGTGCATCAAAGGCAGTCATTAACTGCAAAATAATATTATGGTTAAAAATTCTGAGAATAAAAACCATGAAAATCAGTAGAAAAATCATTCAAAAACTTTTTTCCTTTAAAAATATCTCATATAAGTTTCGTCCCAAAAGTAGCAGGTCTGAGTGTATTAAAAAAATGTATTGCCAGAATTGATAAATTCATTCAATAGTCTTCGAGTTGGCACTCTGGTGCGTCCACACCGTCGCCAGCGAGTTTTCCAATACAACTATGGCTTCTGTAAGTCGGCGCCCGGAATGCTGCTAAGCTCCCTCGTCACGGCCTATTGAAACGCTTCCATCACGCCGTGGTGACGTCCATTCAGCACGGATTTTAGGCGGGGAAAGAGGAGCCTGTGGGGCATTGTCTAAAAAATTTGTATCCTCACTCACATGGTCAAGCAGCTCTTGGCAGATCAACGTGCGAGTTTCCTTTTGTTCATACGAGAGCACTCGCAGCACCAACATCGCACCCAGCTTATTCATGAGCATGTTATCAGTCACAATTCGATGTACATTCCTTTTAGGGATACGAAGTTCATCAAAAACCATGCAAACACTTAATCTGCGATCCCATTTCAGTAAAGCCTTCGCTCTTGCAAGAATTTCGTCACTTCTTGAGGTCTAATGGCGTTCTGAACGTTCGGCGTCTTCAACATCTTCTCTACCCTCCCGAAACAACTTGTGGCGCTCAGAAACACCCGATCTACCTATGCCGTTATCACTATCAGCTGCCTTGAGTATGTCATGAGTCTCTTTCCCGGTTTTACCCAGTTTCACCCAAAATTTGATGGGTGCTGTTCAATTAAGATTTTTGCACTCTGAAATTGTTTCATTAGAATAAAAGGTATTATTCGGGTTTCATAAAGCCTCTAAAATCGATAACAGGACTCCTTAAATACCTAATGGCACTATTATTACCGTAATGAGGTGCTATTTTGTATTGGTTACATCTTACTCCTAATGTGCTTCGCGCATTAGACATTATGTATATTAGAAAGATATGAGAAAACACATTATTATTGGTAAGCCTTTGTTTAAGGAAAAATGGAACCACAAAGAATAGTTGTGAAATTAACTTTTAGATAAACGTAAATGATTCATGATTGGCATTGAAGCTTAGACTTTGAAAGGATCTTCATTCACGAAGAGAGAAGGCAAAACAGACTTTTCGAAACGTTCCGGACGTGCGAGGTTTCTTGTTACACCGGCGGAATTATTATGATATTGGTAGTTTCAACCACCGAGGTGATAGAAATACACATAGGAATAGAGAAATATGTCCGAATGAGTGTAATTCCATGAAGGTATGAAATCAATATGCATTAACCAGCACGGGTTTAGGAAAGGCAGGTCATGTGAAACACAACTGGGTCTTTTTATTTACTGTATTCTGAAATTGAGGAAGGGATTACTCAAGTGGATGCTGTAGATTTAGATTTTAAGAAATACTTCGGCGAGTTCCCAAATATAATGGTGTTGATGAGAAAGTAAATAACTCGGTTTGGAACTTCTTATCCAACCATAAACGAGAAGTAGTCAAAATGGGTTGAGATCATTAAGAGTACATTAAAGTAACTTCCTTAATTATCGATTAAATATTTACTGTTCTTTAACATTGTTTTGGTTAAAATTAATGCTTGATTAAATTTATGCGTACGAATATACTACTCGTTTGATGCCTTTTCTTTGCCGACTCTACTCTCTATTCAAACACCTTTGACAGCAAGTTTTGAGGAATTTATATTTTTAACCAATCATAAACGTAATGTTATCAGTATGGATTTCTTCGGTCCAATGTGACAAAATTATTCAACCTATGAATGTGTTTTTAAAAATAATGACTCGATTTTAGTTAAATGATCTACCATTTTAATTACATGGATGACTATCAGAGACCGTAGAATTTATTTTGCTGACCAGTGGCGATGCTCGTTTTCGTTCTACCATTCTTCTCCTAAATAGTACATGTGTAGTGTAGTTTCTCTCCCAGACAATACGTATAGACGGCAATGACTTCTTTTAGTGTTCCTCAAAAATCTATTTTTCAGATACGATATTTTGTCATTTTCCTGAGTCCCCTTTTTTCTTCTCTTGTTCCTTCCATGTTCCATTTCCTTTGCATATCATCTTTGTTCCCTCTACACAAGATCCACATGGTATCTTTTCTCTACCTCTGCTCTTCTTTCCCGGCTCCCCTAATTGCAGATTTAACGCCGAATTCCCATCATTCCCTCTCTCTTTCTCTCTCTCATGGCAACCCTCTGCCACCTCTTATCCCTATGCGGCGTTTGTCCTCCCTTAAAGCTTAACGACTCCGGTCTTGCCCTCCACAGATAGAGGTGAGGCCATCTCTCGTAAACCGGGAGAGATGTTAATGAGCCGTATAACCCTTCTTTTGCGGACCACACGGAGTGTGAGAATGAAAGGGAAAGAGAGGGAGAGAGAGGTGCTGGGATGGCGGAGGTGGAGCGTGGGGAAATAAAAGTAACGGATTTGATACGAAGAGAGAGAGAGGCAGAGTGGGTTGGGTAAGGGAAGGAGGGGTGGGAGTGATTGCTCCGGAGTGTGGGTTGGCGAGTTTTGGCGGATGTGGTCGGGCGGAGTGAGGAATGTCGTATGTGCTCAGCTAAGGGTTAGAGAGAAGGCATGCTCAATGTTAGGCGCGTATTTTGGAAGGCAGTAAGCGGGAATACGAGAGATATGACCCCTCTCTCCATAGTCACCCCCTACAAATGGCTATTGTAAAATGCGCTGCCCGTCGAGCACGCTGTCGAGAGTTCGAGCAGCAGGCTAGAGTTGGTTTTGCGTTATTTTGCTCGTTCGTTGTCAACTCTAACCAACAGGGGATGAAGATTTCTCGTAACGCTTTCATTTTCTGCCTTCTGCATTCCCTTGCCTGTTTTCAAATGCTGATCCTACCCCAGGCCAATGACCGGAGTACGCGTCCACTCAACCCCAATCGAAGCAGGTCTATGTTCCGCTGATGCAGCGTGAGAGAATCCCCTAATTGGAAAATCTGTAGGAATGTAAATAAGTTTAACATTTATTCCGTATGGTCTTATAATTTAACGTGATTCAGCTTTTGAGCTAATTAATCAGAAAAATATCTCTATTAGTATATTTTCCTCCTGAATTATTGTTGTTTGGTGACTACTACCATTAAACTCCAAAAATATAAATACTAGCGCGTCTAAAAAAAGGGCTTACTTGAACGGCTTTCCTTGCCCACCTTGCAGGACACATTCTAGAGTAGGTGCCTTCCTATTTATTCTCTATGTTCTTCCTCGGGGAAACTTGAGGTAGCTGGTTCCTCGGGAAAGAATCCTCGATTATATTTACTTTTTCACTCATGGGATCACAGTTCCATTTAACGTCTTTCCTTGTTCTTTCTACCAAACTTCGAAATTTTCTTCCAAACTTTGGGATTCTCTTCCGCAACAGATACAAATGTATAATTCACAAAATATATTCACGGCGAAAATATATATATATATATATATACAATGGACTTATTTACGAGAAAGTTTCACTTTCATAATATTACCACCGTGTATCGAAGCTGATATAGGCCTTTAAATCATAAGATCCTTACTAAAGGTTGTTTTATCTGTTTGGACGTCACCATTTCCTCTCCTTTATTGTCTAGTGTCCTAATATTTTCCGTCACACACACACATTTGTGGTAACTTGCTTCGTGAGAAGCTTTCTTTAAAAATCTATTTATTGCAATCAACTCACAAATAAGTAGTTAACATTATGCATTAAATGATCAACATCACCTTAATCAATCTGCAGGGTGGTTTGATAGGTGAGGTTAGAGCTCCCCATTCACAGAGCCGTAGGCTGAGTTTGGATTCTTACATTAGGATAGAAGCGTCTGGTCCCATTCCTGAGGCACCTGCGGTTTTTCAAGAAGGTATGTTTTTAAAATGTGCAATGTTTCAGATGAAGATAACTTAAATTACCTCATAAATCATTCTAATCGTTATTTTATTAATTTCAATGGCATTATTTACTATGGGCACTCATTTCAACACAAATTCTCTTACATTTCAATTGACTATATTCAGCTACTATTTATTTAACTTATTCCGCTTAAGGCGTTGCAGCTGAGTTAACCGTTAGTTAACCCCAGTTGCAATTCCACAGTAAAAAAGTGAATGACACTCAAAGTTTACAGCCAGAGGTTCACGTTCACGACGGCCTCTTTAAGTGGAAATTCTCGACGTTCTACCGATCTCTCTTTCCTTTACTCCCGAATGTCTAAAATACTCAAGACATGTTCGTCTATTTCGCCATTTAATTTCAAATATTCTGAAGTGAAGAGTTCCTGGCATTTTATGCCGTTGGAATAACACAGGACTTAATTATCTTTCATGCTTCCTTTCAATTCTTCAACAGGACAATAAACGTGGCCCGCCTGGGTATTAAAAAAAAACTTCCGTCTGCCACTAACTTCTTTCATGTGGGGTCCATAGTACTTATTCTGTAAACTCATTTCGATCCCAAGGATTCCTCGTTCTCTCATTTAAAACAAGGAAATCCACTCCAACGAGGCCGCAACTTGGCCAAGGTGCTTAGGAACGCTCCAAAAACTCTTTTATCTCGTCTGTATCAGTGTCGTATTCTTTAAATGTTTTCCAGCAGCCAACCACCCACTGAGGTTTCGATTTAAGACAGTCGCTATTTCAATAGTCTTGTATGAGTGCATTTTCTATTGAGATTACGTTTCCTGGGCAATCTCAATGGGGAGGACACCGAGATGCTTCCGTGAAATTGGATTTTACAATTCTCGTATAATTCTTCCTGTAGAGCTTTATCCATTTATTTCGGAAATAATATTGTTAATAAAACCTATGATCGTACTTTTCTTCGGTAAAAACTGCATTTTTAGACTGAAATAACCTGCGGGCTACGGCTCTTTTCTAGCACGTTTATGTTTTGTCCAATAGAGCCCAATTGTTGTTTTTCAATTTCCCCAATTTGGACGACGTACATTGCTGTTTCCTTTTTACCTGGTACCATAATATGGTAAATTTCAATTAGTAAACTGAATTTTCTTGTTGTCTTTGGTGCTTTAAGTCGAAATCATTCTGATATTCTCAAGCTTTGGTTGAAAAAAATATATATTTTCCGTTTCACTCGCTCAGTCTGTGTTCCGTTGTCAAGGGCGATATTCCAAGTAAAAGTCCCCTCCGATTCAAAATGTACGTAGCTCGACTTGAGAATTGAGACTTCTTAAGGAATTACATTCAATCGTCGCATCATATCTTAGGAAAGTGTTTTTCAACTTCTTTTTAGCCTGCGAGATCCTTAATGTAGTTTTATAATGCATTTGCTTTTACCTACTAAGTCAGCGACTTTGGCTAACAACAGATTTTGGAAGGGGGACAGTGAAAACGACCACTAAACTGATCAATAATGGACTCCCTCTTTTAATCTCAATAGACGATAGCAGATCTTGTGACTTCCAACTATCTTGTGACAATCTAAAACGCTCTTTCGAATTAAAAAAAAACCCTGGGCGCGGGGGTAAGGGAGACGTTGATAAACTACACTTTCTGAAGTGAGAACAGTCTTAGATGGGCTTAGTTGGTCATTAAATACAATTTAAATACCATTTATTTACTTTTCCACGTAACAGCATGAAATAGGCTAATTTGCAACGGGTAACTGAAATGAAAATGTTGGATGAAATGAGGACATAAATCACATGAATACGAGTAAAATATTGATATAAAGAGAAAGTACATGTATTAATGTACCCTGAAAATAGAGCATTATTGAGCAAATACGTTCTATGGAAATGTTTTCTCCTCAGAACAGCGATATATTTCGAACATATTTGTCTCAAGAGTATGCCTGGTTCTAAATATTTAAAAGACAAGTTAAATATATTATTGGAATATTGTGGTTAAAGGAGTTTGTCATTAATAGGATACACATTTGGCTTCACATTAGAGCTTTAGATTTTTTTTGGAATATCTAGGACAATCTGGCTTTGAATGCGGTTTTTCTTTTTTCACTTTTTTGGATGGTGACCTAACACTCCCCGCCACACGCCCTTGCGGCGGCTTGAGGGGTATTATGTAGATTAATCTGATTCACCTATATTTTTAAATCTGAGAACACCATTACCCGTTACGTTCAAAGGATACACAATCCATTTTTACCTCTAAAGATATGAAATGACCAATGTGCATGTTAAACACCAAACATAAACACCCACTTGTTCTTGTTATCATTAATATTGACACATCTAATTGTAGCTTCTTATCATATGGTCCAAGTGTTTTAAATATTTCAACACTTTTTAGCCAGTTAACATGTCTTTCATTCAAGTGAGCATAAAATTTGGTCCTAACTATGCCTTATCGATACATTTGAAAATCTTAAGCAAACACGATAATCCGATGGGAGTTTTAAAATCAAACATCAGAAAATCCATGTTCCTAATACTAGAAGGAAGAGGAACATATATCGATAAACAATTGAAGCAGTTTTTATTGCGCTGTAAATTTCCTCTCCTCGTAATCCTCTCCCCACTTCCTCAACCCAATGAACAGTTGTCAATGAAAGATTAAAGTAATGTTCCACTCGACCCTCTTTTAAGATAGTCTCAAAAAAGAGGAAACAGGTTCCCCCTAATCTCAGCCTTCGTGCGTGTGCTACTACAGCTACTACGGCTACTACTTCCCTCGAGGGAGCCGATAATCTTTTTTATAAGCCGTCTGCCGCCGCTCTTTTTTAAGTGACTCCATCTCTCCTGAGCTCAAAAAAATAATATCCTTCTTGAGGAGTCTGCTCCCAGACTTGCTCACTTCCTGCTCTTTTAACTTCCCCTGGAAGCAGCAAGCTCAGTCTTGGAGAAAAAATTAATACCGTTCGCTCGAGTGAGGCCGGGTATGAAAGCAAGGTCAAGACTTTGAGTCTATGAACGCACATACCATACTTAATAAGCTGTACTTCCATTCCGTTCTCGCACCGGCAGCGAATGCTTGCGAGGGGCGGGGCGGGTAGGAGGTATACGACATGTGCCTATGTGTGCGTGAGCGAGCGAGGGTGAGAGAGGGGGGGGCGGCGGGGAGTTCAGGAGATACGCTTGTACGCTTCCATCTACTCGCTTCTACATCGTTGCACCAAACTCAATCGATTGGGTGCCCCTCTTTTATACGGATACATATACGTATATCGCGCTCTTGTCCTTAAGTCTCTATATTCCGGAGACTTTCCCATACTACGACGATTCAGCCTGGTCCGGCGAGAACACAATTTTGCACTTTGTATCCATCAATTTTTATCGATACACGGATGCCGCTCGTCTTTTTCCACTCCCTCCGCACCGCTTTCCCGGCTCTTCATTCCCCCACTTCGCTCGTCTCCTTTCCTCCCCATCCACTCACCACCCTCCCTCCAATCATCCCTTCCCCTTGGTTCACTTCTCACTTCTTGCACGCTTTCTCCCCCACCTCCACCCAAAGGACCTCCTTCCCTCCGAATTCCCACAAAAAATACCTAAATTTCCTCATCTCTCCCCTCTACATATTCACACATATACACTCCACAAATCCCTGCTCTAGAAAATGCAAATCGCCATTCAAGGTTTTACGCGTTTTAAATTAGTTTATTCTTTCATTAGAGATTTCACTAAAGTCATTAAATATTATTGGCCTTTTCATCCCTAATTTGGCCTCTTTTCCAGCCCATGGTTCAAATTGTACTACTTACCGGAGCATATGGGGTAAGTTTGGAGGGAAATTGAAGTGCAGAGTACGGTAATGGTGCATAGGTTTTCACCAACACCAGAGTGCAAGCTGGAGCGCATTTCACCAATTGAATTTAGGCATATACTATCTTATTTCCCATTATCTATAAAGTTTACGAGTACATAAAACGCTCTTTTCTTACTAAACAAGAAGGAAGAGAAAGCGTTACAATATTAATGGGAATTCTATCTTAAGAACATTGGATAAATGAAGATTCACGCAGAAATTAACCTGTTAGGTAAATAAAAATCGATTGAATAAAATGTTGATTAATGGTTCTAATTTTTACAAGACATCACACAGATAAGAGAGGCCAAAGTCAAAAGTTGAGTCAGAGTGACGGCCAAACCGACCGATATAGTGAGATAGTCATTTTTTTCCACACGAAATTCGTGACCACAACAATATGTTAGGTATGTCAAGTCGAATTCATTAAAATTAAAACGATACGCAATGCCAATAATAGGCAAGACTGGGTGAAGGGTGACTTAGCCTGGCAACAGACATAGATTACATACAGTTGAGAAAGTGAAAGATGAATTAACCGTTTTACTGTACTATTTTTTCTATAGGAATGTCTAATTGATTTTTTCTCCACCACGTGCTTCTGGAATCCTGATAAAATTCCTGTTTTGTCGGTAAGTGTCTCAGTTTACACAGCTCCATGCCAGAAGCGGAACTTGATCCCGTAACCTGTGGGCTAGCAGGGGGCATATTACCCACCCGATTAACATTTACATCTAAATAATACCCAATAAGGGGATATTAGGGCACAAGCCATACGATTATCCAGAAATATTAGTTCATTCATATATTTGAATATATGTTAGCCTATATACAATCTTCGTGCATATAATGCCCATATACAGAATTATATAACTTGTACGCTTGGCAAATTCTAATATTCATGTTAATTTAATATTTTTGACCTTCTGGTTTCCATTTTGACATATGTTTGTCCATTTTGCAAAGGAAGAACTAGTAATTGAATCTGTCGTTGCGGCATTTAGTATATCTCTTATTTTAATTCGATGGCCAAATCTACCGATATTATTTGGTGCCATAATAGCAAGAAAACTCTGGTTACTTGTGGCTTTCTAAAAGTCTGTCTTACCAGTCTTCGTGAAACAAGGAGCTTTCTAACTAATTCCTCTAACATACCCAACACATTTACCCTTTTCTCTTAGGACTTCATAAGAAATCTGGCGTATTTTATCTACACTTTAACCTATTCCTGAATTGAAATTTTTTCCCATTGTTCCCAAATCCTTTCAGCGTATTCCAAAGTGGCATAACTAAATCGAAGTAACAACTCTCTCAGACATTTCAATTAAATTTTCCTAAAATCCGTCTAATGATACCTCACTAATCCAAGGTAGACCTGCATATTCTTCAGATTTTTAAAGGTAATCTACCGATTAAGGTAGGACAAAGCTATCGAATGAATGTGTTGTTTCTCTTAGCAAAACACAACCCAAAATCTTATTATGCAACAAGCCCATCTTCATCTCCGTATAGTTCCCTCCTCACTTCATTCCGTCCAACATCCCCATCCTATTCCTGCCCCTTCCGCGTTAGCCTAACATTCTCCCCTCTAACACAGTCTTCAACATCCCACTGCCTATCAATATGCTTTTCATCCATTTTTCCTGTCTCCTTATGATTTCTCCCAACAATCCCCTCTCCTTCCCCATCATGCCGAGGACCTCCTCATTTTTTTCCTTTTTGTCCACTTCACCTTCTCCACACCCACATTTCAAAAGCCTCCAATGTACGTCTATCCTCTTGCTTCAATGACAATGTTTCTGCGGCACATGAACAACGCTCAATATCAGAGTTTTACAGGTGTGTTTACAAATTGCAAGGTTAGATTTTAGGACATAGTAAGGGCAAGAAAACATAATGGGAACAGGAATGGGTTTATAATAGAAACAATCGATGGGGCGGTAGCTAACAGCATAACCTCCTGGTGCCTTTCCGAGTTTGGAAAAAGCATTGTACCGTTTTGAAACGCGCAAAGGCTTCATAAGAGTGCGTATATTAGAGCATTGGATGAGATTAGGTCGAGAGATCTCTGAGGACTGTTGGCTGTTAAGGGGAAAGTAAAGAATATTTTCGCGTTGGATCCTTCCAGAACAACGACGCTTTCTCCTGGAGAAATATGGACTTCCCGAACTATAGGCATAAAAGTCAAGAATAGCGTCCATAATCTTCATCTACATCTACATAATACCCCGCAAGCCGCCGCAAGGGCGTGTGGCGGGGGGTGTTAGGTCACCACCCAAAAAAGGAAAAAGAAATACCGCATTCAAAACCAACACACACATGCAAACCCCAATCCACAGCAGTGCACACATTCATTGTAACATCCCATCATTCGACGCGCATGTAACCACACATCTACCTTTTGTATTAATGCAACCACACATTAATCTTTTGTAACATCAACGAATAAATACCATTCATCTTGACCAGGATGACGGTCAAGGCGATTTTTACACTGTGAAATTGTTGCATTGCAATGCGCATAAGCGGATGACTCCGTTAGAAGTTACTGTTTCTCCTCCTGCAGTTTCTTTGAATCTCTCCCGATTTGTTTGTAGCATTCCCATCCCCTCTCGACCTCACACGCTCATGCACAAGTATGTAGTACAAACTAGCTTCGTGCTTTATTCTGTTCTTCTCCAGACCCCGTCCCCTATGCCGTCTTTGTATTTTTCCTGGAAGGAAAGTTACCCCTCCTACAGGTCTGTTCATTCCCCTATGTCGTAGACCTAGCCCTTGATGTTTCTTTCTCCACGGCAATTGAGAAGGGTGTGACTTAGGGACACTTCGGTTTTCTGGTTTCTGGAAGAGTGAGAGGGGAAGGTGTCCTTATGTGGGTGGCTTGACTGCGGGGGGGCGCGACCGCTGGAAGTTTTCCTAGGAAAGGTCGGTCCGGGCGTGGGCACGTGTGTTTGTGGAGGGATCACCCGAGAGTTCGTGGAGTGGGAAAGAAAAACGTTTTGAGGAAATGTTTTAAAAGCATGAGAAGAGGAGGGAATGCGTCGAGCATGTCAGTGGTGGGTGGGTAGGTTTCATGGGGGGATGCTAAATCGTTTGTGGCCGGAGAAGAATGCGTGAGTGCGATATATGCGTTCTGGGGAGGTCAAGAATCCCTAAGGCGAGAGGGCATTTACGTAGCGATCCTTCGGGAAAGTTGCAGTAAGTAATATGAGTGAGGAAATGTAGAGAAACCACCTCGCGGGAAATTAGTCGTCAATGTAATGAATCTTGTATTGTTTGATTTTCGGATATATTCTCATTAACTAATCTACATCTACGCAAATACGCCGTTATGCACCGAAAAGGTGCTTAGCAAAATGTGCAAGCACCAGGGGGAAAGGATAAGGGATGGAGGCGAGGAAGCGTGCTTAAGGGGTGAGGGTAGGGGAAAAACAACATCTACTTAAAATCCCTAGAAAACACGTGGAAGGTGGCTATCAGAGGGAGACCCAAACCAATGCCACTACATATATGCATGTTAGCACCTGTCTTAGTTTTAAACGTATTTATTTAACCCACTATTTTATTATTTATTTAAGCGCTAGTTTGAAAAGAGCAATTGTTGGCTTTTACATCAGACCATTAACAATAATAATAATAACACAATTACAAACACCCAAGCCCTACGAGGAGGAAAACCCGCCCAGGTGGGAATCGAACCCGCGACCTTTGGGTTGGCGGACGAAGACGTTACCTCGCCACAAGGGCTGGCGTTTCACAGCTTTGAAAGTGTTATTTTTACCCACTGAATTTTCTAGTTCATTGAATAGGAAAGAATAAAAATGAACATTAATCACTTATTTGAGAGAGTAATGCAACACTCTGCTTCATAATTGACATATATTTATTAATCATGGCTATTGAATGTTACCGGAATTAAGCATATTAAAATATTGGGTGACGTGGAAATCACGGAATAACTCCCCTCTGAACGCTATGCAATAAATAGGAGCAGCTAGGTGCGACAAATCTGCTAAGATTATTTATGTACATTAAAATGAAATGAATAATGTTAATTGATCCATTTTGACCCAATCTTCCAACGATTTTTTGTTTCTATTCGTAAAATAATTTTAGATTTGAAAGTGTAGCCAGAAGTAATGGAAGTGACATAGAAAATACTTCCCCTCAGTATCCAGGGCCACTTCAATTTTGTAAGTACCCAGCATCAAAATCTTAATTTGCGACGCACTACGATTATCTATTACCAAGGTGTTTAGGACACCAAATTTTCGGTGCGGATTCATGCGATGTGTACGCAACAGGAGAGGAAGATGTCAATAATAATTTTAGATTAGAGACATAAGCTGTAGGGCAATGTAAAATAATTTCGTGATGTTATCTATGCCTTGTAATTTAGTGCTGAGAAATATTTATGCCACTCACAATTTTGCAGCCTTAAAAATATTGGTTAAAAGATCTTATTGCTGTGTAGCATTCTCCTTCGTGTGATGCTAAGCTAAATTACATAATTGAAGAAAGCTGTTTTTAATAGTATAACTGTGGGTGGATAGTTAAAATCCACCTTTAGATGGTGGTAGGCGGAAGTAACATTAAAAAATTGAGTAAGTACGTTGTGCCGTTGAAATGTTCCAACAATGAATGCAGTATTTTTTATGAACCTAGTGTGAATACGATATAAATATATTTGACTATCTTAAAAGCTGATCTTAATCAAAAATCTAGAGAAGATCGTGTGGTCAATAACCGATTTTCTAATATAATTAAGATCAGCAAATATATCAGATCCTCTTCAAAGCAACTTAATTTCAGTAAACGAGTTTGTGATGTCATTCATTCTGAGTTGGATTTATTTTCCAATAGAAGAAAAACGTCTGACAGTGGTAGTGAATATGGGGGGATCAAAGAACTTGAAAATGAAGACAAAGAGGGTGTCTTGTGGCAAATAATTGTGAGAATCTTTTTCATATATTCTAATTCTTCATTTCCCCCATTCTCCCACTCCGCATATTTCAGGCGAAAAGAAAAGGTCTGATCATTTACATTCTAGCCTATTACTGGTATAATCTTGTGCAATGCCAGATGTCAGCCATGACGTCAGTTAGCTCGTGACCATTTTAGAAGTGTCTGCCATAGTTAAGTCACCGTAGGGTGGTTGTAGGTGAACGAGTGAGAGATTTTCTGTGCGAGGGAAGGGCGGTCGAGAGAAACTCGCAGGAGGAATGGTGACAGAGACAATTGTGAAGCTGGTTCGGTTTCATCCCCGTTGGATTGAGAGAGCAGAAGGGGACGAGGATGGGAGGGAGGGAAAGAAGGAAGAGAGAAAACGTGCGAGGTGCGATATGGGGGCAGGAGAGAGGGAGAGAGGGCGAGTGGACGATGGCAGGTGATGGGGAAACAGTTTTTGCGTCCACGGTATCCCTCTCCCTCTCGTCGCGGGGGCGGGGTTCCGTTTGTGTGAGGGTTTGTTGGAGGGCACGGGGGTAGAGGAATGAGGAGGAGGCGATAGAGCTGAGAGAGAGAGGGTGTCTGTGTACCGAAGTGGTGTTCTGCAAGGGAGGCACTGTGTGTCCCCTTTTACATTTGGTTCCGGAACCTATTTGTCAGACTCGCTTTAGTTGGAAGGTGGATCACATGGGCGGAGCATGTGTGTGGGGGAGTATGAGAGGGGGAGGCGGGAGGCAGGAGAGTGGAGAACAGTGGAAAAAGGGAGGGACGGGGTGGATGGCCGAAAAGGGAGAAAGGGAAAGGACATGGAAAACCATGGAAGAGGAATGGTTAACTGGAAATGGGTAGTTGGTTGGAGGGGGAGTGTGGTGGTGTGTGGAGTGCGAGGCATGAGGGATGGACGTTAGGAGAGCGACTGGGGTGGTGGTGGCCGGGGGATGAGTGAGTAGTTTACACCCCCTGCGAGAAGAGGCGGAGGTTGGAGGAGTTTGGGGTTCGACTCTTCTCCCCATTTCACGCATCCACCCCCCGTTGGTTTTTTTTGGCAGAGCCAAGGGCGATAGAGAAAAGGCGAGAGGAAAAAGGATGGTTTGAAGAGAGATAATAGGAAAGGGAGTTGGTGCCGTGAACCGATTCCCCGGTTAGCGCACTTTTTTTTGCGAGAGGCGAAAATATTTATGGGAGTTTGGAGATCCGAGATTGGTTTGTCAAACGGAAAAAAGAACGGAAGAGGGTAAGCTACAAGCCCAGTTTTGTATCCTCGGTGGGGTCTCTGTCTTACAGAGGCACCGGATGTTTTCCCAGAATTGCAGAATGTTGAATGGTTTTTGTCATTTTAATCAGAATTTATCATATGGCTATGTTCAAGTCCATGCTTTCATTTAAAAGGTACAGGAACGGGAATCAGGTGCCATTTTATGCTTTTGAAATGGCACTGTTGGTCACTTTTGGCTTTATACACTCTTTCTTCCATGTTGATTGAGTGCTTTCGTGTTTATGTCCATAGAATTATTTTAAATTAATCATTTCAGTTACATTTATTTTTAATAAATATATTCCACGAGCATTTTTTGAATGTTTAGTAACGTTATGGATGCCATTTCACTATTTTTCTCGATCATTCCAGAAATTTATTTAAATCAAATGAAAAGAGATATTTTTGTCTGTAAATTTTACCTTCTCTGTGTAAAATATGGTATGTGGCGGAGGTGACTTCACACTTTGGATGCGTCATCAAAATTGTTACCCAGTTTTTAAAAACAACTTTAAGTAGTCTGCAGAAAGTTTGAAATACTACTCCGCACATGAGAAACAAAGTGCTAGTAAGAGTTACAAGAACATTAGAGTTGGCCATAATGAATACAAACTGGACTACTAAGTACCTCTAAGGCCTTTTTCCCCAGCATACTTGTGGGCGGTTATTCAGCTCCCATAGGTGATAAAAAATCTATTTCAAGCTAGTGAGTTATACAGTTTTGCTCTCTGATCTTACTTTTATTATATTTACTTCCGTTGTATGACGGGGTTATTGATATAATTCAACAGAATACCAGTATATACAAGAATCACATTTATGTAACTGATTTAATAATAACCTCTTATTGTAAAGAATAACACGCTTTTATAAAAATGTCCACAGAAATAAAACATTGACTTTATTTACACTACTTAAACTATGGGAAAAGAGATTTTAACAGAAATATAAGGACACCTTAATCAACTAGAGGGTGTGATGGAGTTGTGATTAATCTTTAGAAGGAATTGATATCATATATTGATGGAAGAAAATGTAGTTGTAAATGGTTATGACTGAAACATGTAAAGCAGCATTAGGACTTATCCTACACTCTTTGACCGTATGTGTATATTTTCATTTCCCTTGGCTCGTGCAGAAATAAATGGTCAGATAACCGAAAAGTCCATGTTTACCCTAGTCTTTCTTTAAACCCTTAAATTCGGTTTAAAATTAGCTTTGGCTATTGATGAATCAACCACCTGTGAATAGTATTTTGGAGGTCCTTCCCCCTCTTTACCAAGACATACCGCTTTCCTTGATGGGTAAATTGTGGAGATCGTGTGGTGATGCAAACAACACAAGTTGAGACGCCGGGCATTTTTCATCTTGCGTCGTAAATTGTGACTGGAAAGAAGGAAGAATGCAAAAGGTCGGAAAGCCGAATTTCCACCAACTGAAAGTAAAGAAATCCGAAGGAGTGAGCGTAGGTCCGAGGCAACCTTCACTCATCCTTTTGTGCCTCCTCCGCTGCACACTTGGGTGGTTTATGGCACTCCTCGAAGGTGGGGAACGAGCACTCCACCCTGACCGTCTCTCTCTCCCCGTCCTCGCCATTGTCCATTTTCGACACCAGCACAGACCACTTATACGCCTCTATAACAAGACGCAGAGACCTCCTCGGACAACATTTTTACATCCTCCTCTCCGCTCGGATCCTCCTCGCCGGCAATTTTGGTTCCTTGAGCCGTCACTGGCATGACGGCCGCGTCTCCTTCCGCCGCGGTTTTGACCTCGACCCCACCACTGTCTCCACCACCATCGGCTGACCCCTTTTATCACCCGGAGCGACTCCCATCTCTCTACGCCGGCTGACCACTGGGCCCTCTTTAAGGAGGGAGGCTACGGGTGTGGCCGCCCCCCACCTCCTCCTTTCTCCCTCCCCCCGTCCACCATCTCCTTCTCTCCGGGTTTCAGTGCGGTCGTCCATCGAGGGCAGGAAACGTGAGCGGGAAAGTTTTGATGGGTCTGTGGGTAGTGTGGGGTGTGCGGGGGCGGGGGTTTTTGGAAATTTGGTGCCAGATGGGGGGAGAGGAGGGGAAGCCAACACAACGTCTTCACCACCAAAATGAGGAGCCCCGAAATCTTCCCTCCCCCGCCGTTCACCCCACGCCATACACCCCTAAAACATCCCGGTTTCCAACCTCCCCTCCCCCTCTCTGCCCACAGTTCCACCTCCACCAACCTACTCCCTCCTACGCCCCTCCTCCATCCCTCGCCACCTTTTGGCGCAAATCCTCCGCCCCACGACCGACCGCACTGACAAATCTTCCCCGGCCTCTTTCAGCATGTGCTGCTGACCGTTATTAAAGCACGCTCTCCCACCCGCATGCACTCCTCCTCTTCCCCGTACCTCTCGAGTAATTATGAAGGGCCGGGAGAGCATTACGGTCTCATTATATGCTCCCCCAGATACAAGGCGCTCCTTCGCTTGCGGCAAATGGGATTCAGAGAGTGACGAGACTTGCTCGAAAAAAAACGGAAATCGTTTTGGAGAAACTCCTGTGGCTAAGTTTCTTTCCTTAAACATAGGTGCTTAGCGATTAATTAAAAAGTAATAGGCCAACAAAACTTTGAGTATACCTTATTGTTTATTATCGTTACAAAAGGTATAAAAGGAAAATTAAAAATATTATTTAAGGAATTCGTTGAAGAACTTTTCGACCTCCTTGCATGAAAATAAAGCATATTCAATCATATTTCATGCTTCTGAAGTATTTTCCATTATTTTACCAATTTTCTATGTTCCCTATGCATATAGTTCACCTTGAAATGAACACTATCGCCTAATATTCGACTCAATCTCTGTATTCAAAGTCCCGACAAAGATTTTGGATGATTATGTTGTGTGACTCAAAGTAAGTTATTGCAAAAACTCTTTTATTTATATCATAGCTGATTAGAATGGTAAAGATTAAACTTTCTAAAAATATACAAAATTATAAACCTTAAAAATATGTTTATTTAGTTGGAAGTAATTTTTTACCCTTCTTTTAACTCAGGAATTTTTAATTTCAGAAATAATTATACGTATCACCGCTTGTGAGTAATTATTTGATGTTGAGAATTTAAAACTCCAGGTTTGGATTGGATTCTCAGTATTTTAATCATCATTATAAATATGTTCCTCGAAGCATCATGTTATTTAAAACACTTATATTCCCTAAATTCTCTATACATTACTGATCGCATTTGGAAACAAATTTTACTGGTAACCTTTGAGTTTCTATATTACCTTAATGAAAACGTCGTCTGCTTTAACTAATTGTACATGTATTTTAATGTACGCTATATCTTGATATTGAGAATTTTAAATGGCATCACATGAGCTAAAGAGTGTTTGCTGCCTTAATATTACCGCAATAAACGTGAGGTCTTCGTACACGGCGTAAGTTCGGGTGTCATCTCCAGCAACAACAATACCTCCCGTTGCGCTGACTGCACCCGTATAAATCTTCAAGGTGTGAAACTGCTCTAGTGATCGTTGCTGGGATTACCACCCGACGGTGTATGCATGTACAAACCTAGCTCCACCCTTCGTTTAAGTGTCCTGAAGGATAACTTCAGTGGGTGTAGACAACCCTTAGTACACTTACCTCTCCTCCCCCCCCCAACACCTCTATTTCCTCCCTCTGATTCTCCCGTTTTCTATTAGCCCTCCTCAGTCTGCTCAGTCCCTTCTGACCCTTTAACCTTGGAGAATGAGAGAGACAAGAGAGGCAAGGAAGATAATCCACACTCGTCACTCCTGGTGCTGCCCTCTGCCGGCTCCCTCCTCTTCTTTCTCGAGCCCCCACTGCCGTACGTGTTGCGTTGACCGAAGGGGCAGCTGAACTAATGACCAGGTCATTGCGGAATGAGGTTTCTGTGGCCTGGACGTACGAATCCAGATGACGCCACCATATTGTGCTTCCACGGGGAGGAGGGAAGTGTGGAAGGAGATAAGAGGAGGAGAGCTCTTCTCGCCTGCCGCCGCCATCGTGCAGCATCCGGCGGCGCCCTCCCTAACTCTTCCTCCCCTTCCCGCCCCCGACCCCCTCATATGACCCACCCAGCCTCGCCGACGTATTCCTGCCCCTTTCCTACCACCCCCTCCTCCACCTCCTCCCTCGACGCTCTCTCCTCTCCACTCCCGAGCGACGTTTTTCCTCACGTTTGCGGAGCTCAGTGCGAAGAAAGTCATCACACAAAGTTGTGCCTTGAATGCAGCCGCACGAATCAAAAAAATGTTCCGAGTCTGAAAAATATGAAAACTAATCCTACGGCTTTGCGAAATGTGTATAGCTAAAAAATATTGGATCGCTGAATTGGTTCTCATTTTCTCTCCGGAATTATGGTGGAGGAATGGTGCCTCTCACGGCGCGAGTGTTTTGTAGTATCTACGTAGCACAATCAGCGTTTACGTGCATATCTATTAACCCGGAGTTCAGTAAATCTATAACAAAGAGAAAATCTTCGAAGTTCGCCGGAATTGGGTGAAATGTGTACATCCTATTCACTTCGTGCCTGGACATATCTACTTTATGCCCTGAGGGGATCTCCCATCATGAAACCGTTAGCCAGGGGAGTTTGAGCACCAGTTACTCATCAGCAAATACTCCTTCGTACACATTTCTACATCTACATTTGTGCGTTACATAAGTAGGAAATATGAAGGAAAATAATAGACATGTCGAATGGAATCGGAGGGAATAGAGAATCCCGCGGCAATAGCGTTGGCCAAATTCTTTGTGTTCTCGACAGTAATGTTTTAAATTGTTGTATATAAAATATCGGTAAACAGTTTTCTACGGTTTTATGAAATTTTCCTCTTGAAGATGTATGAGTACGCTAGCATGAGTAAATGTGATGTCAAATAACAGAAAAATGTGCCTCGGCATGGATACAAATGTCCCTACACCAAACTCTAGACACCCACTTTCGTCTCCCCCTGTCCATCCTCGCCTCCCATACTGCAAACCCCCCAAAAGCTCCGCTCTGATCGTCCGTCCCCGGCCGCCCACCCTGCTTCCCTCCACCCTCCGTGGTCCCAGCGGGACGGGGCATATGCAGCGGCCGCAAGAGCGCTCGTTAGTGGGAGTCGTGGATTATCACCCTACCCTGTGCGTGTCAGCTTCACGAACCACTGAGCCGTCCTTACGATTGGGATGAGTGGGGGGAAAGGGACGGGGGGACGGATTCGGCGAAGAGAGGTCAGAAGGGGAGGGGAGGGAGGGGTCGGGTGGTGTCGCCGGATGGAGGTGAATTTGTGTTCTAGGGTGGAGGGTGGGGAAGGTGCAGATGAGTGAGATGGTGGCGGATGGCGAGGACCACGGAGGAGGTGGTTTTTTGGTCGTCTACGGGTTCCCCGGGCTAATTTGGCCTAAAAACCGTCGAGGCGACATTATCGGAGGTTTAGGGGAGGGAAGCGGTGTGACGAGAGAAATGTGATTGGGTAAATGACTCAGGAAAATGGCAGTTTTTCTTCCGGATGTCATACGGGGAGGTTGGGGGAGTAGAGGGAGAGAGAGAGAGGGATGAGGGAGTGAGGTCGAGTGTGGATGGAGAAGTTAAGCGTGGAGGAAAATTTCGAGTTTCCGATCGAGATGTTACACAAGTCCCCTCTCCTGCTGACATAAGTGTGATTGGAAAAACCGGAGATAGAACATTTTTGGGAAATGAACCCATGTACCATTTCGATGTACTTTTAGCGGGAGCATTTCCGAGGAACATCTTTACGAGAGGAAGTTCTGCTTCCAGAAAATCTTATGTAGTCTTTCGCAATAACTCTGTATGCATGGCTCCCTAAAGGAATCTTGCAACCATACCTTTAATGTATTTTATTTCTAGACAAACTTTATTATCTCATAAATGCTGCCAAAAGGAGTACTTTTATCAATTTTTAATATGATTCCATATCACTTTGTCGTTAGGTTCAATCTTACATCACTATCCCTCCAACCCAACTTCTTTGTATCTAATTTTTTTTTATAAAACCATCAATAATTTAAGGAACCTCCATGTAGACTTGGAGAGAAAACCAGGGTGGAACTAAAAGGTTAATGCACGCATATTTTACCGCCTATAACGTAAATAACAAGAATAGTAAAAAAATATTGGGTTCAAATTTTTTTTACAGTTATATTCAAAAATTTTCGTGGTTATCACCTTTCATGAATGTTTCCGTGATAGTATTGGCTTTTCTGAAAGCTGTAGAATATCATTTAGAAATTCTGGCACCAAAATCGACTTCAATGTACACTAAAATTAATACATGACCGAAAAAGGGAAACCTTTAAATTTTTTATAAACTTCTGTAGCTAAGCAAAATATTTTGGAAAGTAAACAATTCGACAACAACCTCTACAACTGTCCTTGTATGTATTTTGTGACTTGAACGCGGGATCATGCAGTCATTATATTTCCACAATTCAGAGAAAATGTACCAATGCGCGTTACTGCATAACTTTTTTGTGTTATTTCCCTATAAATGATATATTTTAACGAAACTGTTGATTTTGGCATAAGGCATTGGTGTATTAATGCTTTCAATTCATATTGTCACTTATTACATGCATACTCGTACCTTTCAATAAAATAGCTTAGGTGTAAAATAAAGTGCGCAGTTTTTATTCATAAAATTAAAATAAAAGATATATTTTATATACTATCCATTTTTAAACATACTATATTACCTAAACTAGTCTTATTTAGTTCAATTGTATGGTAAATGTTATTAAATAAACAGTAATTAGTTCCCAGGAGTGAACGTCATCTCTTTCTGCTTATTTTACTTCTTTCTAACGTTATAAAACCACAAATCGCTCTCCGGGAATTTATTATAGCCGACATTTTTTAAAGAAATTTTCCCTTCTGATGCTCCTCTACGGTTTGCTACATTAGAGCAGCGATCCCAAATCTGTTCGTCTCTTACCGTATTCCGATGTGGAATTATCCTCTGACTTGGATTCAAATTATCGTCAAATACGTTGATGAAATTATAATTTTTAATATTATTTTCCAATTCCTACTCGTATGACCTTTGGATAGATTAATTTACTGCTTTCCTTTTTTCCTTGTGATCTCATTTCATTTCCTTTTTTTATCAAACAATGATATTTTGACGATTTTGGCACATTATTAGGTTTTTCATTTAGAGTAACCATCTTCAGGGTCCGAATAACATAGTGTGTAGTGAGATTTTAGAAGTCTTTTCTTCCACCTTGCTGAATCACCATTTTACCTTCTTTGCTGTAGAGGCTGGATACCTATTATTAGGTTGTATTCAAAATAATATTAATCGTGTATCAATCAATTCTATAGCTGTTTATTCTTTTAAGCTATTTTATTATTTTTCCAAAATCATTAATTGACATAGTTAGGCAATTTGAAATAAATTTAATAATCAGGGAGGCGTCTAAAACAAAATTTGAAAGCTTCCTCACGAGTTGACTTATCTTAGTTATGGTTAGAACAGGGATACTTTCCTGTACTTTAAGAAGAAGTAATCTTATGAAAGCGATGTCTAATCAGCGATTCTTTGGTCACTTCATTTGTTTGACATCAGTGCTTCTGGTCCTGTGATAGTCCTTCTTTTGCACGAATCATCCATTGAAAATTTCGCCGTAAAGGTCGGCTCCAGCGCTGCTTTCCCGCTTTGCTGAAGTGGCCTGGGATAGTCCGACCGGGTCCAGCCGAGCGCGGCCGCAAGAGTGACCCGGGAAAGAGCCGCGGTGGCGCCGGCAGCTGACGCCTCCGACACCCGCTGCCGTGGCCGCCACCGCCTCCACCCTCGCCGCCGCACGGGGCCGCCCTCCCCATCCCACTACCCCTCCCGCCCTCCCACGCGCCCGACGCCACAAAATGTCTCCCTCCCCTCTACCCACTCCCACCCGAGAATCATTATCCCCTCTCGTGTCTTCTCCAACCGGGGTCTCGATGTGTGCTCTGGCCGTAACGAGTGGTCAGAGCTTGCGTATGCAAAGTGTATTAAAAACCCACGTATGGTAAAGGGAGTATTTTGGCTCCAGTTAAGGTGTGGGAACGTGTGCAGAATGTTATTTTACTTCTTTTTCATGAGAAATGTAATCCCAATTTTTTTACTAACCTTCTGCATTTCGTTGATTGTTTTGGTTTTGTTTTGATGATATTTCCTTCCTAGGAATCCTTCGATAAACCAGTCTGGAATATAGCGTAAAATTCATCGATAAAAATATATTTATTTATATCTAGGTAATATCTTAGAACTATATCACCACCGAGGCGCGTTATAATACATTAGCATGAGGATTTAGGTTGTATTAATGGAGCACTATAAGTTGTCTATTTCCGTTGAGATTTGCTAAGTCTAGTACTTGGTTGACCTTGTCAAAGCTTTGTTGAAAAATTCAACTCAGAAAATACCACATATAAGTAGGTTTATCATAGAAAAGAAAAATCGACACTAAGATAAATACGTGTGTGCGTAATAACAGTCACTAGTTGGAATCAGACTAAGAGAGATTATATATTTATTCATTATGAAAAAAGAGATGGTTTACATCATTGCGATACCTATGAAACACTGCTCTATCAACCCTGAAGTTGGTTTACATTTTGGATCAGGTTTGAATAAAGCAGTTGAATTCTATTGCTGTTTTCCTTCGGCGAAGATAGGCAGCCATTTGAATGCTAATAAAGATACTTACTCATCATTGTAAATAAGTCTCCAAAATCAATTATTAAGAATAACCATTTAATGGATGAATTATCTTAAATATGATTTCTGAGTATTAAATGTTCTTGTAATGCATGCCTCTCCCTCTCGCCCACCGTCTTGTAGGAATGTAGTTAGGCATTTGTTGTTATAAGAATACGTAATCAACATGCAAATTCAACTAAGATTCTTCTACATGGGTAATATGTTTCCTTATCTTTTATCTAATAACGCTTTCTTGAAAATCGGTGAATTGGTCTCTCTCAAGCTAATAAATGCTCCCAAAAAACAACATTTTTGAAATTATAGAAATTTAAATTCATTATGATAGCATTTCAGCGGCTTGTGGGGTATTATGTAGATGGTAGATAGATAAATGGACGCGCCTTGAGACATGATAGATACGTCAGAAACATTAGGAGAAAAAATTGAAGGAAAGATCGTGCCTGCAAGACTACGAAATAAATTCATAGTACAAAATAGGAGGGACGTAAGACAAAATCTATCGGGGGTGAGAAAATTAACAGCAAATAGGGGAAAATCGGAGGCTGCACTTATGTATTAACGTAGAGGCCACTTTTGAGAAATTTTATCTGAGAAATTATTCATAAATAATTTAAAATTTAAATTCGTTTTGGAGGATTTCACCAAAAAATAAACCTGATTTCTAACAGTAATTATATATTTGCATGCAGTTATTCTGTATATTTTCTACACTAAAAATTGGTCGTTTTTACGGATTCAGGTCTAGTTACACAATGTCCTATTGCGTATAATACTTTTTTGCGACCCTAATTACTTTCATTATTTCACTTGTATAATTCCTCTAATTCAGCCAAACCTTCAGCAATACGTAATATCTGGCGATAAACCACATTTTGGTACAACCTAACGGAATCTTGCCACATACCGTGCAAATGTATGCGTAGATAAAAATTTAACCGGTGTTTATGAATGTATTTTAGCCCGGGATTTCATCAGTGTATGGTATTTGAGACAGCCGTTTCACGAGCGACCCAGTACGTTTTTAAATGAAGAAGCCTTAAAAGCATACCATAAAAATATTAATGTGTACGTATTGTTGATAAAGTAAATTTCGAAAGAAAAATTCCAGCTTTGAAACGTTTTTTTTTTTAAGTTTGGTATTTCATCTGTACGCTAAAGATATTGGGGCAGCAAATCTAGAAACATCGTATTTTTATGGATTAATTCGTGGTTTTACAAGGAAGGAATTTGGTCAAAAGACTTCGTCATATCGTTGTTAGTTCCTATTCCAAAATAAGAGAAAGACAGTCATATTAAGGACTAAAGAGCAATCTGTTTTGCACGCAGCTAAAGTGGTCTTTAGGATCATCAATGAGAGGATGGGGAACAGGGCACATAACTATTAAGAGGATGATCATTAGGGTTCAGGAAGGAGATACATGCGTGATGCGGCAATGGCATATACATGCATATATACATATACATGCAAGTATAGTAGCAGTAAAGAAGTCACTAATAGAGGTGAAAATAAAAACAATCAGGACGTATTTGTCTGTTTCGTAGATTTCGAAAAGACTTATTCACAACCTAAATCTGAGACTACTCAGGTACGAGTGGCGTATGGAGAGTCCAGATGGACAGCGTTAGAAAGAGGACTAAAGGAGAGGTTCCATTATCATATGTGCTTTTTAACGTATATCAGGAGAAAACTGTGAAAGAGGCATCAGAACAACTGGCGATAGAAATACAAGTCGCTCGAGAATCCATAAAATCAATGAGGTTTGCTGATGATCAAGTTTTATTACGTCAGTCAGCCCAAAGGTTACAACTATTTTGAGTGCATTGGAAAGTCAGTGAGACAGGTACGGGATGAGGATAAATGAAAGCAAAGAGAAGGTCATACTGTTCTCCCTAATAGTGGCTTGACATTATTGAAAGAACTAGGATGGGTGCCACTATTTGACCAAAGGTTGACAGGTTGAATTTATTGCGTAAATTTGAGGCAGGTTAGTTATCCGATGACATTTAAGATATTTTAAAGGCCCCGAAATACTATGGTTAATAATATAACGTGCGTATAATTAGGGAGATAGATAATAGAACGGATAGACTTAAAATGTTCTTCCCTTGTACCGTTATTTATTTATTTATTTATTTCCCCCGCCATACGCCCTTGCGGCGGCTTGCGGGGTATTATGTAGATGTAGATGTATCATGGATTTCTTTTATGCCACTGTTGAACCCGTTTGTTTTGAATCTTAATAAAAGTCGAAGTCTCCCCTGTTTTCTTCGCATCTCAAGTGGCTCCCAACCTTATTCTCTGAACGTCCTATCATACTCGTCTTCTTATCATAACAAGTGCTGACGAATCTGGCGGATTTTCTCTGGTCTATGTCTAATTCTTTTAGCAACACTTTCTCCCAAGGATCGTAAATACTTGTGACGTACTCCAAATGTGGCCTAACTGGAGCGAAATAATCATTCAGAGGAACAATGTGAGTCTCTACCCGATCGCTCCCTTGAACCCATGCCTTAAATTCCAATATATTCTCTTGGAATCGAACTCCAACTTAAGACATTACTCCAGGCAAATCGCCAGGCCCTAATCAAATCCCTGCTCGTATTTAAAAAATGATGGCCTCAGAAATTGCTTCTTTCCTGATTATAATATTCGATAAATTCCTAAATGATCGCGCAGTACCCAAAGCCTGGAAAATAGCCAATGTCACTCCCGTATATAAAAAGGCAACAGAGAAGATCGGAGTAATTACCGAGCAATCTCTCTCACATCCATCTCATGCAAAATTTTAGAGCACACAATTATTAGTTCAACCATGAAATATCTCGATTTTCGAGATTTCGTTACAAAAACCAATGCGCCCGGAAGGGTAGATCTTATGAGACCCAACTGACACATTTCATTCATGATATTTTGGTCTCGGGAGAAAATAACGTTCAGATCGATGTTATATTTCTAGATTTTAAAAAGCCATTCGGCAAAGTCTCTCATAAAAACTTTCTCCAACAGTTGGGAAGCTATGGCATTAATAAATGTGTAATAGATTGGATTAATAAATTTTTGACAGGTCGCGAGTAAAGGGCCGTAATACACTGGGTATTATCGGACACAGTAAGCGTAACATCAGGTGTCCCACAAGAATGTGCTATTGGTCCGCTATTGTTCCTTTAAAAATTAATGACATCGCGTCTCAGGTTTCCAGTAAACTTCATCTATTTGCTGACGATGCCATTATATATAGGTAAATATCCAGTCGTGAAGATAAAGTAATATTAGCTAACGATAATTCGAAAATGGTGCGAGACATAGGAGCTATAATTAAAATTGAATAAATGTATTTCGATAAATTTTTTGAGTGGACGTACTAATCCGGAAAATACTTATACTATACAGGCAACCAATATTATAAACATGAAATCGGTTTTATACTATACTTAATATAAAGTTAGTATTCATAAAAAGAATACCTGGGAATTTTAATTAAAGGGTCCTGGAGCTTTGTTATTTCACGTTAGATAGACCCCACCTGAGTATACTGCAAGTGTATGGGATCCTTATGAAGTAGGATTAATTTTGGAACTAGATCAAGTGTAACGTAGAAATGTTTGTGAAAATTTGCTATGAACAAGGTAGCAGTGTCACGACAATATTGGAAGAATTAGGATGGGAGCCACTAGTTGACCGCTTACTGCGTAAATTGGAGGCGGGTTACTTTCCCGAGGATGTTAAGGGCATATTATAGACCCCCACTTACAATGGTATATCAGATCACCAAGGTAAAATCAGGGAGATTTATTGTAGAACGGATAGATGTACAGTGGCGGCTTGCGGGGTATATTGTAGATGTAAAAAAAGCGCCTCTCTATAACTTTCTCATCACATTTCCCCACCACCCGTTTAATGAAACCGATCTTCTTTAAATACGAAGAATTCCGTTAGGCAAATAATTTTTTGCAAGGAGAGGGAATTGTTGACACGGAAGTTCAGAAAGGATGTTAAGAAACGGTTCATCTAAACTTTGAAATGGAACGTTGTTTTTACGGCGCGGAAACATGGTCGTTGAAGCAAGATGATAAGCAGAGATTCTAATGCTTTTGAAATGTGGGCGTGCAGAAGGATAGAAAAGGTGAAGCAAACTGAAAGAAAAACAAACAACGAAGAGCCAGGCATTGTGGGGGGGGAGAGAGGATTGTTGGAAGAAATCAAAAAGAAATGGGATAGATGTATGCAGAGCGTTTTTATTATCAATGGGATGTTAAATTCCTTGATAGACAGGAGAATGTTAGACCAACGAGGAAGAGGTAAAAATAAGATAGTTTTGTTGGACGGAATGAAGGGAGTGAGGAAGTACGCGGAATTTAAGAGGAGCCTTTTGTAAAGTTGGAGGTCGGCTTGTGTTTTATTATGAAAGAAACAAGGGAATTGTCACTGTACCGATTGGTAGTTTTTGTCCATCCTAAACCTTCCTTAACTGGCAGACTACTGCTAATAATCATTTTATTTGGCTATAAGTTTTTAACACAATAGTTTCGCCGGCGTACTGGTCGGCATGACTTGGAATTCAAATGTCAAATGTTTTTTCTAGGTAGAATCGTCAAACTAAACTTAGTTCGATGCATGGAAAGACCTATTTTTTAACAATACCAATAAAGTTATAAAATTTTTCGAACCAATAGTAAACTGTAACTAACGATAGTATATGAATATGGCAATGCCCATGATTTCAATCAGTGCTTGTCAAAAATGAATATTTTAGTTTTTATTATCCTTTATAAGCTTATGTACCTATGAATAAGTCCTTGCACGTGAAATTATCTTTAAAAATGTAATTGATAAAATTTTATTTTTTCATTTGATTAAGCCGAGTATCGAAAAGTATAATTTAAACTATTTTTCTTGAACTCTATTGTCAGGGTAACAAATAAATAGATGCGTGCAAGGCTTCCAACTACATTTCCATTCAAGATCCAATATAACACATCCCCGTGTGAGTTATTGATAGCATGGCATTTCCCAAAACGACAGAGGAACTATTGTTCAGTGAAATTATTATTGACCTCTTTCCTCTCGCGGAGTAGGACGGGAAAAAATAATCATTCATCGACCAGGATCATTCATAACTCTCTTCGTTTGTGTTCCTCGCTCTCCCAGCGAGCTGACATTCCTTCCTCCCAAATCTGCCCGCCTCGTGAACCATTCTCATATTTTTTCGTCCCGAGGGTGACCCACCGCTCACATTCCGAAACTCCACCTCAAAATCCACACGGTCATATCGACTCACGCTCCTCGGAGAAGTCCGCAATAAAAATGATTGCGACGATCGAGCAATGTGTGATATGTTGTAAACTCACGGAACTTAAGAGCAAGCGGTTTAACTCCGAACAAAAGGTTGGGCACGAGCCAGATTGCCGAAGCGATGCGATGCCACAATCCAAGAGTTGCCCGTTATTTGACGACGATAGTTGTTCTTGACGGCACAGGTCGCTATAAATTCTCCACGACACAAACTTTACATCTCTTCACAATCGAAAGAACCCGCGTTAGATTCGAAATTACCGCTTGTAAATCATCAGTCTTGAACTGTAATCAATGACTTTGACCTGTGTGTGACTTTTGAAGCATTTGCAATATTCTGTTTTGAAGATAAAATTTGTTGTCTCTCTCGTTACTAATAGCTCCCATTTCTACTCATTTTGTTTATTTGTTCTTGATAGTCTTGTGTGTTATCATTATTTCATAAAACTTTGGGTTATTGTCCTTCTTGTTACTAACGGATACTCTCTTATGCGTAGAGAACCATATCTCACTTAGATACCGAAGTAGATGAATGTGTAGTTATTATGATCTACAATATTTGAATTATTTCACATATATAAGCGGGTCCCTACTGACCAGAGGGTCCCGGGTTCGATTCCCGGGCAAGGCACTTTGGACACCTTCAGCTCCATTCAAGCTAGTTGATTTTTCGGGTACCAGATCTTCCTGGGAAACCATAACCGGCACAGGGAAAGGAACTGGCCCCCCTACCCTGGTGTGTGAATATTCACACGCCGTCGGGCTTGGTGCATGGGTGAGCTCTACCATCACCTACTAAACCGACCTTCGGGTTGATTACTGTGTTTATGGTTTTCACATATATACTATATTGTTGATAAAAAAATCGAGAAAAATGTATCATTTGATGTTGCATGCCTGAGAATGAGTTACTCACTACCAACCACCCTAGCAATATCTTGCTGTGTATTATTTAATATTTTTATCGTCGGATTTTCGTGTATAAAGGGTTTCACAAACAAATGATCATTAATGGAATAATAAAGGGTGTTGCAATACTTCCTTTCACTTCAATGTAACAATTTCGGAGGGTAAAAATCATTCACCTTGACCGGGATCCCGGTCATGGCAAATGATTTATAAACTCTGTAATTCTTGCATTGAAATCCATATTAGCGGACGGCTCCTTCAAAAGTTACTGCTGCGGCATCTCCCGCAGTTTCTTGGAATTTCTTTCACGTCATCCCATTCCATCCCATTGCCGATTGAGTGGAAATCAAAAAGAATATGATTTCAAAATGTCATGCTCTCAAGTATGATTCGACAGTTTTCGGTTTGTGTTGAATTATACTATTTGGTTGTAAAGTCAAATGGAAAGATAGCTCATTGCATGGGATCCCTTACATTAGTTACCCGTAAGTGTTTTATGCATTTATTTTTAAAATGAAGACATTTTTTGAAAATTTCTGCTCCTCATTCAATGTTTAAATTCTCTTTCCCAGGACGGTTATTTTCCAAATGCGATCCCTTCCAAGTTTTGGAAATTAGAAAGAATGAATATTTTGCCTATATCAAAGCATTTTGCCTCAAAGACGGGCAATTCAGAAATACAAGTGGGTCATGGTAGTCCAGGGGTAGAGCGTTGGACTACTGTCCGAAAGATCCGGGTTCGATTCTCGGGTAAGCCTCTCCTGGCATCTGCAGCTCCACCCAAGCTATGTAATTTTTCGGGTGCCAGATTTACCTAAACAATAACCGGCACAGGGAAAAGAACTCCCCCCCCTCCCCCTTCCCGAATATATGAATTTCACACGCCGTAAAGGGCTTTACTGTGTGAACTCTTTCACCTACTAAACCGACCTTCGGGTTAATTACTGTGTTTATGATTATTAATATGAAAAAAAATGTAATATTTATATAATATATAGAAAAAAATATATGTGTATACATAAAAATATATATACTTTGGCGCTTTATAAGATCGCATATTTCAGTGTAAAAGTACCCTTTCTCGATAGCTCAGGTGGTTAGAGCATTCGCCCGGCAAGTGGAGAGATCCGGTGTTCAAGTCCCGGTCGAGGAAAATATTTTTACATTCGTGATCTGCTGACATCCGCCATCCCCACCTCTCTTGTGTTCGTCCTTTATATGTGTTCCTTTACCATTTTCCTTATCTCTATTTCAATGTGAATGAATATATATATATACATATATTATATATATACATATATTATATATATACATATATTATATATATATTATATATATACATACATTATATATACATATATTATATATATATATATACATATATATACATACAGACAAACAGGGTGCGACAACATAACTTCCTTTTTGAAACACATAAAAAAGGAAACGCTTTCAAAAAAGAAAATTTTGTTGCCGCACCATGTATGTAAACCTAGTAGAAGTCAAAAAAGAGCAACTAAATGATTTCGATATAACATTTTGATTGAAGTTATCTTTGGAATACTGTTTAAACACTTTTGATAGCCTAAATTAGTTATATCTGCGGCTTGAAGAGGATCTACGAGGGCTGATCAGAAAGTAACTTATGTTAACTCTACCATCAACTACCAAACCGACCCTCGGGTTGATTACTGTGTTTGTGGTTTTTATTTTTTTATTCAGGACAATATGCCTATTCGCTTTAAAGAAACTCGGCTTCATTATACTGGTGATGGGGAAATGCAATAAAAATGGTATTTCCATGCGTGTAAGTTGTGGTTTTTTAATGGTTTTTGTATGGATATATACGCCGCTGTGGGTGTGAATTTCCATGCATTTGTTTGTTTTGCACGAGGTTTTATTCTGTTTTACGGGTGGTGACCTAACACCCCTCGCCACACGCCTTTTGCGCTGGCTTGCGGGGTATTGTATAGATGTACATTGGTCCTACAACTTTATTTACACGACACCCCGCAACTCAGCCTGAGGGCGCGTGGAGAGAGGCGTTTGGACGCCAGCAATTGAGAGAGTTGAGGAAGGATGTAACTTGTATATTCCTAACTATTTTTGCCAGTCCTTGTCCATTTCTGTCTTCCTCTTTGATTCTGATTGTTCTTCTGATTACTCTTTGTATAATGGTTGTGAGTAGTACTCGGAAAAAAATGAGCGCCCCTAAATCTATCCGTTCGGCAGTCCATCTCATATTTTGTCACAGTTGTCTTTCCTGCCTATCTTAATCGGGGCTGAATTATGCGTATTTTCTATGTCAGAGGCAAAGCAGCATGGTTGGTATCTTTGCCATAGGTTTTTGTTTGCGGCTAGTAGGGGAGTCCTGAATCCAGTTTATTTCGTACAATGCAACCATGTGTATCAGTTTGGCGAGGGGGACTTCATAAAAGCCCTTTTTAAAATCCAAAAAAATGGCATCCATTTCCTTGTTCCTTTCCCTCAGTTGCAGGATATCGTGTTCAGAAAGCCCAAATTGCATTTCACATTATCTAAATTTTCTTAATCCATGCTGTTGAAGGTTGTGAGTGCGGAGGAATCGGTTAAAATCGATTATTTAAGTTTTGTTATTATTTAAGTTTAAATTTTAATGATACCTTCAGGGATTTCATAGAAGACGGAGGTCATGAAATTGGTTTATACTCACTCACTTCTTTATTTCGACTTAAAAACGATAGATGAGGCGTTAGATGTTTTCCAGCCAAGAGGAACTAAATATTCCAAAGTCGGTTTTTAAAAATATGCGTATATACTAAGAAGGGCAAGATTTCGAGCGCGAGCTCATTCAGCACTCTTGCGGTAATGTCCTTACGTCCGAGAAATTTGTTTGTTTTAGTTTGTAAGAGTATTTGCTTTTTCCCTATGCACAAAATTATAAAATAATATGCCTGATTCTTAATAATATTTCTAACGAGTCTTTATGGGCCTTCACTGGATATGTTTTTGTCATAGACGCTACGAAAGAAATTACTTAGAACATTAACTTTTTGGGTATTTCCGATAAATATACATGTATTACCATGTAAGTCTTTATGAGACTCTATGCTAGGAAGTCTTACCTGCAATTTCCTAACATACCTGTATGTCATTAATTGCGGTTATATTTTTCTTTTACGGGTGGTGACCTAATACCCTAGAGCCTCACGCCCTAGAGGCGGCTCTTTGGGTTGTTATGTAGATTTAGAGATGGCCAGAAAGCTCTATGGTCATCCTTTATGTAATTGCACAGGATTTTTCTTGAAAATGGTTAAGGCGCTTTGGATTATTCTTTTTGTTTTCTTACAATGTGTCAAGTATTTTTCCTGTGACTAAACTTTTTAAACGAAGCAAAGAAATAGGAGATGTTCAGTCTGTGTCCATTTAAAACCTACCTCAAACAGTATACTACCATAAATACAAATATTTCTTTCATTATAGATTCTATCGCAAGGAAATATTAGCTAAATAAGAGCGGTAGTGGAATGTTGAAGAGGGTAATAGAGGGGAGAATGTTGGGCAAGCGTGGTAAGGGTAGGAACAGGATAGGGATGTTGGACGGGATGAAGGGAGGAAAGAAGTACACCGAGATGAAGAGGGACCTGATATAGATTAGTTTGCTAGGTGGGGAGTTACAAAATGTTTATTTGATAGTTGTGTCCATCCAAAAACCTACCTTAACCGGTAGATTACCTAATAATAAGCTCCTTTCCTCCCGTGATTAAAGAAATGTGTTGAATTGCCTAAAAAAACGGTGGTATTGCGTTCATTACATCTGTTTTTTCAACCAACTTAGTAATCAATCTACTGTCAACTTTAAGCTGCTAAGCTTAGAAAAAAATGCACTGTTTTTAATGTGTATTTAATGGCCTTCCTTGACTCCAATGCATATCACATTATTACACAAAGCTGAGGATTCCAAGAAACGGCGGGAGATGCCGCAACAGTAACTTTTAATGGAGCCATCCGCTAATGTGCATTACAATACAACAATTGCAGAGTGTAAAAATCATTAGCCTGGAAAGGAATTAGAACACTGATGTCTCGATGTCCGACCAAGTACTTTAGCCAGTTAAGCTATCAACCATACATATTTCATCTCATTGAATATATAAGAAACACGAGTACATTTGGAAATAGTTCATCCAGCCTAAGATAGCACATCTTTGTCACAGTTCAAGATCTCAAGTACTCTTTTCTCTTACTGTCGAAATCACGGATTATGATTCCGGGCTACTAACATTTACTCCTTTTCCTTCGAATGACCTTCCTGCTGTCTCTCTTGGGCCCCATGACTTCCTCCTCCTCCCCTACTCTCTCCTCACCCCACTAACCTTCATCTCAGAAAACAAAGTGTCTAGCATCACGAGATTGACAACCCTCCATCGATAAAGCGCCTTTGGCTCCGCTCCTCCAATACATCATCACACCTCGAAAAGGCAGAACCAGGTTTCTTCATCATACATCAGTTAACCTTACTCCTTTCTCTCTACGTTTTCTTCTCTCTAGTCCGTACTCCCCTTATCCTTCACAAAAAAGGTTCCTCATCAGCAAACCCCATATCAATAGCCTATGAGTTGGGATTTTACCTGCCTCAAAAAGTTCAGGGTAATAGCTTTTTTTCTTGTTTTCCATTTCTCCCTAAGTAGATCCATCGATTGGACATTTATTTTGACTGAGGTTTCTTTGGTGGAGAAAACTCTTTATTTTTCCTTTCTTATATGGAATAAGATTCGTAGCCTTACCCGTGTATCTCAGTTTTAGATATGCTACCGTAGGTTTAAAAAAAAATAAAACAAAATGAAAGCATCGATAGGGATGAGGCGATAAACCAGTTTCAAACCAAGACCGTGGCTTTCTTTTCTATTGTACCGGGAGACATGTGGCTTTGTTGAATTATGGCGGTGATTATTTCAAATCTGATTTCGCGTCTGCAAACTTCACGCGATTGCTCTGTTAAATTTGGACCACCATGGCGGTGAAGTTGGTTCAGAAAATATGAATGCTTTACAACAGATTTAGGAAACATTCAGCTATTTATTTTTTAATTTGACAATGAATTCGAATGAATATGGTAACTTTATTAAATTTATTCATCCAACATCCTATTGTTGATTTTTTCAACTGTGGGAAAGACGAATATTTAATGCAACATAGAATTATTGTCATTCAAATAAGTTGATATATAATTTGCTATCATGCTTTTCAAAGCCAGATAAATTCAGTAGGCATACCTTTTTACGCAACATTTAGGTGAAGAAAACATAGCTGTTCTTCTGCTGTCCAACAACGAGCCTTCTCCCAGAGCAGTGCGTGTCTGATGGTCATAAAATTCGATTCCAGTGGAAAATATTTAGTTTTGAGGCTCTAAATTGAGTGCTATCGTGTAAGTACGTGATAGGTATGCACATGAAACTGAATTTAACTTGGTTACTCCTACACATGGCTTCACGGTGAAATACATACAGTGAGGGGCTTCTGGCTCCAGATATCGTGCATTAATATCGGGCGTAACTCACAATTACCAGGTATGATACTCGTACTCCTGAATATGTCGCTGTTAATTATTCAATTAATATTTCCCGTACGCAATACGAGCATATTGCTGGCATCTATTAGTGAAAATATATTGGTGTACATTGTTTCCCTTCTCAGTACTTTAAATCGTATGAAATTTGTGTTACCTCTCTCAGTCACTGCATGAGTAAGTTATAAATATTAAACACACTATTATGTATTTCATTATATTCTTACTAGTAAATAGCAGCAATACGACTAGATTCTGGTTTGAAAGTAGTTGTACTCTCTTCCACAGCATTTTATGACATGTTTATATCACTTATTTCTGGAATAGTATTATTAAACTCTTATATATATTTATTTAATGATATTATTAAATCGTGCAATATCCTTTCAGTTTGTATCCTATTTCAACTTAACTATATGATTATCAAATAATTCTGTATTAAATCAGCATATCGTAACCTATTCAATGAAAAACTAGCAAACAATTTATTGTAGCATCATAATAATTTAATGCTAACGGAGAAGCAACGCTGAAAAGCTCGTTGGGGTCTGGTCGATAGAGATCTCCGGTAATGATGCTTGTGGTGAAGCTTATTTTTTTGCAAATAAATTAATATTGTATGGAGTATTTTTAACTGGTTCCTTTTATATTCGTACTGAAGTAGTTACTCAAATGAAGTCAGTCAACATTACACATTTGTTATTAATTGCCAACTTTTATTATGAGAATTTTAATAGATAATAATTTTTAAAATACATTACCAGTTACATAACTCCCCAAAGGTAAGCTGCCTTCTGGGGCATGTGGAGGGGATGTTTCTACCATAGGAAACTGTCAACTATTCCATCTTTTCTTAAGACAGTATGGTATAGTATCTTAAAACAATTTTTAACAGCAATAAAATACACGATTAATTGTTTAAAAACTGAAAGATATCTTTAAGAGTGAATAAAATTTGATTTTAATTCATTATATTCGGAATACTACATTATTTAGATGCTATTTAATTCAACAAAATTTCACTTCCGAGGCGCCGTTAACTAAGATTAAATTTTAAAATTACATTTTAAAATAAGAATTTGAAACAATCTCAGTGCACCTGAACGTTTTCGCAAATATATTTTATCATTTCAAGGAGTAATGTAACATTTTATTTGTAACGCCTTCGAGGTAACCGTGGGTGGCAGATTGCATCAGTTTAATTTTGGCTCTTTCTTTCCGCAGTGCAACTTGGCATATCCAAAAATAAGCTCAGGTAATAAAATCCAAATTGCCAAATTTGGTTTTTAATAACTTCAGCTAATAAATAAATAACAATTAGTGTTTTTTGAGTATGACAATAGATGCACATAATTCGTTTTTTTATTTTCTTCTTCGTTTTCAGATATTTATGTCCATAGCACCAACAAAAGTTTTATTATTTTCAATTCATTCTTCGAATGCTGACACAGAGTTGTGGGGGTTGACACAGAAAATGAGTTCACCTAAAAATCTAAATGGGACAAAAAGTACTCGTAGAAGAATGGAAGTCCGCTATTAAAAATCTTGTAACGATTCGACGTTTTTGGAGAAAAATGTATACCAAAATGAAGGAGATATGTGGCTTAGGATAAGGATTTAGGATATGGGAAGGCAAAACTTGGACTCATAGAAATTAACAGGATACCTGAGATTTTTTTGCAACATCGAAGGAATTATTGTTTCAGCAAATTATATTGTAAAGTTTTTACACCGGGATATAATAAGAGAGAGAGAGACACAGGCAGATTCACGTATTCATTCTTCCTTCATGTACAGGTATTACTTCCATAAAAATGAATAAAACCTAAAAACCCGTATATATCAATGTAAAAATAACAATTTAAATGTTTCGTCTAACACATCAATTATTTCTTGTTGCATATAGGCGGAAGAAATGCTTTCTGGCGTGACTCGGTGGAAGTTATCCATCACGGAAATTAAACTAACTTTGTGACCTGAATTGAACCTGAGGAATCCTCAATGTGTTGAAACCTAGGTCGTTTCAATGAATACTCACTGTGGAGTTAACAGAGTTAGTGTTATTTTCGTGATGCACGTAGATATTGATGTGCACGAGTATTTTTCTTTGTTACCCTATATATGCGGGTCGCGGTGGTCTAGTGGGTAGAGCGTTGGACTACTGACCGGAGGGTCCCGGGATCGATTCCCGGGCAAGGCACTTTGGGCACCTGCAGCTCCACCCAAGCTAATTGATTTTTCGGGTACCAGATCTTCCTGGGAAACCATAACCGGCACAGGGAAAGGAACTGGCCCCCCTATCCTGATGTGTGAATATTCACACACATGGGTGAGCTCTACCATCACCTACTAAACCAACCTTCGGGTTGATTACTGTGTTTATGGTTTATATATATATTGCAAAGTGGGTCGCGGTGGTCTAGCGGGTAGAGCGTTGGACTGCTGACCGGAGGGTCCCAGGTTCGATTCCCGGGCAAGGCACTTTGGGCACCTGCAGCTCCACCCAAGCTAGTTGATTTTTCGGGTACCAGGTCTTCCTGGGAAACCATAACCGGCACAGGGAAAGGAACTGGCCCCCCTACCCTGATGTGTGAATATTCACACGCCGTCGGGCTTGGTACATGGGTGAGCTCTACCATCACCTACTAAACCGACCTTCGGGTTGATTACTGTGTTTATGGTTTTTATATTGCAAAGTATGTATGAACTAATATTTTGGTCTGCACAGATAGTGTCCTAACAACCCCCGCCAAACGCCCTCATGGTGGTTTGCAGGAAGTTGTGTAGGTGTAGATTTAGCGTTGATTAACCCCCTTTCGAAGAATCGTTGGAATCTTTAAAAAAAACTATCAATCAAGGAATTTAATAATTTTTTAAAGATATGTAGGGTTTTGAAATTTTTCGTACGAAGAAAATAAGAAAAGATTAATAGTAATGTCCTTTCAGATTTGGAAACTTCCAGACGCACAAATGTATTTTCATTTATTTTTTACGCTTGGGAAGAGATACTATAGATTCAGTTGACACCACAACGAGAAGTTCTCAGATGAATAACTGCGAAGATGAATTGATTGCAAAACCCCTCGATCTAGGCAATCCTCATTCCCTCATTTGACTTCGACATTATAGTGAATGAAATTATAGCAACAAAAATTTTCAGCTTACAGCAATCTGATCTTACCAACACATCTGCAGTAAAATCGTATTATTTTCTAATTGATTTTGATTCAGAAAAAAAAGTATCGCCCATGATTTGAATAATTGTTGCATATCCACCCTACTTTTTGGGCTTCGAATATGAGGAAACAACGTTTTGATTTATGTTGGTCATATTGGCACTTTACACCAAACATTTCAGTCGCTATTTACCGGATCAAACCATATTTATTGAGAAACCCTCAGAACTCAGAGAAATATCGAATTTAGTTCGAAGTATAAAGTGTTTTGGGTGCTTAAGAAACTTAATTATTAAATAGCCAGTTATCTTGAATAAAGAGATTATAAGTTGTAGAAACAATATATTATGAGAGAGCACAGTGCATTAAATTAAGGATTTCGCTTCAAAAATCTCTTTTAAAAATTCCAAGAAACTGCGGGAGATGCCGCAACATTAACTTTTAACGGAGTCATACGCTAATATGTATTTCAATGCAACAATATCTATATCTTGGTATTGGGATCGAAACCCATAAAATTTCAGTTAGGTAATGATATTATATTTATTACCTTAAGGAATTTGTCTTCTTCGTAGTTTTTGCACAGATATTAGTAGTTTTTTAATCTGATCGATTGCCACTTTTATCCAATGTTATCTATGGTATAGAGCACAGAACTCAGAGTTCCATTTTTATTATTTTCTCGGTATCTACGTGAAGAAATACGCCAGTTATGAAACTAGATGCTGACGGTCACTCCCTAAAATTACGCCTCTTAATTCGAAGAAAGGAGATATCTCTGATCAAAAGGGCTTGTTAACTCCACGCAGTATTATGCCTCTGCCCATCACCTTATACGATATTATGCGAAAGGAAGGCGTATGATGTCGTCTCTCCTATTTTAACTCATTTTACCTACGCAGCAAAGCCCCTTTGTGGAAAATTCGGAAAAATTTGTGGCCAACCAGAAACAATCATGCATTTAGGAATTTTTTTGTCCTGGACAATCGTAAAAAGGAAAATGAATAAAAAATGGAACCAGCGTATCCGTTCCCCGGTGACAACTCCGTGAAAAACGAGTTTCCATCCATACAAGTCGTAGCGGGGTGGAATGAGGGCAAGGGGGAAGGGAGATAGGGTGGGAGACCCCCCACCCACCTCCCCGCCCCCCTAGCCCCCTTGGTCACGTGCCCCATCCTGGGCGCCGCGGGGGAGAGCGGGACGGAGACGGCGCCAACCCCGGCTCGCCGCCTCCGTCCATCTCCCTGCCATCGGACGGGGGAGGCCTCAACCGCTGTGCGGGGCGGACGGCCGCCTGAGTGCGTCCCTTTTATTTTAGCGCAGCGAGGCACGCAGGCGAAGAGAGGGTGCACGCGGTGGGCCGGACTGCCCTCCAACCCCATCCTTCCGCCCTCGGCCAACTCTCCCCGGTTGCCCCAACAACTACTCACAACACGTCCACATCACCGCTCTCATGAAAATGCAGTTTATGATCGTCCTCCGAAATTCAGAGATGATGGGTCGTAAATAATAAGGTCCCCGTTGTCTTCCCCTCGCATCTCTCCACGTGCCTCCGCAGTCCTTTATCTATCTCTAGCTGCCCCTTCTATCATTCATTCTCTCTCCTGGTCTCACCCTCCACCTTCGTCTCGTTCTCAGGCCCCTCCTTCCCCATTTTCCTCTTCCATCGTCCTTCTTTGCCATTTCTTTGGTTTGCTCAGTCCATGTCTTAATTGCCGTCGTTAGTTATCGAATGACTCACCGTGAACCACTTACCTCGCAAGACTTTAGTTGGCATTGTTTAAAATCATTTTTATTACTGTCTCATTATTAACGTGACGTAATACTTGGTATGATTATTCCAAACCAATTTTGTTAAATAGATGGCTGATTGGCGTTAAGATGGCTTTCCTTCCTTGTTCCTGTATACCCAGGAAAATAGAGATAATCATCAGCAAAAGGAGAGCCAGCATCAGGTATTCCTCGATACTCACGAGTATTATTGTCCCTCCCTTATTCCGAATAGCGACATCCTCAACGCAGTTAATAGAACGACCCCCCTGAATTTCTGAGGCATTCGTTTAGCAAGATATCCGAAGTTCCAAGGAAAGATTGGTTTAAACTGACGACCAAAATACGATGAATTGTGCTTATGCTACTTGGTAACTGGAAGTACGCAGCGATGGTTCTTCTGGATTTGGAGCATTTCTGACTACTTCTAAGAGGGATCATTAAACTGAGATTTAAGAATTAAACTGTAGAACCAGCATACTGAAAATGTCATATTTCCCACCAAAACTAGAAAACAGAATACCTGATGATGAAGGTGCTAGAGATAAAAAAGGTTTGATGCTAAGTATCCTAGTATGTGGCGATTATTTCATCTGCTTATTGAATTATTGTGACTATTATAAGTAACTCCTCTTCCATGATTATGAGCATTACCTGAAACTCATACTGTGTATTGCATGTGAAGCTGTTTGCAAAAATTATTTATACATGTGGAATTTTATGATTTCTCCGTTAGTCCCTAGCATGTTAGTAATTTTAAAATAATTTCCAGAACATTCATAAAAAGGTACAGGTCAACTAGATTTTCTTAAAGCACCGAGGAATTTTTTTTCGGTTCCAAATTATATTGATAGATTCGACCACCTCGATAAAATATGACATACTTTCTCGTCTGACGGATTCAAGTACCCGTTCTTCCCTTGCGCGACGCGCAATAAAAACAAAATCGAACACAAGCACTCGAATATATTTACTTGAAGACTGAATTATAAAGATTTACGCAAACACTCCAATTATTGCCTTATGTATAGAGCCATCGATTCGTGTATATTTGTAGGTTCATGTATGTAAGAGTTAAAATGTAATCGTATAAATTTCATGGGTGAACTGATAGTTATGCATGCATGGCTGACGTCTTATCATTCCACACTCTATTTCTATTGCAGGGCATTGTGCAGATGTAGATGAGTCATACATGTATATAGTTTTGATGGTGCTTACCTTACGGTCGATAGAAAGAGATGAAATATATATTTACCAAAGCTGCAGACGATCTCCTTGTGAGTAATGTGGAAATATCTACGAAACAATGGATAACAGGTCAAATAAGAGACCTCATAGGCGAAAGAAGAAAATATAAGAATCCAAGAAAGTAGAGTGAAAAATACCTCTACAAACAGTTGCGGAACCAGGTCATATGAGAGTGCAAGAAGGCAAAGGAATAATGTATAGAAAGCTGCTCCGATGAAATTAATGACAACATGAAAAAGGGAAATAGCGAGATAGCTTATATACTTGTTAAGAGGCAATTCGGGGAAAGAAAAACAAAATCGCAACACATCCGAGCCGCTAATGGATAAATGCGAATAGATGATCACGACGTTGGGAATACATGGAAAGATTACGTTGACATAATCTATCAAGTTCCCAAACCACTAGAAGATGGCTTAATTAAAGATTAAGGTATGATAAGTCAATACGATCGGAGTCCGCAGATATCAAGAAGCGAGTTCGAGAGAACCATGGCAGGCCTGAGAAACAACAAGACGCCAGGAGTTGACAAAATAAACGGAGAAATAATCAAGGCACTCGGGGTCAAAGCAAAGGATTCCCTCTATGGAAAAATCAAAGATAGCTACGGCAGCGGAAAGATATCAGAAGACTTCCAGAAAAGTATAATTATTGTAATACCGGAGAAACTGAAAACAGATAAGTGCGAAGAACACAGAACATTAAGCCTGATGACTCATGCATCGAAATTCCTTACTCGGATAATAAGCCAAAGAATAGAAGAAGGAAACCTTACAGAAAACCAATTCAGATTCAGGAAAAACCGAGGAGCATGAGAGTTCTGGCCGAAAAAAAGAGACAAGTAAATATGCAATTATACGTGGAATTCGTGGACTTGGAGAAGACCTTCGACAAAGTCAAATGGGACAGGATGTTCAAGACACTAGAAGCGCTTGAATTGGACTACAACGACAGAATAATTATCCATAATCTCTACAAGAATCAGGTGACAACAATGCAAACGAAAAATGGAAGAAAAATATAATCCATAGTAAATAAAGGAGTAAGACCAGGATGCAACCTCTCGCCAGCAATATTCAACGTATACCTGGAAGAGGCAATAAAAGAAACACAAGAATTGGGTATCAGTGGAGAAGAAATCAACATGCTCCGGTTTGTGGATGACATCGCATTACTGGCGGAAACGCGAGAGGAACTGCAGGCAACTCTAAGTGCTATGGATGAAGTACGGGGGGAATAAAATGTGAGCATGAATAAGAAGAAAACTAAAATCCTTGTGTGTGGAAGAGAGAAGCTGAATACAGATATCATAATTCGAGGGGTGAAACTAAAGCAAGTGGAATCCTTCATTTACCTGGGCAGCAGCATAACACGAGGTGGAAGAATTTCGACCGACATCAAGCGAAGAATTGCCCAAGACAAGAACGCATTCATGAAGAAGAGGAAATTGCTACGCTCAAAGAACCTAAGGCTGGAGACAAGGAAACAATTTGTCAAATGATTCGTGTGGAGCATGGTACTCTATGGTTCCGAGACTTGGAACATTGGAAAAGTGGACCAGCGAAGAATAGAAGCCTTTGAAACATGGTGCTGGAGGAGAATGCAGATCGAGCTGCTTCAGCTTCACCCAAGCTCTGTGATATTTCGGATACCAGACATTTCTGGGAAACCATAGCCAGCGCAGGGAATGGACCTGACCCCCTATTCTAATGTGTGAATTTTACATGCCGTCGGGCTTTGTATGTTTGCTCATTGGGTAAACTCTACTATCACCTACCAAACCAACCTACTGTATTAACGACTTATACTTTTATGAGCATACATATAATATATATATATATATATATATATATATATATATATAAAAAATATATATATATATGAAAGGAACTGGCCCCCTTACCCTGATGTGTGAATTTCACTTGCCGTCGGTCTTAGTACTGGATGAACTCTACCATCACCTACCAAACCGACCTTCGGGTTGATTACTGCGGTTATGGTTTATATATATAAACAAATATAGCTTATATAAATATGTACAAATATATTTATTTTTATTTATACCAATATTAAAATTTTATTATTCATATACATTTCTTGACCAATTCATAACAAATGTTTTCATGAATGTACGAGGTAATACTTAATATGTTGTGCGCTCTGAGTGCGATATGCCTTGTTGTAGTGCTTATAAGGCGATTTTGTACGTTTTTTGCTTTGAAACTATACAAAAATGAACAGTTTGTTTGTTTACTTGCTCTGAGGGAATACAAAATCTACATACATACAGCACCCCACAAGTCTCCCCAAGGGCGTGTGACTGGAGTGTTAGGTCACCACCTTCAAAAGGGAGCAAAATCACATGCAAAAATCCCTTCAAGTTACACGCACGAAAACACATATAATATCAAACGACAAACAATTGCACCTTAGAATGCAGAAAAACAGTTATCCAAAAATTCAGCCATTATTAATGCAGTGAGCGATGCCTCTGAAATTCAAACAACGGAAAGTATTAACATTTCAGGTTGTACGATTGTAAGTATTTTAGACAGTTCTTTACTCCTCAGTTTCGTTCACACGTAATCGTTCCGCAGAAGATCTTGAGATACCCACCTCTAACGCAATACTTAGTGTAATTAAGAAGATGTTAGATATTCCTCTATGGATAGGTAATAAATTCGCCCGTATTTGACACGTTCATCGAGCCCAATACGCACACCATTTGATTCAAGATGCCCCTATCATGAACTTTGTCACAATTATAGCACTAACAGTGTTTCATTGAAGATTTTTTGTGAGTCTTCCAAAAGATTTCGACCATGGTCATTGTTGCCTTGCTGCCTTTTTCATGCTTCCAAAGTTATAGTAAGGACCCCCACTATCGATTGTAACCCCGCATGAATCTTTGAGAATAGTTTTTGGATATTTCATAAACGGTCCACGCGTAAGCGAATATATTTTAGTCCTGTTGTGTAATCCGTCTGCCCTCTCCCCGTCCCCTCTCTCGACCTCCCTTCCTCCATCCTTACCCTCCTCTTCATTCCTATGTCTCTTCCTCATCCATTACATCTCACGAAGGTCCGCAGTAAGAGAATGCGTGTGAGTAAGGGAGGGTCAGAGAGAGAGAGAGAAGGCATGGACTCATGGGAATGCAAAACCCCTCAGACCGCCCCCGCGGCGCCAGCAGAGCCACTCCCTCCCGCCCGTACGACGTCCTCTCCCCTCTCCACGCATCAGCCCCTCACCTCCTCCCCCTTCGGGCCACCCGCTCTCCCTCCCGCCCACCGCACTCTAATCCAATCTCACGTTCTCGGCCCGCTCCCGGTCCAGACCTCCCGTTCCTTCCCTCCCGCCTATCCCTTCCCTCGCATAGCTCCCCTGCCGGATAAACTCCATGGTTCCCACACGGGGTGTTCGATTCCTTTTGGGTTCATCACATCCTGCGAGGCGCTGCAAGGACTTGTGGTAGGGAGCTGATCGTGAAATGTGCATATTTAGAAAGTTAAAAGAGCCGTTCTGTGACGCATTCCCTTTGAGAAAATGGGCGAGGGACAGTTAATTAACCGTAAATTTTGGTGCGTTAAAACTTGGTCTTGTTGGAATCACAAGTTCAGCGAAGGAAAGACAAGAATTTTAATCCATCCATTCGGAAATCTATTTCTCTTTTCTTTATTACTTTGATGGCCTCATTTGTAACATTAGTGTGAGGTTTTGGATAATTTCCTCATTGCGATTAGTTGAATGAAATGTCCCGCAGATTTTCCTTTTAAATGCCTTAGAATTGCCGTGGCTTCTCCCAGTCGAGTCAGAATCACCTCCTGCCGTAGTTTCTCTAATAAATATGTGCTTATCG